>MU003783.1:0-339090 GCA_010093785.1 Polychaeton citri CBS 116435
CCCCCCCCTCCCCTCCATCTGCTGCTACTGCTGTTGCTCCTGCACACTGTACAGACTGTAGCTCGGTAGCGCGTACAGCCTGCTGCATGTACGGTACGGAGGTATCACTCTAGCGTGGGCTGATTCTGGTGGAAAAGAGCCGACGAGATGGATCCGGCACTGGCACTGACGCTGTTGCCCACGTGCCCGGATCATTACGGTTGGATCTGGAGGCGTCTTTCGGTTGCAGGCGGTGTTAGTCCCATCACCACCTGTGGAAGTCCTGTGCAGCGTCAGGATCAACCCATTGTGTTGCAGAGCAAGAAGGGAAGGGGAGGATCAGAGCCGCGACAGATAGTGATGCCGACCACCGGTCCAGTGCCGGTGAAGCTATGACAGAAACTCCTGCAAGAGCTGCCCGTTGATGAGAGCAGACACACACATCCACCTCGCAATCCCGCTACACACTACGTAAAGGCGTCGTTGATCGCCGTTGTCGCGAGAGAGGGAGCGAGGTGAAGAGAGAGAAGGGGGGGGGGGAATGAAAGGAAGAGGGAGAGAAAGGGTTGCGCTCCCTCACCGCAGCCCGGTGATCTCTGATTGCACCGCGTTGCGTGGACCGATGCATCGTGAGCTGACACTTGCCCTTTGCCTTCTCGTTTTGGGTACAGGGTTTGTTGCTGTACATACATGTTGCATAGTCCCTACATGTCCACGCCCAATGGAGTATCGCCGCCCTGCCACTGCCATACCTGCAGCTGCAGTAATGGTTGAGTCGCCAGCCCTACCAGCAAGCGCGATGCATGCTCCTGTCCGCACGGTGCTCCCAAGGCACGGTAAGCGTGACCAATCTCGCTACATGCCAGACACCGCCAGAGAGGCGATTCTACGTAGAGAGGCAAATGAGGGAAAATGGAACAGCAATTGAGAGGAAACCCCCTTGAGGAGGCGTACCAGGATCTCTGAGGTGGGAAGGGGAGCGAGGGCGCGGGAAGCACAGTCCTATCTCCGGCAAATCTATTGCCGCCGCTAAGGAGGGGCTTTGTTGGTCTAGAGGGAAAAAGAAGCCCCAGATCTGGCAGGCTACAGGCTACAGGCTACAAGCTACAGGCATGCCATGTGTGAGGGCGGCGGCGACTTGGCTAATCCGGAGGGAGGAAGGGGGGGGGGGGGGGGGGGGGGGGGGGGGGGGGGGGGGGGGGGGAGAGGAAGGGAGGGAGGGAGGGAGGGAGGAAGGGAGGGTAGGGGAAGGGAGATGGAAGGCAGAAAAGAGTAGTGCCGCCGGCCAAATCCCACGCGTGCGGCCCTATCGTGCAAGATTAGAGGCAGATTCCGGCTTCGACGTGATTTCAACGCCTCACACAAGTGCGGGCGTTGCCCTGTCGCCGAGCTCGCCCTACGTAATGCGACTGCCCGTACGGGCAAAGCCGAATCGATCCTCGTCCCGTCGCTGCTCGTCCCGCCTTAGGTGCTGTGCTGGACCTGCCCAGGTATGGCACCATGAGTGCTCAGGGTGGTCACGGTGACGATAACCGAACACGAAGACACGAGACACAACGCTATTGTCCATCGCCGCCCTTTGTCTGCTCCCCATGTGCGTTTCCGTTGCAAATCGCGTCGGCTCGCGAGCCCATGGACGCTCCAGATCGACAGTGATGGCAATGACCGGCCGCTGTGCATCTCCCACCCCACCACCCAGAGGAGCTCCCCCCCCATTGACTTCCATCCAATCCTTTGCTACCAGTGACGGCTACAGGAACTCGAACTGAGCTCTTCCTGCCCCTCGGTCAGCTCGCGGCACATTCCGCTTGACACAGCTACGTGAATCATACCTGCTGCGCAACAGACACATCCTGCGGTCCCCTCCCAAGGGATCATCTCGCAGATGCGATCGGCGCAACACAACACCAACCTCCGCGCAAAAACCCGCTCCCAAATAGGTCTAACAAGCCCTAGAGGCATCCCGCAATGTGACATGAGCCCGTGTGTCTCTGGAGCGGCATCCCACTCAGCTACAGGAATACATTATTGCCTTGCATTAGGGAAGGGAACCCCCCCCCTCGTTCACTCGCGATATCCTTCCTTGGCTTGGGGCGAGTGTACGGCTTTGTGAAACGCCCAGCGCTATCCCCCCCCCCTGGCCAGCCACTCGCCAGCGCCCAAAGAGAATTGCCAATTGCGACTAGAGGCGGGGGGTATTGGCTGACCGCAGGATTTGCCTCATGGGTGACCAGCTTCGGCAGATGCAAAACTCTTGCGGTTCCCTGTTGATTGCTGTCACGTTGACAGTCCAGCCGTCAACCCCGCCGGAGAAGCCTCCTCGGTGATCGCCAATCGGCGGCAAACGGCGCGAAAGGGATGCGCAGAACAGTGTGTCACACAGGGGGGTGACGACTCGCACCAGTACTGTGATACCACTGACCGAAAGAGTGCTGCAGGCAGGCAGGCAGGCAAGCAAGCAAGCAGAGGCAGACATGTAGGCTGTTGCGCACTAGCCTCGGTCGATGGAACTCTGCTGCAAGATGTGACCCCTCTCGCGATGCATAAGCGCCATTTTGATCTTGACAAAGGAGCCACCGTGCTTCCAATCGGCCAAACCAGATCGTTCGAATCTGTAGATGGCAGCGGTGGCAGCGCTGCAACCACAGCACACACGCCCACCTAGGTTAGCCATTCGCCCGAGTTGGATGTCGCGGCTGTATGCGAGTTAACACGTCGGAAAGCTTGGGCGGCCCGCCTCCTGCTAACAATGGAAGTGGCCACGTTTTGTGGCTGACTACAGCAGTACGTTTGCTTGTTCGTGGAGACATCCCACACACCCTGAGCTGCATCCTCCAGGACGTGAATCGCTGCACACAGGTACACGATGCTGATACACCACTACCATGAAAGCCTCTGAGCCGGGTACCCGGTAGCCCAGGCTTGTTTTCTTGCTCCTCTCGTCCCTTCCACGAACGGCACTGTTGACGCGACCCACTGACCTCGTGGTTGTGACGGTGCCTGTGATGGCCGATGGGCGCCAAGACCATCTGACGGAAAGACGTATGTAATGCCATGACGACTCTGAAGGCGAGGCGTCTCCCTTCCCTGCGCGCCAGCTGAGCCGTCCTCCTCATCAGCGATCGGCTGGTCAACATAGTGGCGCAAGGCCTGCTTCAGCTTGCCTTCAGTGATCGTGGTCGTAGACGTGCAGCCTTTTCACCGCAAACGTGTCAGTGCAATCGACACACCCGCCGCGCTTATGCATACCTGAGAGTGGAGCCGCGCTGCCATGATTCTGAGAAGCGCTGTGTGGCATGACCTACCCGTATAGACATGCCAGAATAGCCCTCCCTCCTTCCCTCCCTCCCACGTCTTACAGTCACTACTAGACACTAAGGTCGCTTTGTTCCGGTCGTGCAAACCCTTCCCAGCACATCTCCTGTTCCACGTCCTCTCGATGGCTTGGTTGGAAGCCAGGGTTTGCTATCACTGCGGATGTGCAAAATTAGAGGACGATTTGGTACCTACACATTCTATTGGCCGGCCAAAGTTGCCTAAGGTTCTGAACTAGGGGGGCTTTGTTCACACTGCCTTGGCTCTGTTGCTGAAGCAGCTGGTCCTTACACACCTTACTTCGAGGATTCAAACCCCCCCCAAAGCTTCCGCTACTGATGTCCTACTAATCCGTTTGCGAAGCCCCAGTCCTGGTTAATCAGGCTTTGACTCCCTGCTATAGCAAGAAATACATTCCAGTCGTCGAAGGGTCGTCTCAACATGATCGAGACCACTGTTGGACCGAGCACCCCTTAGGAGTGAGCAAGAACATCAAATCCTCTCCCAGCAATCGGATGGCCAAAGTTCCATCGGACTAGTAGATGGCACTGCGTGCTAGACTTGAAGCCAAATTGGTGAAACGAGCTACGCCATGTCGGGTATGTACTGTCTGACTAGCTCTCCGATCATCACCCTTTCTTCCTTCTAGAGCGGTGGGCATTTGCGATTTGTGAAAGATTCGTTCGGCTCCCAGCACCCGGCTTGCACAGTTCCCAGATACCAACCATCCAGAAAACCTGTGGAAGGAAACGTGGGCGGCCACGTGCCCGGAAAGCCCTCTCTTCCTCCGCCAAGAGTTTACTGGGATCAGCTTCGATTTGCCGAAGCTAACGCTAATGAAATTGAGAGGCCAACCAAAACGTGAAAGCAAGCCCTTTCTCCGGTGATCATGAGAGTGGAACAATACGAGCAGCCCACTCTTTACCACCGCCACCGCGTTCAGTCGGCGAGGTATGGCAGTAAACGCGTATGCTCTCAGGCGTGCGCTTCATGCGCAACGCGTCTGTCTGGTCAGCGCGCTACGGTGCTTATTGTCCTCCACTGCAGGACGGGCGAATCACTCTCGCGCAACTCTATCCTCATCTCTGGGGCTGTTTCAAGTCGCCGCAGTGCTACGCTGCATCTGGCGTGACAATAGCGCCGTGCTGCGGCAAACACTGTAGCCGCATGGCACATTTACCGCCTGGATGAAGTCATGTGGACGTTGGCGTTGGTGGCGGCGCGTCACCGCCTCGTTTAATCCAGAAGCCACCATCTGTGCAACATGGAGGTAGACGCAAAGACGCCTGGCCTTGGCTCGTACAGGATGGGTATCATCCCAGTGACGAATCGATGACATGCTTCTCAACGCCGATATCATGGCGAACGAGGGAGAAGGACCACACTGGATGGTAGCCATCCCTCGTCCTGGGACCTCGCGTGGGCAGGAAGTTATTTCGGTGCTAATGTAGTCGCAACGGCTAGGGCACACTGTTTCCCATGGGCCTTGGCTCTCAACCGGGCTGGCCTGTGCAAGTACCAATGTAATCAGAAGGATGGTAAGAAAGGAGATTGAGATGAGATGTCACGGTGCAAAACAGCAACGTGGGAGCGAGCAGAGAGAGATAAGGCATGCCAACAAGTCGATCTACGCAGCACTGTCGGCGTCGTTGTAGATCCTTCGAAAAGTAATGAGGATTCACATCGATCCTGCCGACCATGCTGTCCTCTCGCTGGTCTTACGGCGGCACGAATAGATCCCCTTCCCTTTCCCTAAACACAACCGCGCAAGTGAACGCTGAGGTTGAAGGCCTTACCTACTGCCATCGGATGGGTGGCCACCTCGGGGATGGCCTTTCTTCCTTGAGGGTTCGAGAAGGTCCCCCCACCCTCCCCCTTGCATACTAATCACCCTGCCCGTATCACCGTCCGTACGTACGCATAGCAAATTTGCAGCGACAGGGAAGAATCCGAACCCTTGTAAAGAAACGTTGTAATGCTCCACGTGCAGGCAAACAGAGAGTGCGTCCGTAGCAACCGGCGTGCCCGGCTCGCTTGACACATGCCTCTCGCAAAATGGTCATCACGTGATGGTGTGGAACGCGACCTTGCATACGACATGTGTGGCAAACACGCGACGCAACGGCGTTACGTACGTTCGAAGAACTTCTTCCGGCCGCTTCTATTGCTTCCTGCATCTCGTCCCGTGGCAGAGAGGGGAGAGAGATTTCTTTTTCGGTAAATCTCAGATTTGGTGTACACGGAAGGGGGCACGAATGCAATATCATGATGGGGTTAGGTATTGCGATAGCACACGGCTTCGGGTTGAGGATCTTGAAGACATTCGGGCAGTGTGCCTTGCCTGGCTGTCAAGATATACATACTTTGTTGCAAGGGACTGAAGTCTCTGCAGCGCTGTTGATATACACGTGCCCATGTTGATGCGAACAGCTGAGCAGGGTTTTGATACCTAGATAGCACCATGCCAATCTTTAAGTTTGCGTAATCCACTGCCCTTGGAAAAGGACATTCACGCGTGTGATGCTGAACGAGATCAAAATTTACTCTCTATGTCAAGCCCAAGTGTAACCTAATCAAATGTAATCTTCGTCGCCTGTTTCATGGGCACGTCACCTGTATCTTTGTAGAAAGCACCGTAAGCTTCATGCGCCTTCTTCTTGACCGTAGTTCCAAACTTCAACAAATCCTCGGGTACATGCTGGTTTGCTCCCTTAAGCACGTTGATGAGTCCGCCAGCAAGTCCCTTCTCATGATCAGTGAAGAAGGTAATAGCTCGGCCATCTTGACCGGCCCTCCCGGTCCTAGATAACATGTTAGCAGGATGCTTCCTTATAGCCTGAGTACACCTTGCTGTTTTGACTCACCTTCCGATGCGGTGGACGTAATCTTCCACTGTCAATGGGAAAGTCAAGTTGATCACAACTTTGACTGCTGGTATGTCAAGACCACGCGCTGCCACGTCGGTAGCGACAAGCAAAGGTACTTTGCCCTGCTTGAAAGCATCCAAGCTTTCAGTACGCTTCTGCTGGCTAAGGTCGCCGTGGATGCCTCCAACTGGGAAGCCTTTGCGTCTAATGAATTCCTCAATTCTTGTGGCTTCCTTCTTGTATAAAGCAAATACCAGGATTCGATCGTTCTTGTTCTTTCCAGACTGGTATTGCTTGAGGAGCTGGATCAAGCGATCGCTCTTGTCTCTTGGATCCATGACTTCAACCTCCTGTACAATGCGCATGTTGGCACGTAGTTCCCCTGAGACGTTATCTCCAATGGTGATTTTCGCTGGCTGGTTCATGAAGGTGCTGGCCAGATCACGTACAGACTGGGGCCAGGTCGCTGTGAACATCAGTGTTTGTCTACCTTCGGGAGACGTGCTGGATATGATTTTTCGAACTTCCTGTTCAAATCCTTTATCAAGCATCCTGTCTGCTTCGTCAAGAACCAGGTATTGCACGCCAGAGAGGTCGATCGAGCCTTCTTGCAGGAAATCATTGAGCCGACCGGGAGTGGCAATAACGATGTGGGTGCCTTTGATGAGGGCTCGCTGGTCATCCTTACTGACACCACCATAAATGCAAGTCGCCTTGAGGCCTACCGGCTGGCAGAGCTTTGCAAGCTGTTCGTGGATCTGGGATGCCAGTTCTCTGGTTGGACTAACAATGCAAGCCTTGATTCCCTTGCGCTCCTTCTTCTCCAACCTGTGAATGCTACTGACACACGGCACGCCAAAGGCAAGTGTTTTGCCAGACCCTGTTTCGGCAACGCCCACCACATCTCTGCCAGAGAACAAGTAAGGCCATGCTGCGGCTTGGATTGGCGTTGGAGTTGTGAAGTTGGCGAAAGGCGCCCTTTGGGCTTCATCTGTCACCGGCAGGTATTTGAACAAAGTCAAAGGTCGGAATGTCTTTTTAAGTGGGTCGTCCACGGATATCTGCTTCTTCACTATGAAGGCGTCGATTTCGGCTTGTGGTACCGCAGCAAGTCCTGGATGCTCTGAGTAAGGTTGGCCTAAAGACGTATCATCGGATACTTGCTGAGGTTCTGTCTCGCGGGTTGGTGCACTAGGATACTCTTCAGTCACTGCTGCGGCTTTTTTCGCGGCCCTTGCGGCCTTTCGTACACCTTTGTCCGCCTTCTTTTGGATTTCGCGTGCATCCTCGTCACTTGTCTCCTTCTGAATATCGGCATCTCGGCCAGCCTTGATTTGCTCCTTCTTCGCACGCTTCAATGCCTTGCGCTCTTCCTTCGAGAGTTCCTGCGAACCGCCCTCATCTAAAACTCGCGCATCTGTGTTTGCTTGCTGTGAAACGCTGTCGGCTAATTTGGACTTTTCATTAGCCTCTTCAGCAGCAGCAGCTTTCGCGCGCTTCTTCTCTTTCTTCAGCTTCTTTGCAGCACGCTCGGCATCATTAGTGCCATTTGTAGCCGCTGCTTCTTCTCTGGTTCGTTTCGACATAGTTATGGATCTGGACTGTTGGAAAAGCTGTAAGCAAAGGATAAAAGCCTAAGGTTTCGAAAATTCTAAAAAATTCCCGGCTGGAGGACGTGCATACAAGCACAGCTATCTCCGTTTTAACCCCGGTCCTCCATCTGTGATACGGATCTTGAACTTCTCGAACCTTTCGCACATGCACATGAAATCAAAGGCATCACCGAAAGCAGAATCAAGTCCTCACTTCATCCTCATACTCTCCATGAACAAGTCTTTCCTTTTCTCCCCAATGTCTGCAACCACCTCCTTCATGGCTTCGACCTCGATGACCCCTTTACCGTGCTCAAAGCTCCACTCTTCATCAGACTCAAGTCTGATCTGGAACGCCTGCCAGTTCAGTTGCTTAAGTTCATTGACATGCTCATATACAGCAACAGCCTCGCCAGAGTAGACAAGTACTCCGGGGTAACCAGGCTTCGTGATCCCAGACACGGCATTGGAGGCAGGAGAGAGAGTCTGCTTGCGTTTGTTTGTGTTGAGCAGATGATGCAACCAGACGACAACCGTAGCAACCTTGTTGTTTCGCGCCTCGTTGCTGGATGCGGTCGAGGCTGCCTTTCCGATTTGACCCTCCGGTTCCCCCAGCTCTGCTGCTTCGATCGCATCGTTGAATGATAGTATAATAGAGTCCAGGATCTCCTCATCTATGGGGCATTCTTTGATGATATGTCGAAGGCTTTCGCTCATATCCAGCTTTCCAGCGTTCGCGGTTATGACATACGGAAGTCCTGTGCTCAAATATTCTTCTGGGAGTCTGATAGCGAAACTCGATCGCTCTGCATGGTAATCCAATTGTCTTGCTCGTTCATCCCATTGCACCTGTTTTGGATACATGCTTGTGAGCAGAGAGAGTTCAACCTGGAGCCGCTCATCCTCGCCAGATCCCATCGCAATGATTCACAATGCAGACAGGTGGGACGAGTTCTGCTCATGGGGGACAGCTACAGGTCTATTTTGTTGTAAAGGAAACAAGTGTTTAACGCCAATGACTTCCACAATTTTGCATTCACAGTGGCATGTGACAACGTGGGGTGATTGTGTCACTGCGGGACCCGTGAAAGCAAGCGCCTGCTAGCTACTGCCCTTCTGATATCCCTAATATTCTGCAAGTTGCTTAACATCAATATAGACTAAAACAAACTTTGAATTATCCGCTAGGCCTTAATTATGGCACATGAAGAGCCTCAAGTGGCCACGAAGGCACCAGAGAGTGACGCACAAGAGGACATACAAGAAGGCACGCAGAAGCCCATATTCCAAACAACAGATACGAAAGTCGAGCAGGGCGCGAGTTTGGGCGTATGTTCATGACCTTTCAATCAGATGGCGCACATAAGTTCGCTGATCAGAATCAGGAGCATTGCGTAACCGACAGGCCCACTCGTAACTCTCCCATCGAACACTGTTCCACAAAAGCCATGGGTGTTGACTGACCTGACTTACAGCATCTGGTGCCAACCCAACCGGTGTATGACCTGCCTGTCACAACCAAAGTATTTAGGAAACAAAGACTGAATCACAGGCATAGGAAGTGACCAAGTACAATGAAATTGAAGTCTACGTAACGAAGCCCGCCGACTATCCTCACTCTCCCTCAAAGTTACTGCTGCTCTTGTCAAACGCGACTGGGGTACACAGCACCAACAACCAATTGCAAGCGGATAAGTTCGCTGCTGAAGGCTTTTTGGTTGTGATGCCGGATCAGTAGGCTTACTGCTCGTCCCCAGTTCTGTTGAATATGCCTCTAATTTCTTCCCACCTCTGCAGATTTGGAGGTGATCCGCTTCCTTCGACCTATACTGTCCAAGAAGAGGAAGAGAATACCACTATCATAGAGAAGATCAAGATGGCGGTCGCGTCGATACCCAAGTCCTTCACTATAGACACGTGGCTCGCGCGCCAAACACCTGAGAAAGTCTTGCCAATACTAAACAAAGTCGTGACCTCAGTCAAGGAAGAGTATGCAGACGCGATCGCGAATGGAGGCGGCATTTACGCAGTGGGTTACTGCTTCGGTGCGAGATACGTTGTTCTCCTTGGTAACGAGCTAGACAAGGAAGCAGTGGCAGGTCAGCGAAGCAAAGACACAGAAGCCGAGGAGGGCATGGTGAAGCAGGGCCCGCAAATCAAATGCGGCGCCATTGCTCACGGTACACAGATTGGTAAGGAGGAACTGGCGAACATTCAGGTACCGATCAGCATCGTGGCTGTCGAGAACGATAGCCTGTTCCCTGATGAGGTCCGAGAAGCTGCCGTTAAGAGTTTGCAAGAGCGCCAATTGGAGCACGAGCAAAAGGTGTTTCCTGGCGTGCCTCACGGTTTCGCAACTGCCGGCGAATATGAGGATGCCAAGATCCAAGAGGCGCAGAGGGAAGCGTTTGATATCATGCTCGGCTGGCTGAAGAGTCATTAAGCGAGTGCGCCACCGCATTGCGACCTTTGAAACCGAGGAAGCGAGGGTACAGAGTAACTCCGACTATACGAACACCATGACCACCAGCCACTTCAAGAGTTGCGCCTAGGCATCAATCTGCTGGTCCTTACTGAGACATCTTGCGAAATCCCTCATCAAACCATTTCCACATCTCCTGTTTTCACCAAATCTCGTATACTGCTCCATCGTAAGACCCAGACGTCACCCCTCTTGAGTTCCACCTCGTTCGCGCCCACTTCACCGTGAACCTCTATCGGCTGTACAACATCTCTCAGCACCCTACAAAATACCGCAGTATCCTCGTCTGGCTTGTCCACCATGCCGTTACCGCCAGCAGTATCGTCCAATCTCCGTAACGATTGGGGGAAATGTTGTAGAAAGGATGCATTAAAGTGATTGGAAAGTAGCGCTTGATGCGAAGTGAGGTATTGCTGTTCCACGGTTGACAGCAAGTCAGGCCGCTCGGACACAAGGGATCGATAATGTAGTGGGAATTTGTCGATCTGTAACCTCGTAGTGTTATCTTGAGTACTCTAATTTTGCTGCGCGTGACGCGTTCACTTCCCCGTACCTTTACTATCCTCGCTCTCAAGAGTGATCTGACTAGGAACTTGAATCGTTCAAGTTCAGTCTGCGTAATCACAAGTGTGAAGTTAGACTTTGGGTCCATGGTTCCCGTCATCTCCTCAATTGCTTCTATCTACTGTGTCACCTGCGATCAGCCCGAGCTCTTCCCCCAAATCATTGCGTATTTGACTGCCAACCCCTTTCGCTACTCTTCGAGCGGTCTTTAGGTGTATGCTTACTTGCTTCTTCAGCCTCTCCATGACGCGATCGAGCAGGCTAGATGGGTAGGGAAGTAAATCTGGTGACGCTCTTTCATTGATCCACCCGCGTGTCAAAGCTTGGAGGTCAAGAGCGCGCTGTGATGTCTGTGGCCGCGAGACCGAGGCAAGTATGTCATCTATATCGTCCATGATAGGATCTGTGGTGCCTGGAACCAATGTGGTATCAAAGAGATCTAGTGTGCTGGATGTCACAGCTCGCGTAAGATGTGATAGACGCGTCGAAAGAAATAGGTGGGGTACCTAGATTGAGTGGTGGGGCATGCAGGTAGAATGTTAGTTTCCCTTGTTCACGCCATTATAGCATTAGATAGACCTCTCAGCCCTCTAATCGCACGAGAACAATGCTTATGCAGACGACCAGAATCGAAGTACTCTCAATTAGTTCCCATTAGCTATAATGCTGCTTTGCTATAGCTCCTATGCACAGGAATAGCGCTACTACCCAGGCAGAAGACTGTTGGTATATCATCCTCCTCCAGATGTCTATCCCTCCCCAGGCTCAACCTCTTCGTTATCGGGTAGGAGCTCGCCTTCACCTTTCTTCACCTTTCCACCCTCGTATGTTAGTCTCCTCCAGCCTTCGTGTGCTGCTGGGTCCTTCACGAACTCTACGGTCGGGAAGTAGTGTTCACACTTTTTCATCGTCGCTACCCATGGGACGTTGTCGAATGTCATTACCTTTAGCCGGAAGTAAGTGTTATCTGGGATCTTGTTGGTTTCCCTCAAGAAGCTCTCCAAGTCTGGTGTTGGAACAGCGTTGACGGCTAAGATGAAGTTTGTGCTAGCCAAGCCATACTGGTAGGCCGGCGAGCCTCGCATCCGTGCTGAGACATAGATGCCAGAGTGCACCTTGCTAATTTGCTGACGGACTGCATGGTGCGGTGCGTGAAGGATTGCGCCGCAGAATATGACCACGCGATTGGTCTCGAGTTCGTTCGTTGGAACGGTCGGAACGTCGATAGACATCAGCTGCTTCTGACGGATGACCTGTGCGTGCAACACTTCGTGATTGTACATTAGATCCAAGTCCGAGACACGTGTTATGAGCTTGCCGTTCAAGGTGAGGACCACATCTGCTTCCTCAAGTCCATCGTCGTGCCCTGCATCCACCTTCCGCACCATGAAGAGCTGATGCCTCTCAGGATCTTCGCGCTCAACCCTCTCAATCCATTCCTCAGGTACACCCATAATGCGCGCTTGAGACATCTGTACCGCATGAGTCTCAAGATTGAGAATACGGAGATTTGGTTTAATGCCCTTTGTCACCTCCTCAATGACTGGTAGTAACGCAGGTGTACCAAGACCAAGATGATACTCAACATCCTTGCCACTATGCCCGTTGCGCTCGCCAAGGTATGTAAGCCATAACGCTTGCACTTCGCCCTGTTCCGTAACTAGCACGCCGCTACCGCATTGGCTGGCTAATGATGTATCGACAGTGATCGCATCCAGGTTGACTGCACGGTAGCGTGGCGTAGCAGCACTTGCAGGAATGGCAACAGTTGTGATATCTGTGACAGCAGTTTTCGCCACAACTGGTCTTAAATTAGCGTTGAAGCCGAAAAAGATTGTCTCTTCGCCCTGTTTGATGTTTCTGGTACTTAGTTTTGCTGTCTTGACCGGCGCGTTCACAAGCGACGTGTCATATTGAATTATGACATAGTTCTGCAGCGGGTGCATGAAGACAACTCTGCCATCGACGATGATGCTGTCAGCAATGGTAACAGATATGTCACACATATCGTATGGTACGATAGCCCTGCTGACAATCACAAGACCCTTTTCCGCATCAATAACAAGCCCATATCCTATCTTACGAGCTTTTGGAAAGCCGTCGATTTTGAGCGGCATCGTGGCGCCAACACGAACGAACGACCGCACAATGTCTACCGCGGCAAGATGCTGTGCGCCGTCCATCTGGATGAAGGTGGCCTTTCGTGGCACCGGCGGTGTTGGTGAAATAGGTTTGGCAAGGGGTGAAAAGTCCCAAAGTCCAGTCTCATCATTGCGGATGGCAAGCCTCATTGATTTGCTCCAGTGTCGATCAACGCTGATGATGCTAGTGTTTACAGTGTGAAGATCTCTGATATGCTTATAGGTAACCACAACTCTGCTGCGGTCAGGAATCGCTCCCATGACGTTGATAAAAGCAGCCAGATTGGGGGTCGGCTTGTGATCCACCGACTGAATTAGCCAGCCATATTCACTGGAATCGAAACGGAAAGAACCGGAAGCCTCGCAACAGTAGACGCCAGGGTCTTTAAGACTGACAGCAAAGAGTCGAGCTTGCTGATAAGACAGGTCATGAAAAGCGGCGCCCGCGACACTTACAAAACGGTCCGGCGTTATCGAATGGAGGTCACCGACATCCAGCTCAACCTCAAGATCTTCGCCGCCTCTTTGCACCAGCAGCTTCACCTTCCCGCCGACACTGCTGTCCATGATATCGTCGAGCCTTGGGAATTGAGCAAGGAGTTGATCGTTGACCTTTATCAAGACGTCGCCTTCTTCCAACTTCTCATGGGCAGGTCCGTCTGGTAGTACGACTTCAGCAACAAGCATGCAATTATCGTTGGGGAACTCTGCTCGTACAAGTGCTTCCCATTCTGGCGTAAGACCCAGTCTACGACATTCGTCGAAGGCTTTGAGCACCCACTGCGTCTGAATGGTGCCACGAGCGACCTCTTTTCCTTCTTGAATACACTGTAGAGCGCGCAATGGCCGGTCTAGGGGAAGGAAATAGTCCGTTGCAGCACCATCTGCTCTGCCTCCTGCCTGCAATGCGATGGCATAGCCGTCGATGTTGACTACTGGAGATCCAGACGACCCCCCTGACGCTGCGGCAGCAGCCTGAATGTAGTTGGTGTTGAAATCACTGTAACCTTCCCCATATTCTGGCGCATTTCTGTCCACTCTTGAGATGACACCCGACAAAATACTCAGCTTTTCACCAGCATCGTTACCGACGACTCGGATCTCACTCCCAATCTTGGCCAGATCTGGTCTCAACCCTAGTGAAGCCAATTTGATGTACTTGATAGCCTTAGGATCGAACTTGAGAATGCCAAAGTCATGTACAGGATCTCTGTAGACAGGTTGGACATCACACTCCTCATGATTGTCGAATATGCAATAGCCCCAAAATGGACCAGCCCCAACGACGTGTCTGTTTGTGAGAATATAGCCTCTTTCAGCGTCAACAATGAAACCTGTGGCTTCACTGCTGATGGCGCTGTCGGTGTCAAAGGCGCAAGTCTGGCAAAAGTGTATGCTGACCACATTCTTAACCACCTTCTCAATTGTTGCCTGCCATTCTGCAGTGTCTGCCGTCGCTGCGGCATGTATTAAGCCAACGTCAGAAGCGCCATCATCCACTGGGATGGGCGAGCCATACCCATTTGGTGTCGCGTTCTCTGAAGCAGAAACAGATGTGCCATTGAGGTTCGGGTCTTTCATTATCGGCGGCGACGAGCGTCGGTCTGATCGGACTTGTTTCATTGGTCTCTCAGAAGGTGATGATGTCGGCGGTACCTTGCGCTTTGAGGCACTCATTGCGTTTGGGGAAGTTTCCATATTGGAGGAGGTGCTGCTTGACGCTCTAAATACAGATGGCCTTGTGAGTCTTAGTTGTGAAGGCACGGTAAGGCTGCCTGGCAGTAGTGTGCAAGGAGAAGATTTGACAGTTACCACCGACGCGCTGTACGAATAGAATGACTGCCTTTGAAGATGTATTGATACTGGTGATGGAATAGAATAGGAAATGCGGCTTCCTAGACCAGAAATGCCTTTCACACTCGCAATGGGTGGCGCACCAAAGAGCATTCGGATGCTGTTCAGTGAGCGCTGCGCATCAAAGCAAAGCCCTCAACAAAATGCTACCGACACTAAAGTAGCTGGAGAGACAGTCTATGATGACAGAGACTTGAAGTGAGGCGCTAGAAAATGATGAAGAAGGCAACTTACACCAAGTTCAAATTCATTCCCCAAGCTAAAGTTTGGAGGTTTCGAGGTGCTGATGCAGCTAAGGGGCCGATCCGCGTACCGAGTACCAAACTACTGGGGCACTTCATTATCGGTGTCTTCCGTCGTCTCTGAGAATGTCGTTCACGCGCGCGTTTGGATATATAATGCGGTCCTTTTGTTTATGCGAGCAGATCAGCTGAAGCAATCCGCCTATCATCATGGTGCTTTCATTCATTCTCATCCAGAATCGCCAAGGCAAAACGAGACTATCGAAATGGTATTCGCCATATACCGACGATGAAAAGATCAGGCTCAAGGGGGAAATCCATCGACTCGTCGCTCCTCGAGATCAGAAACACCAGTCCAACTTCGTCGAGTTCAGAGGGAGCAGTAAGATCGTGTACAGGAGATATGCGGGGTTGTTCTTCTGTGCTTGTGTGGATGTTGGGGATAATGAGCTGGCATACTTAGAGGCCATACATTTCTTCGTGGAAGTTCTGGATCAATTCTTCGGAAACGTTTGTGAGCTTGATCTGGTGTTCAATTTCTACAAGGTGTGTACACAGAAAGAAGCGTTATTCATGTGACTGCATCCTAATGGGAATTGTCAGGTTTATGCTATCTTGGACGAGGTCTTTCTGGCGGGAGAGATACAGGAAACTAGCAAACAGGTAGTGCTCACACGGCTTGAGCATCTTGATAAGCTTGAGTGATGATTCTCTACAAGTGTAAGGGATCTAAAGGCTTCTCCATCTCATGACTGGCATCGTGCATACGAGGACGCATGCGTGCAATCAGGCTGCCATTGTCTGGATTATATGCAGGAGTCTGGCCTCTCGAGATCGGCCGATTATGGTTCTCGTCAACACCTTTTCTGGATCAACGCAACCGATGCAATCTTTCAGCAGCCAGACTAGCCTCAAAATCTGGAGAGTGATTTCCCGAACCTCAGGACATTTTGGGCCGTCACATTTGCGAGAACGCACTGTGTGGAAAGCCTACCTGGCGGTTCACTTCTCACTCGTTGGTTTCGTCCTCCTCAATCTCAGTCTTCATGGCTGGCTCTATATCCTTCTTCTTGCATCCGCGCTTAGCGATGGGCTTCATTGCCGCGCCCTCCGTAGCCTCGTCATCGCCGTCACCGTCTCCTTCTCCTGTGTCCTGAATGACTTTGCGCTTCTACTACCCTGTTAGTCACTGCTTACTGTACAAACAATGTGGAAGATGTTTCATACCTTGCGCCTGGAGTTGGGGGTGGCAAGCTCTTTGCCTTGCTCAGCCAGGGCCTTTTTGACCTTCTGCTTCTCTCTATCAATCATGACTTGGCATGCTTTGACAGTGCGACCTTCTGGAAGCTGCAAGTCGTCCCATGGAACCGGTCCTGAGCGGACAACGATTTGAAACAAGAGACCGAGCTTCTCAGCCTCAGTCCAGGACTTCGGTTGCCCGCTACCCTTGACTGGAGTTTTGTCGCCCATACTGACAGATGTTGTGTTTTCGCTAGGTCCTTTTGTTGGGCAGACAGAGTTGGTGGGGTCGCAAGTTGCGCGAGAAACCAGGACGGACGTGGCAGGAAATGGACCCAAGTGTGTGTTGGGGTTGAGGACTGTATAGATGTGATACGTCTTCAGTTACACGATCGCAACTACTGGCACGTGCTTCGAGATTACGACTGAAGTGAAGACTCACTTCATGTTGCGAAAAACAATGATAAAAGTTTCACTTATGCTGTTTGCTTTAGTATGGCTGCCGCTAATATCGGGCAGAACCTGAAGCGCACGTGCAACACAGTCCGGAATGATCACCGTTCGACCAATTGCACAGAGTCTCGATTGGAACCATGGACTTGGCCAATACTCCTTGCTCACCGTCGTCTAGAGGTTTAGTGAGGGAGTATCATAGTAAAGTGAATGGTTCACCTAATAATCAGCATCCATTCCTTAGGATAGACCGTTTCCACATGACGGAATAACTCCATTTCCTTCGACTTGCGTTCCGTCCACCTACCCTGAAGATCTACCAACAAGATTCGAGGACTCTCTGCGCGCTACGTGTCATCACAATGACTCATGTCGAGAGCCTGCCAGATTGCAATTCGGACAACGAAGCCTTCTTCGACGCGAACGAAACAATTCACCATAGTGGTGCTAGCCTCAGGCTTCACAGCTCAGATGCCATGCTAGTAGATGGTGGCCAAGTGACGCAGGCTCAAGCTGACGAAGGCATGACTACTGAGTCTAACAAGGCTTCACAGAAGAGCTCTTACGAGCATAATTCTACCCCCGTTAAAAACCGAGAGGGAATAGATGAGGCCAGAGGTGGTTCCGATACTGCTCTTGCTGCCCCCCTTATCGAGTTCTTACATATTAACGGCTGCCACAACGAGCTTGCTGAATTCCAGCGTATGACCGACACTCCACCACCACCATCGCCACCGCCAATTCCAAGAATCCCACGTGACTGCTCGACCCAGCTGAAGCAGTATGACAAGTTCTGCCGGAAAGCAATCAAGTGTGTTCCTCAGCTTTCGCTCGCATCACATCGCTACTGGATTGGTGTGTTGAATCTCGGCGTACGGGTATCAAAATCTGACTTCCACCAGAAGGATTTCACCTGGATGATGGGCAACCGGCTCACATGCATCGAGACCGTCTGGCATTCGTATTCGACTCAAAGTGGGTCAGTGGACTTTGTACTACATTGCGCGGGAATGAAGTTGGACTCAGATAAGGACAAGAAGATCGAGATGCGTCAGCTTGATTACTTCAACAATAGGAAAGTGTACCTTCGTGCTGTTGACAAGGACGCTCTAGACGTCGAGGGCAAGAAGCTCGTTCCTGATGAGGAGCCTGAGTTGATTGAGATCGATGACTGATGATATAGAAGGCTCCGAGAATAAGCAAGGAAAAGCCTTGGTTATCAAGGTTTTGCTTGGGGCTTTCGAGTTCTTCTGGTCGAATTGCAGGTCCCTCAGCGCCATCTCACGAGATACACTATGTATTGTGGCATGTACCTCCTTCCTCTAAACTTTGCCTAGGGCTTTGAGTCAGGGCGTATACAAATGGGTTTATATTACTCAGCGATAACAATTCCCATAATCCACACTACATTCACAATCGTCCTGCTCTTGAATGCCCAATACTTTCTTCTAACAACCAATAGTCGTATTGACGCCTTGCATCTCTGTGCGGAACCCGCATGCTTTCCCTTTAAAAGAGTGACCACCGTGTGGACGCCGGTGACCATAATAGCAATCAGGTCTTCTGCAATCTGGATCGAAACATTGCAATGATCTTGCCATAGATCTCAACGTATCTAGCGCAGTAGTACTAACCATCTTCTGTCCATGCGCAAAGACACACGAAGCGCGGGTGCATTGGCTTAGATGGTAGTCGAAACAAAATCGCGGATTTCTCTTCATGAACTGGTCACGTAAAGCCTTGTCATATTTCAACGGCAGGTCGATCCTTTGTCCATGACGATCAAAGCTCAATGTCACTGCTGTCGGTGAAGTAGCATTCGTAGCTGTAAAGCCTTCTTTGGCTGTTGTTGATACTTGTTCTTTTGAAGGCGTATCGACTTGCTGGTCTGCACCAGCAACCGTGGATACCACACCTGCATATGAAGACGAGGAAGCAGGAGGTGATTGCGATGTATTTGACCCGCTTGATGAGATTCGTCTTGGATCATCACGAAAGTCATTCTGGCGAAAAAGCTCAGGTGCTTGTATCTGCAGCAGTCCTGCCGCAATATCAGACATGTTCCTTGCATGTGGTCGCGCTTCCAATAGAGTGATCCGTTGACGATCTTCTTCCGTTTGTGTATACTCTCTCAAAAATCTGGTGTACCCCTTGTCGCCTGATCCTCCAAGGACTATACTTTTGCAATGTACATTGTCCCAAAACAATTCAAAGTTCTCTAAACCGCTGTTAGTGGCTACAGGCTGGGTTAGGGGGTTTATCTCTCACTGTGAATTCTGCCATCTGCCGCTTCCTTGTCGTCGCCTGCATCGATAAATTCGAAAAACACCCTTTCTCGATTGAAGCCTTTCACGAAATCTCTGACGGTGGAGCATTGCGCAACACCGTAGGTCTGATAAGCCTGAACAAATCCTTCCATGTTGACGAAAATGCGCACAATAAGTTTCCAACTTGACTCAAATCTTTTGTCTTTCGTGAGCTCATCCTTGATGAGGGCATAAAGATCAATGGCAGCTTCACGACCACCAACCACGCCTCTCTCCACATAGCTGTCACAGAACTATAAGTATCAGTCAGTAGACAATTGCATAGGAGGGCCTGTTTCTAAGACAACCATACCATGCTGATATCACCATCAATCAAGACCAACACAAAAGGGCTGCGGGACTACAAGGATCTCATGGTCAGTAGGGTCGTGAGCCGGCATCATCATCTCTCTTACATTGTCCTGCTGAAGGGCTGCTTGTCTCCGTTTGAGGTCATCCAACGTATTTGCCAAGTTCTCAGACTCGCTTAACTGTGCTTGCAAATCGTCACGTTCCTTCTTGATTTTCTTACAAAGCTGGAACAATTGCTAGATTGGCGAAAGCCTTGTTAGCTTTTCGCTCTTGTGGACTTGTTATTGATGTACCTCACTTCAGAAACTGAATTTCTCTTTTCCACGACCGTAATCGTGTCTTTCCATTATTCGTACAAGCTTGGTAAGTCCATTTTGTCGACCTTGTATGTAATGTATGGCATTGTTAGAGTTGTAATACCTAGAATAGGCCGACTGAAAGAGTTGATATAGATTTACAGGTATGCTATCTGTGCCACATGTACGTAAGTGCCTGAGGCTCTTGGTATGTGCGCAGTGTCTCAAGTTCCACCTCGAAATGGTGTGCTGGCACATACACATTGTATGCTCTGAGCTGGGCATAGTTGCACAGCCTCGTCCATGATTGGTTCACAGCTCACGCGAACGCTTAAAGGGCGAAGTCTGGTAGGCGCCGAAGCACCAGCCCTGTATCTCTGAGCGCCACCCAGCCAGTTGTGATACAGGCAGTCATGCATCGCTAGATGCGAGATACCGGGGTTGTATTTGCATTGATTGACTTTTCCGGAGGGTTTGGGTGTTCCATGAACCTCGCGAGCCGCAATGCAAGATGTAGAGCTGTTTCCTGACGGCTGATTGGAGACAGTGGTAGTGTGCTTATCTTGAGTAATTGCATAGTGCTATTTAAAGTGTGAGGCTTGAATGCAGTTTTGCTCTGCAATTCTCATATACATCTCTTTCTAGACGCCTTACTGAAGCAGGGACTAGCAATAAACCTCACTATGCATTGTTGGCGAGACGTTCAAGGCGCCTTGTTTCGTGTTGTTTATTTGCGTAGACTATGCGTCTTATCATAATTTAGCATCTCATATTCAACGTCAGATAATACGCTGTCTAGTGGTTTTGGAATTGGACAAGTCTGGACATTTTTTCCAAACAATGATAGGTGGACGGGTAACTATAACAGGTTCAATGGTAGCTGCCTAGGGTAACGCAGGAGTGCCTACGCGTCTTCACGTGACTATCGCATACGCACTTCATGTATACACATGTAGTACGGAAGTGCATTTGGTGGATGTGCGCGTAGTCAGCTGGTCTATCTATAATGTAGTCATTATTAGATTGCTAAGAGCTATTATAGGTTATTCAACTTATTGTCTAGCTTCTTCTACTTATTCCTTATCACTATTGGTCGAAGATTCTTCATCTAGAGTGATATAACTTAGTGTTACGGCGTAACCAGTAATACTGTGCGGGCACTCAGCGGAGTCGCCTTAGGCACTAGCACGTGGCTGGGCTATATTCTGCGAACCCTTACGATCTGTAATATAAGTTAACTATAAAGCTCCTCTCTACTAAGGAAAGGTCTGTTCCTATATGCTATGGCTCTATATATAGTTGGTGTGCTGCTCTCTCTACTCTCTACGCCCTCTCGAGAATAGGGAAAATACAACTCTCTAAGCTCTCTGGAGATTATAGCGGGTGCTCCCTTGCTACAGGCTTGGCGAATTCTTTAGGCAGGATTACGGACTTCGCCGTAACAGATCGTTGCAGTGCTGCCTTAGTTGTGCTAGCTGCCTTGTCAATCTGGCATTGCGCAATAAGTGAAGCTCTCGATCGACGTAGTTGACGTATGCTACACTTCTTTATGAATAGAATTGTTTTGTGACTAATCCAGTCACGCTTGGACAACTAAAAGGCTAGGTCTACCATTGACCTTAGATGTAGTGCAAAGTCAGTCACGGGACAGCACATATGGATCTCGCTAAGTTCTTGATTATGCATAACCCCTGTTGCCGATTAGCTCCTAAGATCGATTAATTCCTTCTCACTTCGTACAGGTATAATCAGATGTTTCTGAATATTAATCCTCGTAGTTTCCGTCAATCCTGCCGCTGAGAAATACCCTACTGCGCTACCATATACCGTCTCTACGCGCTTCTTCATGTCGCGTGTCCAACGCATCCGGTTTGAGGCCCATTTTGCAAACCACTCCTTCTCCACCTCGCCTGGGCGAGTCCCGCTAATAGAGACATCCTCAGTGACTTTCAAATATACGCGCTCAATAGCAGGTTCTGGCACATCCAGAAGTAGGAGAAGCAAAAACAGGAGGATCAAGCTGTCTTGCATTGAGATGTCTCCACATATGAGCAGCGGGTATGCCTTATTGTCGGACAACATATCTTTGAACACTCCTCCAATTACGCTAGCTGAGGCCTGAAGTACAGCGAAGCTGTCATCGATGCTGTCCCGTGCCCACATCAATTTTCGAGTATGATTGATCAGCCCAGTTTTGTTTTGGTCACTTGAAGTGGCAGCATCGAAGACCAATTTCCTGATTGAGTTTTAGCTCAAAGGCTTTGGAGAAATGGAAATAGGGATTTGCTTTACGTTCTCGGCCACAAGGGGAGCTCTTTCAGGAGATTTTCCATAAATGTGCCGCGCCGCAAGAAGACACGGCATGAAACCACACCAAGCACTCGTTCTACTGAGCACGCCTCGGATTTGAAAATACCTGGGCTTTTGCCAATGAGACAATAGCGTATGTCCTTCACGTAGCTCGTATTGATGACTGTTCGAACTCCATATTGTTCTCTTATAACCCGGTTGTCGTTGTCACTGGCCTGCTCAATAGCGCTGCTAAAAAACAGCTTTCCAACATACAGTTTAAGATAGACTTCAGACAAACCATAGCAGGAGTCATTAACCAAAGAACCCACGTCCAGGAGATTGATTGTTGAAAGTATGCTTGGAAGTTCAGATTCGGCCATAACGAAAGCTGTGGGATATGAAAAAGTTGAAGACACCAATTTCTTAGAGGTGCTTAAGCTATAGTAATATCTATGTTATCAAATGGGTGGAGACATACGTTACGAAAGCCCTTCCGCCTAAGAGTTCCCTTATCAGACTCTCACTGTCAAATCACGCTACTGCAAGTTAATCTAGCGCTGTGGCAAACTGCATCATTAGGCAGGAATTCTGTATCTCCATCTCTCGCCGATCTTAGTATATTCTTATCTCCCTAGATTGTCCGTGCTGTACTGTTGTTTTGTAGGACTAGATCTTCGTAGGGGCTGAAGAATGCCACGCCGTTCTCGTCTAAGCAGGATCTTTTGCAACGCATCTGGCTAAAGTGAATGTCTCGTGCTGTCATACGAGTAAATCGCTGGCCACACCGCTCACAAGTTGGTTTCGGCTTGGCAGAAGCCTTTTCTCTGCAGTGTCGACGATAGTTGCTCAGTGAAGTGAAAGATCTGCCATCGCAACCATGCTGGTAACAACGAGGTAGAGCTCTTTCTTCTAGTGATTCTAGTGAAGGCGCGACATATTCACTGTCCATTACGCGTGGGATAAAGGTGATGCTCGTGATAGACCTGGAATTGAGGGACCCTGTCGCATCGCTCAAGGCACTGTATTCAGTAACCTCAGGTTCTTGTTGTGCGAAGCTGTTGGAAATAAAGGGATGCAAGGTACTGTCAGCGCTGGTTTGCAGCTCCAGAAGCCAGTCCAGATCTTGCCCAACTTCTGCTTGCAGGACCTTGACTTCCATTTTGTCACTCAAGAAGTTGTTGAGTGTCATTGCAAGGCGTCAGAGAGATTGAAGCACCTCAAGTGAACTTCCACCAGACAGATCGGCATCATGGCACCTTTGTACTGAGCATGGTGTCTTTCGTGCATCTATGGCACAGCGTCTCTGCGGCGCAACGGCACAGTCTTCCCACGGCACATCGCATTAGCGCAGGTACTAGCGCAAAATGTGGGTACGGTAAATGGGTACAAAGGTTTAGTGCGGAGGACTGGCACGAAGGACTGACACGAAGGATGGACACGAAGGACGGGCATGGAGGATGGGCACGAAGGCCGAGCTGCATACGGAAGCTGCTACGAGTTGCCTGTTAGAAGTTTTTGAGCTCTCAGTCCTTACGATGACGTGCAAATCAACACCGTTCACTGGCATGGCACAAAGTCGTAGATTTTCCTCAAGAAACATAAATATCCACCGGCGACCCAATATGATCGGACAGAGCTGAAGAGTCTTGAGTTTGAGAATCCAGGTTGAAACGCGACACAACCCGAAGGCAGCAATGGCGCACCGTAATCAGAGATTCAGTGCCTTATTGTTCATCTATGCTATACTGAGTCTACCCTACGCTGCGCTAGCATTGGACCTTCGCTTTGCCTCGGCTCAGTATCAAGGAAACTACGCCCGTACAGCTTCACCGTTCGACAACGATCTTGCTATTTCTTCAGCTCCTGAATCGTTTTTACGCGATGTGTCCGTCAACTCTTCTACAGTCATTTACAATGTTCCGGAGGAAGATCAAGAGATGTTCTACTTTCGCAACTTCACTATGGTTGGCAGGAGATCGGAGGGTTTCAATATTACGCTCTGGGAAATTGATAACGACTATCCAGATCGATCTGATTTTACACCTGGCCAAAGGTTAGACCTCGGTGATACGGGTCTGAAATTAGTGGCAGCCGGAATTTTGGCTGGCGCAGCCCTTACAGTTGCGTGTGTCCTTACTATCCCATCTTGCGGGACCTTCATAGGTAGCAACATTGGCAATTTTGTACGAGCAGTGAGTGCGACGGGTGGTGAAGCCGCTGTTGAGGTGCTGGAAGCTGGATTGCAAGCTGGAGGTAGTCTCCCTGGAGCATCGAAGAGATCTGATACTTTACACGAGGGATTTGGATGCTACTATCAGAATGGCTACAGCGGCGCGTGTCACAACACGGCTGTGACAGATCCTGATTTTAGTGCCATTGTCGACAACGATGGTGCCACTGCCAACACTCCCATTTGGACTTGCTACGAGTCAAGTGACACCACCGACGGCACCCTATTTGGCTACTATTCGCATTGTTTTGGTGATAATCAAGACTGCGAACTCCAGTGCGGTGCAGGCAACCCTGAAGTTACGGATCCGTACAATACGATCAGCCCCTAGCTTATGGAGAGCTAAATCATACTACCAGGATTATTATGAAGGAGACAAATGTCTCCAGGACTTATTATGGACACTACGTTTTCCACCCTGAGTTGGTCTGGCTCATCCTGTTCAAGTATTGATTAGGGGAGTGTGACA
The DNA here is from genome assembly GCA_010093785.1 of Polychaeton citri CBS 116435. Lineage (NCBI taxonomy): Eukaryota > Fungi > Ascomycota > Dothideomycetes > Capnodiales > Capnodiaceae > Polychaeton > Polychaeton citri. The sequence goes on from MU003783.1 coordinate 24,634, forward strand.
CTCACAGCTCGGATTGCGCAGCCAGTCTTTACCGGGTTTTTTGGCCTCGTTTGCGTTTTTCAAATTAGATTATTCAGATAGAATTCGTAGATCTTATCATCACAACAGCGTATCTGGAATAGCGAGCTTCAATGGAAGCTAATGTGAGATCGCCTGCTGGACATACGATATCTTATAGTTTTCGTCGATCTATGTGTCTTGAAAATAGTCATTATGATAGCTGGGAGCAGTGACGGGTTCTCACGTGTAACTTGGGTAAAGAGCCTCCGTTTTGGAGCTAAAAACCTCCATTGGTAGATCGCAGACTGCAAGCAGAGATTTGCAGCCTTGCGTTTGGCAGGTTATGATTAGCTTGCACGTCGATTCAATGCAGATAACATGCATATTTGCCAAGGTTGCGATACAGTGTCCGAGGCCGCAGTGTAAGTTGTTGCAGCTTTCGGTGACATGAATAAACTCAAAAGCTCCGCCGCACTCGCTCTGCCGAACGCTAAGCAAATTAGCTGTGCTGATAGTAGATAAGAGCTGCATATTAGGCGCTAATTGGTATTCCCATGATCCTTATCTTCGCTTTTGGCAGACTTTCTCTGTACATCATTTGGTTCTCTTAGCTACTCGTGTCCAGGCTCTACGACATATGTCTAATAGATTGCACAAGGAATACCGGCTGTACTCTAAGTGACGTTATGAGGCATTTTTGCTAGTGAGATAACCCGGAGATGGAAGAAAAGATGATCTCATGGTCGTTTAGGAACCGCACATCATATGGAGACCTCATGAACTCTTGCGAAACTCGTACGCATGCGAATAGAGGTCCTCCAACAATATCAGAGCTCTATCGATTGCTAATTACCGTATTTCTTGGTCCTGGTTTCGCGTGGAGATATGAGAATTGCTTTGATAGATATAAGTACAAATGGTGTTAGGGAAAAGTGACTACTTGCAGTGCATCTCATGACATATCTATACCCATTCGAAAACGTGTGCGGTATAGAGGAGAATGCGAAGCAACTTATGGATAGCCATAGAGAACAGGTTCTCCCATATCTATCGAGCTCTCTTAACAATGCCTGAAAGTTGCCGTTCTGGGCCACGAGGGGTTTCCATGTTTGGACCTGAAGTACACTCAGAAGCATGATGCTACAGCTCGACGCTTACTCACGTGACGTGCCCATAAGGCTCGCTTAAGCCTTAGCCCTACTGACTCGCAGCGAGATATCAACTACATAGTAAGGCTCTACATATCTCTCCGTCGTTTAGACCTCTGTTAATAAGTGTTACGGGAAAGACCCGAGGTACTTCTACCTGCGAGATAAACAAGGGTTAGTGATTAACAGAGGAATGTTTTAATAATAGTTTAGGTATAGAATCTAAAAGTATACTACTGATGCTAATATAAGTTAAGTATAAAGCTCCTATCTACTAAGGAAAGTGTCCTTACTATATACTATTGCTTTATACACTATCAGAGTGCTATATGGGACATTCGTGATATGTGCGGCATTAGCGAGGCTCGTAGTGCTTGCACATAGCGCGCACGTCGCCAATGCCGGAGACAGCAATCAGGCTGCCGCGTTACGGGTTGCGCCGTAACAATATATAGTAATAGTATATAAGAGTTATGATTATAGTACTGAATAACAGCTAGTAGTTTATTTCTTAGCTAATAATTTGTTACAGAAGTATTGAAGTAGTAAATTCCCTACTACCTACTAGTTACTTGAATTCAGAGTTATAGCACCCAGTGCCAAGTGCTAAGGCACTACTTATTAACACAGTAACAGTAGCAGCTGCTAGGGTAACTTCCACAAAAGAAACAGTCGTCCTCCGCCATCTTACCCGCGTGAGTGAAGATTTAAGTTTGACTTGGGCCCTATGCGACTGTTCATACAGGTCCACACGTTGCAATGCCATTGCACCTACTAGTCAAGAAGTCATGGAATGTCTACAATCAAGTGAACATCGACCGCGTCCGTCAGGACGAGGCAGCAGCCCAGGCCGAAGAAGATGCCAAGGAAGTGCGCATGCAGCAAGAAGATGCCGCTCGTCGGATGGCCATTCTACGAGGAGAGCGGCAGCTGTCACCCGATGTCCCTCTTGCTAAACCGCTCACTGATGCAGAGCAAGCAGCGTTGGAGCTCAGCCGGACATCTGACAAGGATAGCCTTTCCCATGGCCACCGCGAACGTAAGCGAAAAAGGTTCCGAGGGGAGGACGACACGGATCGCGATATTCGTTATGCTCGCCAGGATGCCGAGGCAAGTGCAAGGCGTGCTGAGATTGTAGATCAGCCTAGGTTGAGTGGCAAACCCAGCGACGCGCCCGTAGAAGATGAACGAGGGCATATCCAGCTCTTTTCTGAGCCGACTGCCCGGAAAGCTAAAGCTGGAAAGCCAGATAGGCAAGCACCTACACTTGGAGGGGGCCAGAAACCCAACGGACGTACGGACCCTTCGGTAGTGTCTGATTTCCAGAGTGCCAGGAAGAAGCCGTGGTATGCTTCCCAAAGCGCTACGAGTATAGCGCCTACAGTGTCAGAGAAAGATGTCTGGGGAAACGATGACCCACGACGCAAAGAACGAGAGCAAAATAGGATCGTCAGTAGTGACCCGTTTGCTGTGATGCAGAGAGCACAAACACAACTAAAGGCGAGCGAGAGGGATAGGGAGGCATGGCAGAAGGCCCGTCAGAGAGAGCTTGAGGATCTCAAGAAAATGGATGGGCGGAGGAAGCGACATAAACGGCGGCATCTTGAAGAAGGCAATGGCCTGGAGGAATGGGATTTGAACGGGAAGACAGATGAGCTTAGCCGTGATCGTGATCGCGACCGTCAGAGTGAACGTAGCAGGAGTTCACGACATAGGCATCAGGATGACTCAAAGACGGATAGAGAACATCGCCATCGGCCTCATCACAGACACAGGCACAGGAGCTGAAGTAATCTCAGTTCTCCTTTGCTAGATAAATCGGCCGTGAAAGATACAGCTCATCAACTTTACATATCTACACTCGATCGTGTCGAGTTGAAGCTATACAATAGTTCAGGTACCTGCCGCTTTGGCGCTACTCATCCTGATGACCCTTGGTCCGCCACTAGTCCCACCAGCGGCAAATGGTGACTCTTTCTTCCATCCAGGCACATGATCGCTGTCTGGACCCCCTGCCTTCCGGCCTATCACGTCCCACGGGTGTGGGAACCCAGCAGCCATCACGCCCTTGCGCGCAGCACCGGTGATGGCGAACTTTGACTGCTTATGTGAGACGTATCCACCAAGAAAACCTTGGGCTATGAGAGAGGAAAGTATTGACTCGACAGTGTAAGAGTTCGGGAGCAAAATACCATCCTCTTCGCGGACATCCTCCAGGTCGAAATCAGGGTCAGGTGGATTATCGAAAGGTGCTTTGTCAATCGGGTTGGCTTGCAACAAAGCAGTGTACGCGGCCACGATTGCGTCCACGTCGACGGTAGGAGCGATCTTGCTGGCAGGATCGGGCTGTCTGCCAGTTAAAGTGAAGGTCTTGCGGACCAGGGATCGCCAAACAAGGACCTCACATTTGCTACGCAACTGCAGCAGTATCCGCCAGTAGAGCATCCACTCTACATTCGCCGAGTTGTGATACATGTGTCGCTTGAAGAGGTCGAGATTTCCCTGCCTGATCGAGAGATAGAGTGGAAGGAAATAGTCCGAAAGACCAGCTGCTTCTGGTTGGGCTAATAGTGCTTGCGAAGGGAATCGGCCGAGGACGATGTTCGATGCAATCAGATAGACCAGGACATGACGCCTTTGCTTCGTGCAGACCGGTATACAGGGTGACTCTTGATATGCCTTCCCCAACGCAGCCTGCGCTCGATAGAAATGGTTGTTCTGGAACCAGTATCGACCGAGATAGTAGAGATAAGTGACGCGCTGGCTCTTCGGGTATGCAGCCAGCGGTGGTGCAGAATTTTCAATCTGCTCGAAGAGATTCGCAGCGTTTCGAGTCTTCTTGCACTGGAAGAGGATCTTCAGACACAGGTTGGCGAAAATGTAGATGCCTTGCTTCTTGCCCTCAGGCCTCCCATCTTTCAGCCCGCCAACGGCTGTGCTACGATCAGCGAGGCATGTGTTGAAGGCTCCGCGTAGACTGTTGGCTGCGCGTTCTGGCAGTGTCTCTTGGCCTTCGTCTCCGTCACCCATACTTGCGCCTTCACTACTCTTGAGGTGCCGGATCAGGTCTGGCCGTTTGTCGAGGCCAATGGCGAGTCTGCAGACAAGTTTGGCCGTTTTGATAGTTGTTTGTAGCATCAGATAGCCTAGCGAACCGTGCCCCAGGGCAGCATTGGCATGCTTCTGCAGTTCGCTTAGGAAATCGTATGTTTCGAGGTACTTATTTGGATCCGAGTCGACGTCTCGAAGGTAAGCGAGGTAGCACGCCATGAACCTGACAAAAGCAGACCATGACGCTTGATCCGCGCCCTCGACAGCCTGGGGTAGGCTCTGTTCGCATTTCCTCTCGAGGGCTTCTTCTGATCCCTTCGGAAAGATCTGCTTCAGCTCTGCGATCATCTGCTGATATTGTGGTCCAAAAGGCGGTTCCAAGACAAGGTAATCCGTGAACTGCGCCTGATTGCGGACCTGGATGAAGCCGTTGATGGCGACAAGAAACTGTCCCAAATTAGGTGCAGACATGCTTGTGTCAAGCCTCGGTGTTGGGAACCTGTCGCTTGCTCCTGTAGCTACGGATTCTGTATCACTGCGATTGATGATCAAAGCCTCCGTCAACGGCGTCACTGGATTCGCAGGCAACGGTCCGAAACCGTGCCAAAACTTTTGCTTCGACGTTGCCAGCACCCGCGCAACAATGTCGCTATACTCGGCCCTGACGTCAGATACAGGACAGCTGATCAGGTGTCTGACGTTATCAAGCACATGCTCAAATGCGGTGTGCAATTGATGTAGGTTAATTCGAGGCAACGAAAGCTGATTGAGCTGCTCGAGATTATGCCAGATAAGTTGCTCGTCCAGGAGGAGTGCGTCCGCGTCGCCCTTGTTGTCGCCTTCGTTATCAGCGTCAAATCCCTCGTGTTCACTCTGGAAATCTTTGCGCGCTTTTCCTTGCACTCGTAATCTATTACTCTTATAATCCCTCTCACGCCTAGTATGTAAATCTTCGCGCTCGCTTCCTTCTTGTCGCGAAAGTTTCCAACTCTCTCTGGATCGATGCCTTCTCTCAAAATCTCTCTCTTGCCTCTTCCTCGCTTGCGCTTGTCTCTCAGTAGAATGCTGTTGTCCGTGAGCCTCACGGAAGTTGCTCCATCGATGCGAGTGCGGATGCTCGAATTCTTGGACCCTAGCAGGAAGCTCTCGACGTCTGTAAGGCGATCTGCTCCCTTCCCTTTCCCTTCCTCTTCCTTGCTCCCCTTTATCACCTCTCCTGAAATTATTGTGATTATCGTAGCTTCTCCTGCTTTCGCTGTGGTTGTATACGTCCCTCCGCTTCTCCTCCAATGGTCTGAAATTATTGTGTTTCCGATAAGTTGTATGCTGGACATTTGGAGCTGCAGCGGAAGACCTCGAAGCCCACGCTTGCGCTCTAGGTGCGCGATCGGAAAGCTGGCCGGGGGCCATCGCGTCTCCCCTTAGGGCTTCTACCCCCGCCTCTAGATAAAACCGCGCCAATTACGTAGACTCTCACCAGCAGCAGATGGCAATGTATTGGAATTGTGACCACTGAAAGTGTGCTTGATCCCTCAGAAAAGCAGAAGCCAACAGATTGTTGCTTGTGCTTCTATCTAATTGTCTAGGTCTTACTATGCATTCTATACCTCTGAGAGATATATGTTGTTTGTCCCGTCCCGCAATTAAAGACGACAAAAGCATCTCCATCCATTGTCATGGAGGTTTCTTTTCAAAGGAAGCCTTACCTCCCCTTCAAAGCTGCTGCAGCGGTAAAGACACGAGGGTGAGGCCTGATCGCGTGACGTGGAAGCAAGAGACAAGCCGTCTCATTCATGTAACTCCATTGAACTACACCTGAGTTCCTACGAGTCTCTTGTCATTACGTGTGTTTTTGAGGAAACATGGAAACTCTCGTATGAAAACTCGGACAGAATGCAAATAGATTTCCAGCTACTGACCAGCAAACCTAGATAGTACATGTAGAACAACATAGTGTGCAGTGAAAGAAAGGAGATGAGTATAAAGGAAAGTATCAGTAGCAGCAGCAGCGGCTCGCAGGAGACCAGTCCTAACGAGCTCGGAATGTGATAATCCCGATTGTCTCTCGTCGAAGAGAAAAAGGGCAACCAGAGGATGCCTGAAAGTCAGTGTCACTCTGTGGCTTGACAGACTGGGTCCTGCTCGCTTTCGCTAGACATTAAACACATCTAAGCTTCTTGACCGTTTGCGCCTATCGACAGAGGAGTAGAAGGAAAAGGAAGAAGTCGCCCGGCCAATTCGGACAGCTGCCACCTGGTAGGCTCGATGTCCAGTCATGTGCTGGACCAAACTTAAGGTAGCAGCCAGCAACTGGCCGGCAGAGCCCGTGTTCGACGACCGCAATGAATGGAAGCAAGTTCTACGCCGTTTACAGTCGTTCGAGTACCCCGCGTAAAATCATCAGTCTGCAAAATTAAAGATGCCCGCGAATCGCGTATGGTGTTGGCTAGTGACACTAAAGTGCCTGACCAGGGACTGGCTTTCTTGCAGGCATGCTGGTGGCTGAACCGATGGGCCTGGGAGCGTCGCTGGTGGAGCGATTGCGAGCGGCGTCACTGATGTTTGGAGATTTTGAAGCTGTGGCCGAGCGTTGACGGTTACCCTGTGGACCGTTTCCAATCTGGTTGGTAGGGGTCAGAGGACGGGGGTACATCGGGCCATTTGGGTTCGACGGGCGGCGCATGCCAGGTGGTGGACGCTGGCCTGGAGGAGGGGGACCGGCACGAGGTTTGACCGGGAGGTTTGAAAGGCAAGTACGTGGGCAAACACCCTGCTGAGATCGGTCCATGCGGATACAGAGAGCCTGTAGAGAACTATCAGTGAATACTCGTCACACCATTGGATAGATGGTTCACTTACCCAGCCGTCATCATACGCATGAAGAATGCGGACGAGCTGGCCTGAACGCAGCTCGAGCTCATCATCCATAGAAGGCTTGAAGTCGAGTTGAACACGGTGAACATTGTTTGGCTGAGCAGGAGCAGGAGGGCCAGCCTTGCCAACGGCCACAGCAGAAGCAGTGCCGACCTTGACAGACTTTGGCGTAGGTGGTTCGGAGACCTCCTTCCCATGATCAGAAGTGGGCGTGGTAGATCGCTCGGCTGTCTTCTCTTTGGTTTCCTCAAATGGGTTCTTCGATTCGTTTGATCCGGAAGACGCAGGGCGAGCCTCTTTCTCAGAAAGGACGGCAGCATCTGCGAATGGATCCTCGGTTGCGTTTGATGGCTTGCGTTCCCAAGCGCTGGTCTTCTCGGAAACGGGTGCAGCCGCAACGGCGAGAGTGTTGCCGGCACTCTTACGGTCGCCAGCAGTGAGATTAGGAAGGAATTGAGTGACAGGACGAAGGGACAGGCGAGGGGCAACAGAAGCGGTGCGGGTGCTACGAACACTGGCTGGGACCTTGTCAGAAGCACCGCTGCTTCTGTTAGAATTCATGACGTTTGGTGTGGCTTGGTTACTGCCAAAGAAGCTACCATGCTTCTCATTCAGTTGCTGCTGGCCCTCCTTCTGGCGTCGAAGGGTCTTGCGCTTGCGCCAGCAGAAGAAAAGCAGACCAGCGGCGCAAGCGAAAGCTGCGAGGATGCCGATAGCAAGACCAGCCTGCTGGCCGCCCGACATCCCATTGCTGGTCTGCTGGATTGCCTGGGGCATGTGAGTCTGGCTACTGGATTCACGGGTAGCTTGAGGGGGTGCGCCGCTGACGGCACCAACAACTGGGCCACTCAGAACAGACGAAGAAGCAGACGGCATGACCTCAGACTCGAACGAGCTGGTCGCGGAACTTGCAGAGGTCAGGAAAGAAGTCGCACTGGTAGCATCAATGCTAGAGTCCTCGTTGGCTGAGCTTGGTACGGGAACAGCTGTTGCAGTTGTCAAGACGGTACGCGAGCTCGAAGCCGGTGATACACGATGGTTGGCAGCGGATGATTTTGCCGCAGCGTAGGCCGCCTGGTCTGCATTCATGGTTGCAGTGGAAGCAGCCGAGGTGGTAGCTCCAGACGTGTGCGCTGGCTGGACAGTTGAAGCGTCCAGAGTGGGTGTAGAATAGCTAGCGACATCCCCATCAAAGGTCTGCGACGCGGTCACGTACACCACCGAGAAGACGGTAGAGACGCCATCACTGCCATCATCCCTCTCCACCACCGGCGCGGCCATTGGGGTGTCGTTGCGCTTCTCCTCCTCGCTGCGCTCAGCGTGGTCGATACCAGGGAAGACACGCCTGTGTGCCTCATGGTTGTGGATGGCGTGGCGGTGCTGCATGTTTGCGGCCACCGCTATGTCGCGATATCACGGGATGAGTCGGTCAAAGAGGCTGTCGACACGAACTAGAATCGAGGGGAAGGTGAACTTGCGAAGCGAAGTATTGATCGATCTGGGTTGTGGATTATGTGGCAAGGCCTGCGAACCGGTCGATACTGGAATGTGAGGGCAAACACCAAGGGAGTGTGGAAGGCAGAAGTAAGGAGTGAACTGGTAGAGCGACCTGCTTGCGACCACCGTTAAACGAAGGGCGGATAGTCACGTCGACAGGAACTGGCGACGAAGAATCGACGAAGAAGCGATAATGAAGGTGGTTGAGCGAGGAAGAGAGAGCGTGCACGAGAAGGCGAGCGTGATGTGGTGCGGTGCGAAGGTGAAGGGGAGGGCGAGAGAGAGACGGAGAGGCCATGGCTGATACAGACGGACGCCAGTGTTAAATGACATCTGCCCGAATAGGCAAGGCAGCAACGCAGGTACCAAACTCAAATCCGCGCAGGGCAACGCCAGATGCTGCCTGGAGCCCTGCGCCTGAGGCCACAGCCAATCAGGCACCCGCTCAAGTCGCGATGTAGCGGCAAAGCTTGTTTCTACGCGTGCCAGCATACTGTACGGGTGGATTTAGTCTAATGCTCAGGCACAACACCAAAACATCTCGGCAACGGTGACAAGCTGGCCTGTACTCTGCACTCTGCACTCTGCGCTCTGCACTCTGCGCTCTGCGCTCTGCTCTACGGCCGGCATTCTGCCACGGCTGCACTGTTGCTGGGAGCTGACCTCATCGCACATTGGTGTCTCATTTGCATCGCACACATGGACCGGGTGGCCCGTTTGCTGGTTCATCGGGGATGATGTACCATCTGCGCTCTGTGTGGTTTGACCTACTCGCCAATCCCCCCCACGTCCTCCTGGAGTTGCATTGCAGCAGTGTTTCAGGTGAGCATCGTATTCGACATTTCAAATCCGCAGAGAATGTTCTTCTATGCGAACACCGATGACGACTTCTTCCCTTCTCTCTCAGTACACGCACTGCGCTGCCCCTGCAGAGATCGCACCTGTACCGATGGCACCCTATGCAAACCATACATCATCCAGCCGCATCGTGCAACAGGCAGCAGCCGAACATGTGCGACGGCGTCCACCACGTGCAGGCAGCGTGGTGCAAACCGTCAATCATACCATGTACTAATGCAAAGACTGTACCTGGGCACAACTAGAACACTGCAGCACCTTTCTCTCAAGCTTCAAGTGATGGCCTGGCAGCTTGACCCTCAAGAAGCTAGCTTTGAGAGGAACACAATACATTAACGTGATGCTAGCTCAAGCCGAAATCAAGTTCCTCGCACTTTGCACTCGCAAATGTAGTGAAACGAGAAGGCATTGAAGGGAGGCTCAATCGCATCAGGAATCTCTATGCATCTCCCAGCCTGCAAGCAAGACGTCCAGGTCGCGCAACCTGAATGCACGGGTTCGTTCCAATCACATTACATCTAGCAAATACATGTTTCGTCACCGTAGCTACCCAATTCATCAAACCATCATTAAGCAGCAGCACTAACGCCTTCTCTCCCTTGCCTTTGCGCGCCCCCAGGACGCCTGTTCCTGACTGCGCCAGGTCTCGCAAGCGTATACTTTGCGAACGCTCTTGCGAGGGCTTTCTTGCAGCTGACCTTCTGTGATCCAACAAAGCTGTCGACAGCAACAGCAATTGCGCGGTCGATGTCACTGCTGCTGCAATATTCCGACAGCCGCATCTTGGCAAAGGATTCAGAGATACGGAGGATAGATTCAAGGTGACGGACCTGCATGGGTTCAAAGGTTAGTATGCTTCTCCACATGATAGAGAGGAGTGGAGAGGATGGAAACCTACGGTGATCGGGTACGCGCCAGTTGCGAGTGACTCCCTTCTCATGTCCGCGAAAAGCCTGGCTATCTTGTCCTGGTCGATCTGATATAGCTTCGGCCTGCACCTTTCCCGTGCATAGAGTATGTATTTCCTGAGCAGTTGCTGTGGAATCTCCTGCTTTGGCTTGTTGAGGCCGCCGCCGTTGACCCCGTCGACCTCCATATCGTCATCCTGTGGTTCATGGGCTGCAGTAGTCTGTGTTTGAGCGCCTAGTGAGGAGGAGAAGACGGGATGCGCTCTACCATGACTGTTCACGACAAAGTTTGCTAACCTCTCGTCTTCGCTTGGATCAACGGTGTCTCTGACAACGCAGAGAATATCAAAACGTGACAAGATCGGTTCAGTCAACTCTACGTTTTGACTGAACGGCACAGTCGCGTTGTATCTACCTCCAATGGGATTGGCTGCTGCCATGACAGCGCATCGTGCCTGCAGCGTGGTCACAATGCCTGCTTTGGAGATTGAGATGGTTTGCTGCTCCATGGCCTCGTGGATACTTGTACGATCTTGATCGTTCATCTTGTCAAACTCGTCAATCAGGCAAACGCCTCTGTCTGCAAGAACCAGCGCACCGCCTTCTAGCGTCCACTCTGCTGTCATAGGATCTCTTCTGACGCTAGCAGTAAGACCGACTGCAGAAGCACCCTGGCCTGTCGCAAAGACAGCTCGGTGCGCAGTGCTCTCAACATACTTCAGCACTTGTGATTTTGCGGTTCCAGGGTCACCCAGCAGCAGGATGTTGATGTCACCTCGAATAGAGTGCTTGCCCTGTGCCACTTTGCTAACACCACCGAACAGGGACAAGGCGACCGCCGTCTTGATATCGTTGTGTCCATAGATGGAAGGCGCAATTGATGAAACAATCTTCTCGACAATCTGCGGATCACGAGACAATGCTCTTATCTCACGTTCGTCAGCTTCCGTCAGCCGGAAGCCTGCAAGTTGGTCGTGCGACTTCACAACATGGTTGGCTTCAAGAATCGTTGCAAAGACGGGAAAGCCGTTCTTATTGTTCAATTGCGCATCATAGTTATTGCGGTAAATTCCAATGATCTCGACTTCCTCTCCAGGTTTTGCGGAGTCAATAAGATCCCAGAGAAGGATCACTTCCCTATGGCGTGGTAAGCGGCCGGCGGGAACTGTGCCGGGTGATTCTTGTAGAGTGAGCTTCTGATAATTGCGGTAGACAGTCTTCTCACTATTTAGCGTGAACGGGCCTCTGCTTTGGCAATTCTGGCAGAAGGATAGCTTCACCTCAGAATGGCTGTCTTGTGCAAATGGGCCCAACGTAACGCCACACTTGGTGCAGTCAAATTTGACATATTTCAACTGTGGGAAGACGCCTGTTCGGCGCGTCACAACACCAGTGACGCGGACCATACTATTGAGATGGCTTTGACGCAGTTGGCGCAGTGTGTACACAATGGGAAGATCAGTCAGGCGCACGTGCAGCTCGCTGTGGATGCGCTCGTAATCTGGATAGTGGTATAGTGTCACCTCCATAGCCACGGCGTCAAAGATTGGAAAGATTTCGGCGGGCACATTGCAGCAAAAGTATGCCAGTGTGGGCTTGCTTTCACTCAAGTGATCCCAGTTTACTTCCAAACTCTCTGCGTTGATCTCGCCGAGAGTTCGGATTCGTACGCCATACACTGACGTGCCAGTGCTGTCGGTGTACTCAGTCAGGAAGTTCTTGAACTCTCGGGCGATTGTTCTGTGCACATGCGGTTGCGAAACCCACTCGGTAAGGTTGGGCGCTTTAATGTCTGAAAGTGCTTCCAGCGGGAGCTCTTCGTTCATGATGTCATCCGCCATTTGCAGGTCGTCTTGATCCTCGTCGTATCGATGTCGCCGTCTCCTGGGCTGACGGGTAAGGTCCATTACATCTTCATCCTCGTCAGGCAAGAAAGCCTGTGGCATCCGTCGCTGGCGCTGGATTTCCCGGTCACGCCTATTCAACCGAGCCTCCAGCTGTCGTCTCTGCGCAAGGTCCATCTCATCATAGTCGCCATCGTCATCAATATCGGCTCCTGCATAGCCGTCCCCTTCTCGCCCTTCATAGTCTCTCTCAAAATTATCACCGAAAAGATCGATGCCTGCATCGTCTTCTGCCATTTCGTCGGCATCGTCAATGTCCGGTATTAAGTCGTCTTCTGGATCGAGTAGTCCATCGTCATCTCCATCATCCAGTTCGTTTTGAGGGAAAAGGGGCGGTGAGGAAGCCGGAGCTACGGTTGACGTCAGTGACAGTCTTCAAAATCTTTAAGAGCATACGTACGACTGGAAGGAGGACCGCCTGGTGTCGAAGACATGTCCATGTTGTCTTCGTTGTCTCTGCCTCTTTTGCGAGCGTTGCCGTCCGCACGGCCCCTGTTGGCTGCAGCCATATTCGGGCGCAAGGGCGAACTTGAATATGAGATTAGTTGATAGAGTCAAGAGTAAGGCAGAAGATGGTAATTTTACCTCATTGAGACTGCGACTTAATCGTATGTTTTGTGGGTATGTCGTAGCGTTGCGAAAGTGCTGTAAAGTGTGGGCGTTTAGATAGTCTCGACGAGGAGGGGTGTACAGGAAACACGAATGTAACGCGCGCACGCGTAGAGAACGCGTTTCGATCAATTAGGCAATATTCTTTTCCGTCGTGACTGCCTCAGGTAGCGAAACTTTCCGGTTTGGCATCGAAAAGGTTTCTATAAACACCCAACTGTATACAGACCGGTAACGCACACTTACACAGAGGCGGAAATTGTTGGCTTCAGTTCCAGCGAGGCATTATCAATGGATTGAATCACGATTGAGCGAGGTTGCCAGATCAACGGGCGTTACTTCTGGCAGTACTCCGTACAGTGCTTACATACACCGCCTACGGCAGAACGTCGCGACACTTACCACGCGTTGCCATCGAGATGCCTTATCGCAATACCGGTCTTCACTTTGTTAATCATCACTACGAAAGTTCTGCTGATATCTCGTGGCTATTTTATATCAGCTGTAATGGAAGCCTTAGCTCAACAAGGGGAGAGACGTGCTTCGTCTCTCTCTGCAGTTAGCCAAACAGCTCAGGAATACATATCAAGTCAATTACAACTCGAGGCCGATGCGCGTGAAGCTCTTCCATACCAGTTCGACACTTGCACAAAGCCTCTTGGACCACTGCGGCAAAGTATTTTCGCTTGTTTGACATGCACCCCGCCACCTGCTTCGAAGTACCAGCAATTTCAGCCTGCTGGCATCTGCTATAGTTGCAGCATATCCTGCCACGGCGAACATACCCTTGTCGAGCTCTTCACAATGCGGAACTTCGTGTGCGATTGCGGAACTACACGCTTCACCAATGGTGCGCCTTGCGAATTACGCCTCAATCCTGCGACGGGTAGGAAGGGTGGTGTAATTGGCGAGGAAGCAAGAGAAGGCAACAAGTACAACCACAACTATCAGGGAAAGTTCTGTGGCTGTGGGGAGGAGTATGATCCTGAGCGTGAAAAGGGCACAATGTTTCAATGCCTTGGTATAGGAACCGCGGAAGATGGTGGGTGTGGCGAGGACTGGTGGCACCCAGAGTGTCTCATGGGTCTGCCGAGACATGCATACACACACCCCATGGAGCAGGGAGGTGGGACAGGTCTTACAACAGTGAACGAGGAGGGTAAAGACAACCCTCATCAGACGGGTGGGCAGGCTACAAAAACGGTTGATCATGACGATGAGCTTCCATTGCCTGACGGCTTCCCTGCAGAGGATGATTTCGATCACCTCATCTGTTATAAATGCGCCGATGCCTCTCCGTGGATCAAACAATACGCTGGGACTTCTGGCTTCCTTGCAGGTGTCCCTTCGAGACCGAAAGAAGACTCTACATTGCTGAACAGTCAACCTTCGGGTGCCGAGCCTTCAGGCAATGGGCCAAGCGATAAGAAGCGTAAAGCTGATGATGAGCCTGATCGAGAAGATGCTCAAAGCTCTAAGAAAGTGAGACAGGCTGATGGACAAAAACCCATCCTTCCAGAAACAAAACTTTCGATATCTGAGACAACAGCCATACCTGCACTCAACAAAGGCTCTACACAAGTAAAACATGACTCATTGCCTCCAACGCCACCCGAAAGTATGTCACTCTTTCTCAAGCACAATTTTCGTGAGCACCTCTGCCGATGTGCCCAATGCTTCCCAAACTTAAAAACACATCCACAATTGCTTGAAGAAGAGGAAAATTACGAACCGCCTCTCTCCGAATCAGACGTCAACGACAACGCCTCGGCAGCTGGCCGCTCGGTCAATTCTGGTAGCTTACTGGACCGAGGGGAAGCCGCCCTTAACGGTGTTGATCGCGTTCGTGCAATTGAGGGTGTTATGGCTTATAATCACATGAGAGACAAGGTCAAAGAGTTCTTGAAACCCTTCGCCGAGAGTGGGCAAGCGGTTGGCGCGGAAGATATCAAAGCCTATTTTGCAAAGCTGCGAGGCGATGAGATAACAGGAACGGGACTAGCAGATGGGGAGGGAGGCGGTGGTGCTGTCCAAGGAGATGGCAGAAAGGAGCAAGACGGATATTGACAAAGTTTCAGCGCTTTATATGAGAAACCAAATACTGTAGCATACATCTAGCAACATCTTGTGGAGGTATTCGATTTAATGACCTACTGCATCTTATTGTGCACATACTTTCTCCAAAGATCATACCGGATCTTAATCACAAGCTATACCCTGGCGCTCCTGGCTCCTCTCCATCCTCCTCAACATCACCTGCACCTTCCTGCTCACTAGCCGTTTCAGCCTTGGAGAACGAATTCTCCGGCCCCAGCCTCCTCCGGTTGACTTTCAAGTCAAAAATGTCCCATCGCTGATATCCTCCAGCGAAGTCATGGAACTGCTTCGGCTCAACACATTGCATGAGGTCAAGGTCTGCATAGGCAATGCCTTCCTCCGCTGACACTTGGTCCCCTACAGCAGATCCTGTTGGGTCGATGAACATACTGGCATCTTGCTGCAGACTGTCTAGCGTCTCGGCAGCAGAGGGTCCGCAGTATTTGATTAAAGTCGATCGCATGTCAGAATCCATGTGTCCGGCGCACATCACACTGAAGACTTTGCCCTCGAAGCTTGCTGCTCTAGCAATAAGGAGATTAGCCGCAAGATTTGGGCACTGGTCTCTAGCCGGGGTATCGACGGCCTGCTGTACTGGCTTATGTGTAGCTTGCTCTGGTGGTGTAGTCGCTACTACACTCGCTCTTTTGGTCGGCCAGACAGGCGGCCAGGTGGTTACATGCAGCATCTCGCCTTGCGCTACCAACGCTGACCTAGCAAGTGGATTGCTATTCTCTCCGCAAATCAGACTTCCAACCTTGCCCAGTCGTTCCGTATCAACTACCTTCAATGCACTCCCATCGCCGGGCGACCATATCAATTTCTCGTAGAAAGTGGGCACAATCTTACGGTGATGGTTCAAGATTTTGCCTTCGTCAGAAATAAGGACGGACGAGTTATAGAGACAGCCTACAGAAGATGGGTGCCTTTCGTTGAAGCCTATGTGCGCGTATATATGGTTTTGGCGGCATGCCTCACGAAGTGCCTTGATAGATGGGCCATGGAGGAGAAGGGCCTGGGATGCAAGAGTGGTAAAAAAGTGGTGATTATCAATAGGCGCAGAAAGGGCAGCCTTAGCTCACGTATCAGTAGAGGTTCTTGTGTTCACCGGAGTCACAGATAGCGTTGGACAAGGCGACGGCTGCCGTAGTGGTGAATGAAAGCCACATACCCACAAAGGATATCCAGGAAGGTGCGTTTCAGGGAATACGACAAGATCGGCTCTATTGCGTGCAGCCTCTTGTATCAATGATATCGTCTTCAAAACGGTCTTCTGCGTATCAAGGAAGACCTGATCTTCGTCAGATGTTGCTCAACACGTTTTGCTGTAGAGTGCTACATGGCAGGGAGATATCTACAGGTGCAACGTTACAAGCTTCAGGATCCAATACTCGTCAGTCACTGCAATGTACTTGTAGAAAGAGTTCGGTCGCCTCACTCACCTGCAACTCGAACAGTTGGGAGCCACTTTGTAGACATACGGACGAGGCACCAGGAAAAAGTAACGCTTGTTTTGATTGGTAAATACCGACTACGCGATCAGAACATAGAGGCTTGAGAGGTTTCGGTCAAATGTGGTTGCGGAAGATCAAGGCTCTTTCGACGAGATAATATAGATACATGTATATGGAGCTCAGTTCCCTTTATCAAACATACCCTGCAGTGACTTCGCACTGGTTCGTGATTATGCCCGACTTCCTAACAGAGGTAGCGCGGTTTCAAAAGGAATTTACAACAAATTGTCTACTTCTAGCAATGTAAACTCGTAAAGTGGTAACAACTTTGTCTCAGTGATCGTTTAAGCGTTGATGTTTTCATAAATTTGTTAGGACGTATTGATACATATCAAAGTAAATCAAGTGCTATACCGCTGTGAACTGTGCGAACATTCGACGTCAAATTTGATCGCCTTGTACGAGATGTCAACGGAAGATGGGTTTGGGTGTAACTAGCGCTATATGAATACAGGTACTAACAAGATGAATGCAAGAACGAAGTCGCCTGAATTTTAAGCGCATGAGTCGTGATAGCTAAATGGCTCGTGACATCTGTAATGAGCTCGTCTACGAAAGAAACGCATTTTTATGGAGTCATTTCCCTGTTGTACAGTCTATCCATCCAGATCTATGTATACTTTTTTCTGCCAATACTAGTATCGAGGCTTCCTAATGCCCAGACTCCAACAAATACAGCCAGCACACCTGCGAAGATGGTGAAAGGCTTGCGGAAACCGGCGGTAAAGGGATAATCGTAGGTAACTACAAGATCACGATCTCTGAGGTCATCAACGACATTGAGAGCGGTCAGTGTCAACGATGAACGGCCGAGGGTGTCCATAAATGTACGGTGCAGACTGGTGGAGTTGATAACGAGGCCAGGCATGTTGGTCGTAAATTGAATGTTCCTGCACGGTTTGGTTAGACCATCAGATGGAAAGGTATTTTGTGACGGGGGTTAGACTTACGTTGCGCCTTCGGGTAGAATGACACGAGTCACCACCCGTTCATACTCAACGCCCTCGCTCTGCTTAGGACCCTCTACAAAAGGCACCTTGAGGATATAAGTGTCGCCGCTCTTGACCTTACGCAAATAATCTTTCAGATTGCCATTCCAGCCAACTTTGAAGCTGTAGTTCCATCCTCCAAAGAGAGGATATCTTGGCTTCAGCTCCAGATTTGCCTCCTTCGAGTTAGTCCTAAACCTGCTAGTAGAAACATTTCCGATATCATCGATAAAATAGGCATCCACAGACCCAACTGCCAGGGGAAATTTCATCTCCCTCAATGCGCTAGTAGGTGGTTGATAATACTGAGAAGCTTGCCACTTGGTACGGCTGAAATTGTCCTTGAGCGTGGCACCACGATTGCTGAGCCAATGTCGCTCTTCAACGGCCACATTACCTCCCCAGTGCGAGACCTCAATGTCTCGCTCCAGCAAGCTACCGTGCGTAAGTGAGTGCGTGAAATCGTATCTCACACTGACTTCCTGAACTGCACCTGCCTCGACCTCGCCATAAGGCCCATAAGTATAGGTTGTACCTTGCTTTTGCGGGTCCTCTTGGCCATCGGTATTGAGAGACTTATCAACTTTGACAACATCAGGGACGTCGGTAGTAGGAAGCTTGAGCTTGGTCTTTTGCTTCGAAGTCGTATACGCGCTGGGAGCATAGGCCGAGAAGGTGAAGAGGACATATTGTTTGCTGGTCTGCTCAATGGCCGCCGGGAGCGGACGCAGTGCAGAGAGTGTTTGGTATGTTATAGAAAGTGTCTGTTGTTCGCCGGGGCCTAACGGAGAAGGAAGAGTGATCTTATAGTACTGTGTCGAACTGCAACTACATCAGCGATACGGATCCTCGGACGGAATTGTGGTTCAAACAGCTTCCTTACCTGTATGGATCAATTTCGACGACTTCAGCGACAAAGCCGGTCTTCCCTGGCTCCTTCTTGTCTCTAACCTCCAACCCTCCAACTCTGCTGATGGCTGCTTTCTCAAAGGGAATGTAATATTCGCCCTGAGGAGCCTTGTCAATATTCTCGATCACAACATTGATCGTCTCCCGCGGATAGCTTTTCTCTAAATTGATGTTGCGAACGAGGTTCACGTTGCGGAAATATGGCGCTGGCTTGAAAGTCGGTGGTAATATATTCCTCGATTCGTGTGTGAGATTGGAGTCACCCTGAGCGCTGGCGATTGATGTAACGGCCGCCAGAGCCAAATATATCAACCTCATGATGCTTATGACACTGACTCGTTGTTCTGATAGCAACCAGTCTCGACCAATGCTACATGCCAGCCGGACTGGACACCTGGAGGCTCGGGAGGCTCGCTATACCTTCCTCTTTATACACCTGCGACTGCCAAGAAATGTTGTCTATAACGAGGGACGCTCTTCCCTAATCGGCAAGTACCTGGCGCGATGATTGGTTACTGTCCATCTGCCACCGATAGTCTTCATTGTATTCGCCTAAGGGTATATATATACAAGGACAGTCATTTGGGATGAGAATGATAGTATCTGTTTATTGTTTCATGAAGTAAGAAATGAGTGGTGCCTCCAACTTGTTCCGAGGCGCTCAGCGGCCGGCTGGTAGACTTCAAGTTTACCTGTATGGTACGCAGCGCCGTTGCATAGCAAGCAATTCCAGCATATTCTCCATATCAGAGGAAGTGCAACAAGCGATTCAGGAGAGGCGGCCGGTTGTGGCCTTGGAGACAACGATATACACCCATGGTTTTCCATATCCAGACAACCTGGCGCTCGCATCAAGCCTGGAATCGCTAGTACGCGCAAACGGCGGCGTGCCAGCTACGATTGGAATACTCGAAGGCAGGGCTAGAGTCGGTCTCGATACAGAGGAATTAATGCGTCTTGTGTCTAGCGTGAAAACTGACAAGCCAAACCTCTTGAAGATTTCTCGACGAGATCTTGGATTCTCACTCGGCCTTAGAACAAAGAGCGGCAAACTATTCAATGGTGGCACGACAATCTCTGGGACTATGGTTCTAGCTCACTTGGCCGGGATCAAGGTTTTTGGTACTGGAGGGCTTGGTGGAGTCCATCGTGGTGCCGAAAACACTATGGATATTAGTGCTGATTTAACAGAGCTTGGCCGGACCCCAGTGACTGTGATCAGTTCAGGCTGTAAAGCTTTCTTGGACTTACCTAGAACACTGGAGTACCTTGAGACCCAGGGCGTAGGTGTTGCAACCTTTGCTGATGGGCGTGATGGTAATGTCGATCTACCTGCTTTCTGGACGAGGGACAGTGGTGTTCCAAGTCCTGTGACTTTGAAGGACGAGGTTGATGCCGCCAGAGTTATCCATTCACATCATCAGCTGGGACTGCAATCCGGGCTATTCTTTGCGAACCCAATACCTGACCAGTACAGCATCCCTCTGGACATAATGCAACGCGCAATCAACCAGGCAATTGCTGAAGCACATGCTGCCGGTATCAGAGGCGCAGCAAACACACCTTTCATTCTCGACAAGATCAAGCAGATCACAAGTTCGAGTGTCGAGGCAAACCGTGCGCTAGTAGAAGCGAATGTTGTTAGAGCCACAAAAGTCGCACAGGAGCTGATGAAGCTTGAGTTGGACAGCGAAAAGGAGGCGAGGTGAGTCTGAGTGAGCGGCGGAGTACGATTTGTTGCGCGCTGTAGCTTACAGTAGATAGCCCAAGCGTACATATTCGTCTACAGTCACAAGTCACCGGCCCTGCCGCTGTGAACTACACGCCAAATGGGGTTTCAAAAGGAGTCTTTAGTCTGGCACGCACTTCTGCTCCAACAGTACAGCCACAATCGTCGGTACCTAAGGCTACCTCCATAGAGCCGGCACTGTCTGCTACCGAACACGAATCAGCGAACATATTTGTTGCCGGCATCGTTGCACTTGACTTTGCCTGTGACTACACTCCACGGCAAACCAACACCTCTATCGAACTTCGACACCCGGAACTCCACACATCCAATCCTTCGCGTGTCACCCAATCCCTAGGCGGTGTTGCGCACAATGTCGCCAGAGCAGCACATCTGATGGGTGGTAAAGTCCGCTTGTGCAGTGCCGTAGGTGAAGACTTGTCCGGCAAAGTAGCGTTGGAAGCTCTCAATATGGAAGGGTTGTCTAGATCTGGCATCAAAACGCTGTCTGCTTCGTGTGACACTGAAGAGGCCGATCTCGATACACGAACAGCCCAATACATAGCGGTCAATACTACCAACAAGGACCTCCACCTGGCTATGGCCGATATGAGCATCCTCGACTCACCGCGGAACTCTGCTTTTATCTCTCACACACTCCAAGATTTCTGGCTACCTCAGTTCCAAAGCTGCAAACCTTCCCACTTGGTCCTAGACGCCAACTGGTCTTCCCAGCACCTTCATGCCTGGATCCAAGCTGGCAGGCGAGCAAACACCCACATCACTTTCGAGCCTGTGAGCAACGCCAAATCAGCCAGCCTCTTCCCATCTTCCCATCATCCAGTCACAGGCAAGATGAATAACAATGCCCTTCACACCTTTCCAAACCCACTAATCGACCTTGCCACGCCCAACAACCACGAACTAAACGCCATGTACAACGCCGCTCGCGCGTCAGGTCTCTTCGATCGCGAAGACTGGTGGGCCGTCATCGACGCGTTAGGCCTGCCGTCCAGCGGTTCGCGCACCGCGCTCTCCCTCGCCACATCTCCTGCGCTCGTGGACGCAGGTGTCCCTCAACAATCGATCCAGCTCCTGCCTTTCATCCCTTCGATCTGCACGAAGCTCGGCCGTGAAGGCGTTTTACTTGCGCAGCTGCTCAAGGCAGACGACGAGCGATTGAGCATTGGAGCGTATGCACCGTATATACTCTCGCGGTGCCGCAACGGGACGGAAGGCGAACTAGGCGTGGGAGGGGTGTACATGCGCCTGTTTCCCGCAGTGGAGGAGGTGCCTGACGAGGAGGTGGTGAGTGTAAACGGTGTTGGGGATACTTTCACCGGCACTCTTGTCGCTGGTTTGGCGAGGAAGCAGGACGCAGCTGGTGCGGGTGCTGGTGCCCGAATGGAAGAATTGATAGATGTCGCGCAGCGGGCAGCAGTGCTTACGCTGAGGAGTGAGCAGTCTGTAAGTCCCGGGCTTGGAACGTTGCGGATGCTCTTGTAGATATTAGAAGTTTGTGGATATATATTGCATTGGGTGTGACTAGATATGACAGGCTTATAATACAAGTCCGTAATCACAGGTAGACAGCTATATGGTGCATACAAAAGGTCGATATGTCACATGTAAAAACTGGTGCTGCCCCCATAAGCCTCTCACTTACAATCCTTTCAAGCCACTGCCATCTTTCAATCCGCCGCTACCGCCATACGAAAATCTGAAGCCGAAGCTTACTGCAACTGCAACCAAAAGCCCAACGCACAAAAGAGTTGGGCCCCATTTGTCGTGGTAGTTGATCGCACGGCGCTTCTTGATGCTGTCCACGCGCCATAAATAGATGAACATTGAGTAGAAGAGGGCAAGGATTGCGATTACGGTGAAAGCGATCGAGGAGACGAGAGAGACGTTGTCGCCAAAATTGAGCAGAGTAGCCGCAATGGAACCGATGATGATGGAGAATTCGAGCTGCCAATTATGTCAGTACCTGCAAGGGTTTGGAATCATATGGCGGGACTGGACTTACCCATGCCAAAAACGTGCGTTCAGCAGCGAACGATACCTTGGGTTCCACACGCACTGGGACATGGATCTTCTTTCCACGGGGCGCCTTGAATCGCTTCTCGCTCACGGCTACGCCACCAGGTACACCCATTCTGCCCTCGCGTGCGGGAATTGGAGTCGGCTTTGGTGCAGTAGCCATCTTCAGCGCATCCAAAACCTTGTCGCCGGCGGTCAGCAAATGGTGCTTGAAAAGTTTCCTCCTGTAAGTCCAGCCACCAACGCGTTTGGCTTCTTCAAGCTCAGCCTCTTCATCATCACTATCGTACAGAGGGTAGTCATCGTCAATGCTGACGAGAGGCTTGTGTGCTAGACGCTCTTCTTCATCCAGCACGTTAGGCCCATCAGCATCGCCATTCATTAGTCGATCTTCCTCTTGCTGCTCAAGGGCGTCTCTTGCAGCGCGAAGTCGTCTGACGTTCTCATCGTCGTGTTCGTCGCTACCGCGCAATGTACGTTCCTCCTCATCCTCAAGATCGTCGTCACTATCTTCATCGACGTCTTGACTGGTACTGGCGTCCGTGCTGTGACCATGTGGTCGTTCTATGCCGAAGCTTTTGACTGGCGCTTTACGGATATCGACGTCCATCTGCGGCATCCAGAAAGGCAAAAGATCGATGCGGGTCGGGAACATGGTTGCTGTACCGTGGATGAACTTCGAAAACTTGGGGACAGCTTCCACAAGATGACTTGCTGTCAACTCACGAATCCAAGCCGGCGGCTCTTGGCCGGCAGCTGTCTGCAGTTTCACCTCAAGCACACCGTATGGGAAGCGCGCGACATCGCTCGGGGGCAGCTGAGAGAATGGGTAGTCGATGCCAATGTCAGTGCGGCGCCAGTTGTCGCCAGCTCGCCTCTTTCCATCAAGGTTGTCCTCTCGTGTCATCGTCAACTCAGTATCGAGGGATACACGTACTCTGGCATCGCCAGGCAGTTGGAAAGCCGTGCGGTTGTAGAAGGACCTTGTAACCGGGACAAGCTTGCGGTCGATGACACGGAATTGGATCTCTTTAGCTAGGGCTTCCAAGTCGTCGATTTCCTTCTCGCTCTTCTTTCCCTCCCTTCTCATCTTCTCAAAGACTTGCTCGGTAGTCATGTCTCCACGCAAGAAGGCATTGACGTTCTTCTCTTTGAGACTGAAACGGGCCTTGACTGACTTTTCTCCAGTCCAATCTTCACGATGCGTCTTCCGTTCGACAAAGATGGTGTCATTCTCCATACCGCCATACCAACGCAGACGGATGGCTTCAGCACCTTCTGTTTTCTTCAGGCGACCCATGTAGAGCTCCCACGTTTCCGGGCTGTCATAGTAGATTGAAGAGATCGCCGAGTCCTTCCTCTCAAATTCCTTGCTCGGATTGAATACCAGCACTGGCAGATGCTTCAAGATGATGAGTTTGAGCTCGGTGATGTTGTCAGGATGTACCCAGTACTTAGTGGTCTGGCGAACAAAGTTCTGCTGTTTTCCACCAGCTCCAGAGTCACCCTTGACAGGGTTTCCGCGAGTGCGAACCTGGTCATATAGCTTTGACAGGTTGACAACGGTGACATCGTAGTCGTCCTTGAAGAAAGGCCTCGCCTTCAGGCGCGCGGCAAACACAGGCTTCAGGTGCCAGTTCGTCTGTTTGTCATGCTTCTTGATGATCTTTTGGAACCCGGTGTAGTTCAGTTGCGTGAACTTGGCAAGGTCATGCACATCGGCAATGATGTCACTCAGGTCCTCTTCGAGCAGAGAGTACTCCTCCTCAGTAGGCGCATCTTCTCTAGGGATCTCGCCACGGTTGGCAGAGTTAGTCCTGGCTATAGCGTCGCTGACCTCCTTCTCACTTGCGCGGATGCGGCGGATAATCTCCTGGCTCTTGACCTTCTGAAACGTGAAGACCTTGTCAAGTTCCTGCTCGAGCTCATTCACGAACCGCTGCTCGTCCTCCTCGTCCCATGCTTTTCGCTTGGCCTTCTGTGCGTTTCCAGCACCAGTTATGGCAGGCGTATGCTCGAAATCTGTTTGTAGGGACTTCTTGAGCTCATCGTAGGAGATGTAGTAGTAGTACCAGTCCTTTATCAGGGACGACCGTAACTGTGCGCCGAACCTGGCAAGTGCAATTCAGTCAGCCATTGGTTTCACTGAGGCAGCTTCAACCAAACAGTGCATACGCCGTCTCGAGACGTGGAATGATGTGTCGAGGAATCCGTCAATCGAATGCTGCCATTCGGAACTCCATGCGTTGGTGGGGGCCGGGACGCAACAGCAACGTATTGGATTGGCCTAGTAAGAACACGACATACCTCATTTTGGCCTGATTTTGACCTTGGAGATGCTTCTAGGCCGTGAATTGGTGTGAGACAGTTGTCTCGCGCCAAAGCCTCGTTTTTGTAATAAGTCGCATGCAAGCAAATTTTACTGTCAAGATCCAATTCTTGCGAACTGGAGAAGTAACGAGGAAAAGCTAACCTGGCCGTCACGTCGCTTGGTGGAGCTTTTGCAATGCTTGAGCTTTCGCTGCCTTAGTCCTCTTTCTTTGCTCCGTCCTGCTTTCGTCCAATCACGCGGAACACGTGGGCAAGCCGCGATCTTCTGAAACTTTGCTCGGCCCATCGCCTTGTGCTGGATGAGACAGTGATGGTATACGGCATCTTTGCGAAGGAATTTCTCCGAAGGACCTCGATCTTTAGAGGAGTATACCATGGCTAGGCGTAAAGAAGTAAGAAACGCGTTGTGGCACAGTCTTGTTCAAGATTGCTTCGTAATAGATCACTATACTACATGGTACAGGCGGGAGCTGCCGATGCAGCCATTGCTGCTCAAACTCCCATCATGATCACCAACGCCTCGCTAATAGTGCAGATAAACATGGATCCAAGGACCCCAAAAACAGCCCAGATCCAAATTGTTCAGTCAACACTCCAGCTCGTCCGGCCACTCTCACCTTCCACCTCGTCGCCTTGCGCTGTCCCTACCATATTCTCCATGGCAGCAAGCCTCACGGGGCTTCTAAGTGGTACACCGAAATCGTCCTCCTCCCAGTCTTCTAGTATTGCATTACTACCATCGGTCTCACTCTCAAGTTCGTCTTCAAGGAAATAACTCCCAGGAATCCTCCTGCCCAGACGTTCAGGGGATTCCACAAATATGGCACCGAATGCGTTGTTTGTCAATCGTGCTGCAATACTCAGCATAATGGCCACAAGGTGCACAGGAGGTCCAAGGAAGACTGCACAGGCTTTCTGCACCATCGCCGCAGCTAGGGATTGGTTGCGGGGGAGGTTGGAGTGCGAGAGTTCGTGGGTCAGGCCTGACTTAGAAGGCTTCAAGGCGAGGCGTGTTGTTGTGCTGGAAGACGAGCTCGTCGAGCTTGTCTGTCGTGTCAACGATGAGGATGAGCGTTTCGAGTTCAGCGTTCCCACATTTCGACGTGCACGGATGCGGGCTTGGATGGCTGCAAATGGGTCGTCTTTGTTGGCTTCTGCCTGTGAAGAGGTTGTCGTGACCGCATCGGAGGTGGTTCCCGCATTTCTTGCGGAGACTGCGTGCTCCTCTATCTCGACCGCTGGACGTAGCTTTGATGCTGACCGGGTCTGAACCGTGACTTGCTCCATCTTATTGTCTTGTATAGTCTCTGCTGCTTCTAGTGCTGCTTGACGCTTCTCCCTGGGCGCTTGCTGCGGACTGCCAATCTCAGAGGGGGACGTTTCTTCGAGAATATTTGGCATTGATTCATCGGCTTCAATTGGGTGGATGATAACGGAGCTATCGCCTCTGTCTAGTTCCGCATCTCGCCTGTTCTGCATGGAGACCACGTCCATTGGATCGACTCCAGCGCTGGAGTCTGGTGGCGAAGGCGGCATGTCTGTAGGTATGGTCTGGAAAGTCCGTAATCTGTTCTCATCCAGCCTGCTTACACCTGAAGCCTGAGCAACTCCCTTGGCTTCGACGGTGCCATCCGCAAATTCCTGAACCCTGTCCTTCACCCTACTTTTCGATGGTGGTGTAGAACGAAGTGTTAGCAGCTGGGGCGGTGCCGTCACTGATCTCGTGGCCGCGGAAATAGCCTTCGGCTTGGTAGGCGTGTTGAGACCCAGATCCTTGATCTGATCAGCCAGCTCCTCTTTCTCGTCCTCAGATACGTGTCTATGTAAGTCGTCGCCCGATTTTTCTTCCAGTTCTTCGTCAGAACCTGCTTGACTGCCCTGATTTGACGATTGCGCGCTTGTCATTCTTTGTTCTGGCCACACGCCATTCTCTGGTTTCCAGCTGTATGCGCGGTCGAGCTTCCACTTCTTTGCAGGACCATCGTTCCGACGCTGTCCCCTTCTCACGACGAGATCCGGCTCGTTAGGTAGCTCCACGGTGAACGTTCGCTCGAACGGACACGGCGTTCGTTCAAACCAGAGGACTTTGCGCAAACAGTCTTTGAACAGTTCGACGAGCGCAAGCTCCTCCTCTGTCTCCCCAGGGAGCTCGATACGATAGTAGGTGTCTGTCAAGACCCGCATGGCGAACTTTGACACACCATCGACACACCAGCACTGGCTCCTCGGCAGGATCGCATGCAGCAGAGATCCGGAGTGCAGAAATGAAACCGAGCCAGGGATTCGATAAATCTCTAGCGGGCCGATGGCAAGGGTGCGCTCTGTAGAGGAGGAGGAAGCCCATGGCAGCAGCATTGCTTGCGCATTGCCAGGGCTTGGTGACTGTCGGCTTGATGACGGCCTCGAACCGTTGGACGAGGCGGTGAACTTGACGATGTTCGCCTTCGGATGGAAGAAGAGGGTCTCAACGCTCTCGCTCGCTCCAATATCGACATTTGGCCTTGGAGAATTTGATGACGCCTCCAACTTAGAAGGTACAGTGAAGCTGCGAGTCGCCGCCATCCTCTTGGGCGTCAGATGCGACTGTTCAGGAGTCGATGGCGCAGTGAATGAGGCCATATTAGTTGGGCGCGACAGAGGGATGTCATTAGGGAATGACAGATGACGTGGTGTCAGGTCGGTGGAGCATGCATTGTGCTGCGCGTAATTACCATTCTTGCTATTGCAGGCAAGGGAGTCAGCAGTGGTCAGGGCATCGAAGAAAGCCCTCCTTTCCCAGACGGCCATTTCGGGAGCGCGGGAATGTTACTGGTCGGTGGGGTGATGCACAGGAATGGCGTAACAGCGGACGCAGGGGCCAGACACGCGCGTGTGTCTAGGCCATCATCGTCTTCATCATATTCACCATGCTTGCCGAAGGTCAACCTGGGACGGATCTCTAGGCTGGCTTGAACTTGAGGGGATGTAGTGGTGGTGGTGGTGGTGGCGATAGTAATGGCAATAATCATGTCCACACGCCATAGATATCCATACCTTGGCCAAGTGTGTAATTGCTTAGTGAGTGACTGAGGCATCTGTGGTTGTGCGCGCCTTGCGCCCTGAGGCAACCACGCGTCGGCGGTACGATTGCTAAAGCCTGGTGGAGTTGCGTCACACGTTGTTTGACCCGCGATTCATAGCTCACACGAGCCTGACTTGAGCCCTTTATCAAACATCTTCTTCCTTTTCAAGCACTACTGGCACTGTAGACCAGTATGAGCTCACCAGAAGAACCTTCAAAGGAACCTGAGGCTTCAGGCTTCGATCCCAATGCCATCTTGCGCGGTGCTCAGGTGAGTAACATCGTATACATTAATTCAAACTCGCCGTGTTCAGAACGCTAACGAAGATACAACCAGCTCACCATAGTCGGCTCGAACAGAGCTCTTCAGAATCCCGGCTTGTTCACAAGTCAACACTACAGACAAGCTGCTCTCGCTGTTGCAGCGGGCATTGCCATTCGCCTTGTCATTGCAATTCCTACCCTACTCATTCGGCTCACACTCAAGACTATTGGCCTCTTTGCTGACTTGGACGGTTCGACATGGGACGAGGACGTGATAGAAGGGCTGGAATTCATCGAGCATTCGGTGTTGCAGATCCCTTTCTTCCTCATGTCCTTCATGCGATACCTGTCCCCGACAATGGACAACGTCTTTATGGATAGCTTGGATTGGGTGGATAGGACATACATCCAGAAACACAAGGGTGAGAACCCAGACGACTTGAGGGCGATGTACTATCCAAATCTGAAGCTTTATGACGGATATGCTTGGCCGAAGCAGAAGAAAGAGGGCATGAGTAAGAGGAAGGCGCTTCAGGCCTTCCTGATGAGGTTCGGCAGGAAAGCAGCCCTCTCCCTCGCTATATATGCCGCCTCCTTCCTACCGTATGTAGGCAAGCTGGTTCTTCCAGCAGCAAGCTTTTACACCTTCAATAGATCTGCCGGCCTCGGACCAGCAGTGGCAGTGTTTGGATCAGGGTTGGTCCTGCCCAAGAGATATCTAGTCATGTTCCTACAAAGCTATTTCTCCAGCAGGAGTCTGATGCGTGAGCTGGTATGTTTGAAACGTTTTCTCAATGACTAAGTACGGAACTGGAAAGACATTTCGCTGACGCGATGGACCAGCTGGAGCCTTATTTCTCCCGCATCCACTACGACAAGGCACAGAAAAGGGCATGGTTCCACGATCGCGAGGGCGTACTGTACGGCTTCGCCTTGGCTTTCTTCATGATGATCAAAGTCCCGCTCGTCGGCGTCTTGGTCTACGGCATTGCTGAAGCCAGTACTGCTTATCTTATCACCAAGATCACAGAGCCCCCACCTCTGCCGGCGGATGTGGAGCATTTCAAGCAGAATGATGTGCGCTGGCACTATAAGCAAGCCTTCCTTGACCTCCCATTGGAAGGCATTGATCACTTCAACATCGGCAATGTCAAGGGGAAGCTCGAAAGGCATGCCCCAGAATTGAAGGGCAAGGCATTTACGTAGTTGGGACAAATCGCCCAGTCAAACATCACCGGGCATACTATAAAGCATCAGTACGATAGAACTCAACGAGCCTGCATGGTGACAGCGCCACTCCTTTACGCATCAAGAGCCGCTCGGCCGCGCCCCTGCTAGTGACGACGACCATCAGCATGCAGCTTGCCCGGGCTCTAGTTGTCCAGGTGTTGGAGGGGCTTAGTCAAAGCTTCTAGCCAAGAGCTATCGAACAGCTTCCCCAGCTCACTGGTGGACCCCGCAAACACACGTCGCGAAACTCCAATCCAAACCCAAGCTGCCGCGTCAACCTCGCCTCGTTATTGCCGTCTAGCGGCCAAAACCTGATAGCGGCCAGTGATGATGCCGGTAGTCCAGAGCCAAACCACCTGCCACTTATGACAAGGCTCGCAGTGCTTATCGCTGTGTGTCTATCGTCTAGTGCTCGATCATGATGTCGTCTGGGCGTGCGGAGACCTTTATCGGTGCCATCTCAACCCCACTGCTACCGAGGATAACGGATACATACATAGTGGGTGGGTAGATGGATGACCTCTAACCATTTCGCAACGAACACTCGCATTGTCTTCCTTCCCACATATAGTCTGTACTGTTATTGTAGAGAGAGCTGCTTTTTCACTTGTCGACATGGGTAAAGAAGGCATTCGATATGCGACCAAGATAGATGTTGATGCGGATCCAGAATCATTACCGTACTTGCATGTATGTTGACTCCTGCTACTGCCTCAGACATGCACGCGCCGAACTGACAGCGTCGGGCCAGAATAGATGGCACCCAGACAGTACGTCCTCCATGCAACAGCGTAGAAGTGCAGTAGCGTTATGATCTAACGTCCCAAAGTCCCTTCGTGCGGTACTATCAAGAACAACGAGACGGTGAAGATTGAATGTGTAGACTGGACGGGCGGACAGATCAAGAACGACGACAGCGCCAATGACATCCGCGACGTTGACCTAACCCGCGTCCACTACCTCAGCGGTCCCTTCGACATCGAGACAGCCGAACCTGGCGATGTGTTGGTTGTCGACATCCAAGACGTGCAGCCGTTGGAATACCAGCCATGGGGGTTCACTGGTGTCTTTGCAAAAGAGAACGGGGGCGGCTTCCTCGATGAGATCTACCCAAAGCCGTAAGTGGTGCCAGTCGCAATACCCTAGTCGTGTCGAAACTGAAAGTGGACATTGAATTGCAGGGCGAAGGCAATATGGGACTTTGAGGGTATCTACTGCTCTTCTCGACATATCCCGGGAGTACGTTTCGCCGGTCTTATCCATCCAGGTATCCTGGGCTGCGCACCATCTGACGAAGTGCTCAGCAAATGGAACGAGCGAGAAGCCCAGCTTATCAGCGAGTGTAGCCACATGGAAAAGGTCGTTGCGCTTCCACCAGAGCCAAAGTGCGCGCATGCCGGCTCAGGCGACGCAAGCATCAAGGAGAAGGTTGGCAAAGAAGGAGCCAGGACGGTCCCTGGCCGGCCCGAGCATGGAGGCAATTGCGATATTAAGAACCTGAGTCGTGGCAGTAAGGTGTATTTGCCTGTCCATGTCAAGGGTGCAAAGTTTTCGGTTGGGGACCTACATTTCTCTCAGGGCGATGGTGAGATCAGCTTTTGCGGGTAAGCCTATAATGAACGGACATCTTGGACTTGAGATCATGCTGATTGGGCGATAGTGCGATTGAGATGGCTGGCTGCATTACTATCAAGTTCAGCGTGATGAAAGACGGAATCGCCCAACTCGGCATGAAGTCTCCTATCTACGTGCCCGGTCCTGTGGAGCCCCAATTTGGTCCTGGTCGCTACATCTACTTCGAAGGGTTCAGCGTCGATGAGAATGGCAAGCAGTACTACCTGGACACGACCGTTGCCTATCGTCAGACAAGTCTGAGGTGTATAGAGTACTTGAAAAGGTTTGGCTATGACGACTACCAGATCTACTTGCTTCTTTCTTGTGCACCTGTGCAGGGGCACATAGCTGGTATCGTTGACGTACCGAATGCATGTACCACCATGGGCCTGCCAGTGGATATTTTCGACTTTGACATCATGCCCCACGTCAAGGCTGAGAGGAGAGACCTAGGCACCTGCGCGTATGCTTCATGAAGGAGCGGCTGAGAAGTGCGGTTAGCAGAACATGAACTGTAGCGTTGAAGCGAGGTGTCTGATGGAGATGTGAGGGCAGAATCTGGGCTTCACAAGGCGCAATGTCAATCAAGAGGAGATGGATATGTCGTAACGATGTGCTTGTAGCTTTCAATGTGCTACGCATCGAGTCGTAGCACTACAAGAGTTTGGTCTAGTAAACGTGTGATATCATCTACAAGCTACAGGTGCATATTTCGGCACGGGTCCGGCAGTTCCAAGCACTACCATACCTACATGTTTCATACCTGCCCCCTTAAGATTCGTTCTATCCTGTATCCTCAATTTTCGAAGCAGTAATGGGTCACTGATATGTCACGCGTTGTATGTGGCAAGACCATGCCATGTTTATGGCCTGCCAGTAGGGTGTCGCTCTTACCCTTGCCTATCTATATCTGTCGATACTTGCAATGGGCTACTCGTTTCACAATATTCTAACAATTTACTGGTTTGGCTTTCAATTTACGACTAGAGCTTTCGAGAGACATTGGACACATCAATAAATCAAGCCAGCACCTTCACTTATGCATGACAAGTACGCCTGTACACTCCAGGTACGCACGGCCGGTCGACGGTGGAAACTCGAACAGGGCCAACCCGTGGAGCCAGACGTTGCTTGGCAATTGAGTCTTGAAACTGGCACAATTCCGAACGACGATGCTGTGGCAGATCTTGGAGACTCACCTGTAAACTCCTCATCTTCTGCCCTGCCACAACTCTTTAAGAGGCACGCTGAGACTGCTCAAAGTGACAGCCTCACTCTTGCGAAGAAACGGCGTGTGGATACGGTTTCAAGAGGTAATTCTCCTATGAACGATGGTGACTTTAGAAGGCCCAGACAACATAGCAAGTCAACTACACTTCGCTCTCGCCGAACTTTGGACTACGTCAGAATCATTGGTCCTGCAGCCCCTTTGTCAGCTTTTGCAGAGTGGCAACCGCCTGCAACACCTGCTAAGGAGCGCGAGGCACTACAGTGTCTAGGCATTAAGAAGCCCTCGCTATCAGCTGATGAGAGCATCGATGATGATGCTGGCTACAGATATGAATACATCCAACTCGAGCATTTCTCGATTTACCATAGCAAAAGCAAGGGTGCCAGTAGTCAGTTGTGCACACTTGACAAACTACAGAATGAGATAGGCTATCAGGAGCTGAGATTCGACGGTATCTTTACCCACAGAGGCTGCGAGTATTTCGTTCAAGGTGTAGGGTTTAGTGTAATGGCGGTGGATGGCTACTTTGACAAAGATACATGCGATTTGAGCGACAGAGTTTACATACAGTCACGCAACGTGGAAGGCACAAACTTGTGGTATCGACTCGGCAAGCCTGCTCCAGAGTATGAGCGGTTTTACAGGCCATTCCTGTGGCTTGCGCAATTCGCAAAGTTCTTCATCGAGTATTTAAGCGAACATCCTGGAGTCGTGACGTTACACAACTTCCAGCACCAGTTCTTTCCCTGGCTAGAGTCTCGTTATGATAGTCGTCTGCGGTATTGGGATGGAGTCTCCCGTTTGCGAGATTTTCGCTCCACGGTAGCGAATAATGCTGGCTTCCTGTACAAAGAGGCCTATAGTTTGGACAATGGTGGGTCACTTCTAGAACAGCCTGTGTGGGCTGATGCTTTTGCCGATACCATCAAGCAATATGTTCCCAAAAGAAGCCAGCCTGGGACTATTGTCACGCCTTTTATATACAGCTGTTTCAAAGACCTCTATTTCGGATCAAAGCTCAGGGCTCAGATACTAAATAAGCATGTCTATGCAAGAGTACGTCGGCGAAAACGAGACCTCGGACTGGCGTCCAGCGTTAACCACTTGCCGACACGCAAGAAATCTAAGTATCGGGCACAGATCAAAGTTGTCGACACTATTCGAAAGAGCGACGTGGTCTGCGTCCAGCCAGACTCGACAGGGCCTTGGAAGACAAAGCACACTATTTGGTTTGCTTATGTTCAAGAGGTCCATGATAACAGGCTAGATCTTATCTGGCTATATCACCCTCAAGATACCACTATCGGAGAAGCATCTTATCCATTCAGAAACGAGATGTTTCTGTCTGACAATTGTAACTGTGGGGATGAGGCATATCTTGTCAGCCAAGTCATCGGTAAAGCCAGAGTCGAATGGTTTGCTTCAGACCCGTACACTGCAGACGACAATGGGCTCTTTGTACGACAAAAATTTCGAACGATACAGGAAGAGGATACATATGATTTTGTGAATCTCCAGCTCTCGGACTTCCGGTGCAGATGCCACGAATACCTGCCCGCACTTGAGGACTGCCGTAAGAAATTCAAGATCGGTGAAACTGTCCTTGTACGGCGCTGGAACGAGAGCTTCTGCGAGGACATGCTTGAACCGGCGCAGATCTATGCTTTCGACGAAGGCAGACGCCAGGTAATGGTCAGAAGCTTTCCAAGAGCTTCGTCCCATCGAACCGACGCTAAGCCGAACGAACTGCTCCTTTCCAGAGAGCTCCAGCTGATAGCGCCTTCATATATCATCAGACGTTGCTATATACGCTTGTTTGAAGAGAAAGACCTGCAAGCAGGTCGACCACCGGGATGCTACGCTCGCAATGGTGCTGGCGACTTTTTCTTTATTGTTAAGCATTGGGACACTGCTCCTCTTGAGGTTTCGGCTTTCCCTTCGATACCTATTGGCCCAGAGCCGAATCTTGCATTGGATGCACCATTACGTGGGCTAGGAATATTTTGTGGTGCTGGCAATTTTGATAGAGGCTTGGAAGATGGTGGTGCTGTAAGGTTCACTCACGCTGTCGACTGGGATAAATTTGCACTTCACACATATCGTGCGAACACAGCCGATCCGGAAGGTATTTCATATTTCCTCGGTTCAGTTGACTGCTACTTGGAGCAGGCAATGGCGGGCACACATTCTAAGTCTATTGCAAATGTCGGTGCAATCGATCTAATTGCAGCAGGAAGTCCATGTCCTGGCTTCTCCAAGCTACAACCAAACAAAATGAGTGACAAATCTTTGCGAAATGCATCTATGGTCGCTTCTGCTGTGTCATTTGTCGACCTGTACAGCCCCAAATACTTTGCCCTTGAGAACGTTATGGGATTAAAGTCTGCTGGCAGTGGGAAAGTCTTCTCGCAAGTTTTGGCATCACTCGTGGCACTTGGGTACCAAGTCCAACAATTCAACAAAGATGCGTGGAGCTATGGTAGCTTCCAGAACAGAAGCAGACTCTTCATAGTCGCTTCTGCCCCTGGGCTCGAACCTTTGCCTTTATCGCCCCATACCCATGCTCATCCACCAGAGAAATACTGTACAAGTATCTTAGGCAAGTCCTCGAACGGCTTGTCCTTCGGCGTCAGGCGTGATGAATATACAGCTTTCAGACATTGTTCCTTGCAGGCAGGTCTCCGAGACCTGCCAGTCATCGGAGACGGCAAGGTGCAGCTTTGTCCATCTGTCCCGGACATGCGCATCTCTTGCGGCAAAAGTATGAAACATCTTGAAAGAATCCGACTCGTGCCACAATACCCAAGAGGTATGAACCTAGCACGAACTGCACAGCAATGCTTGCTAGCTGGTGAGCCTCTGGAATTTTACCGGAGTCTGAACGAGACACGCTCGCGTTTGGACAGTGGCGTGTATAAGCGAATGCGACCTTCATATCTTATGCCAACCGTGACTACAGCTTTACGGATTACGGATGGTATTTCCGGCGGTGTTTTACATTGGCAGGAGAACCGTTCAGCAACTATCGCGGAAGCAAAGCGCGCTCAAGGCTTTCTTGACAGTGATGTCCTTGTCGGATCTCCATTCGAGCAGTGCAAAGTTGTCGGTAACAGTGTTGATCGACATGTCGCGTTCTCTCTAGGTCTTGGCCTCAGGTACTCATGGACTCTTTCCTCTAGTGCGCAACTTGGTGTTTCTCTTCTAAACATTGCAGATCCGCAACCAGTAATCCGATCGACTGAAGAGGATCGCGACGGATGCAATAGTAATAACGAGGAAATTCCAAGTTCATTGATTCTACATGAAGAGCTGGATGGTTTTGTTAACAGCTCGACCTTACCACTATACTCATCATCTGATAAGATAGAGCATACAGCTGGTGATCATCCAAACACAGTCAAAGAGCCCAAACTAGTCAGACTGATCGATCTGGATCCATGGGATTCCCCTACACATTCCTCGTCTGCTGCATGGACTACTAAGGCATTGGATAGTAGGGCCATACAGACCCCAGAACGCGACGGTAGCGAAATATCAGAGTATACTCTGGATGTAACACCTGACGAAACACAAGGCCTTCGCTAGTGTAGCCTCCAAGCGAATCAGCTTTTGCCAACGAGAAGAGGACCGACCCGTTAGCAGGATCGAACGGTAAGGATCTAGATGGGTCTTCAGCTGAAAAGAAGACATGGCACGTCAAATGCACTGTCACAGCCTTCATCCCGACATCAATGACTTCTCGCTATGTATTCTTACCCTGACACACGAGTTCACCTGAAGCCAGAGACCTACCCAAGCATTCTTCACAGATAGTGAAAGTTCCAAATGGATATTAACCTGTTCTTGCAAGGACACATATCTGCAACTCTACTGGTAACTCTACTACTTCTCACTGCTTGCCGCTCGACGAAGCAGCTAGCTGCTTCTCGCAAGCGGGAGAGACTTGAACACGTATTGCAACTTCAAGGCACTTTCTCCACCTTCCAAATCTTCACCGCCGCATCTGCACCTACACTCACAACCTTGCCATCTTCGACCCACACAACACTACCTACACCCTCCTTATGCGCATTAAGAGCCTTGATCCTCTTGCCAGGGTCGTTGATCGACCAGACCATCACATTGGTATCCAAGGCGCCACTCACAGCCTTTTTCCCATCTGACGACCACGATATGCAGGTCACTCTAGCGTTATGCGCTGACCAGCGGTTCGTTTCCAGTGTCCACGAGCCTGATGATTTGTTGTAGACGTAGATCTTGCCGTTTGCAAGGCCAACGGCCAGGCGCTCACCTGATGGCGAGAAGGCCAGAGTTGAAATTGGAGACGTTATTGTATCCTTTAGTTCAGCAACTGGTTCGAGCTCTGACGAAAGTGTGAAGATTCGAACAGTCTTGTCATCTGAACCTACAGCTACCACGTTCTTGTCTGCGGCAATGCAGGTAGGCGGAGCAGGAAGTGATTTCCTACTTGTTTCCTGACCGTCTGGCCCATACACCGTTACGCCGCCCAGAGAAGCTACGAGAGTATACGGTTTCCCACTTAGAGAAGCGATGGCAACACCCTTTGGCTGCCCTGCCGTCTTGGCGATATTGCCTGTGAACGAGGATTGAGCAGCATCAATTGTGCGCAAGGTGTCGTCCCAGCCGACCGAGTATATCCTGTCGTCCTCAGAGGAGGCAGCAATGCCAGAGACGTAGTTTGAGTGCATCGCGCCGTCTACCTCTACTGCATTCCCAGTCTTCAGATCCCAAGCTCGCGCTCGGCCGTCGTAGCTACCAGTCCATAACGTACCACTGCCTAGTGCTGAAGCCGAAGCAGTGATAGCTTTTTGGTGCCCTTGTACTTTCTTCACAGGCTTATCTTCTCCTTCTTTGAAATAATTCAAGTTGCCCTCGAGATCAATCGAGATGATGAGACCATCACTTCTTCCAAGGGGCCAAGTAACACCGACTTGTTGGTTCGGCACGCTGACACCGCTTTCGCCACCCAGACGCCAGCTTTGGGTACACTTGCCAGTCTCAACGTCCCATATCTTGACTGTCTGATCACCAGAACATGTCACGAGTTTTTTGCTGTCCTTATTCCAGCTTACCCCAAATATCGAACCCTTGTGCTCGCCTTCGCCAATTTGCTTGATAGCCTCGCCGGTCTTGCCATCATAGATCCAGATGCGCCTGTCACTGCCAACAGAGACCAGCATACTCCCGTCAGGTGAGAATTGAGTCCCGTAGATGAACTTGTCGTGTTTCCCTCTCACGCTGGTATTGAACTTAAATGGCGCACCGTGTAGGAACACCAGACTGGTGTCGTCCGACCCAGTCGCAGCCCTAAGCGGTCGTTGCTGTCTCACACTGACACAGTTGATCTGCGCGCTGTGTCCACTGATCTCGCCGACCGAATTTCCAGAGTCTGCAGTGATACAATGTCCGAACCTCTCTTTCCCGTCACCAACCGCAATGATGCGTTGACTATCCCCATCCCAAGCGATGTCATTGATCCTGCCCGCTATGATGTGGTATTCGCCCTTGGTGTTCTCAGCACCAATTGCGTCCCAGACGCGGACGCTCCCGGTGACATCTCCCGAGGCAATGTAGAAACCTGAGGGAGCGAAGCGGGCGACAGTTGTCTGAGCGGTATGTTGAGTGTATTGCTTGGAAACCGAAGGGTCATCAATCGAGCGGACGAAGATTGATTTGTTGGAGGCATAGGCTATGCGCTCGCCTTTAGCATCGGAGGATAGGGGAGTGGGAGAACCTCTGGTTGTGGTGGGGGATGCTGCCCAAATTGCCTCTGGACAATTGACTATATTAGCTACACGCTAGTGGTGATCTTGGATGCCAAGGGGAGATACCTGAGGTGATTGACATTCTCAGTGTCTGTATGCTAAAGAGAGCGGTCTCAGTCGCACTAAGTTGTGGAAGGAGTCTGAATGTTTATATCCAGCTCCTGCAAAAACAGGTGCCTGAAGTCTGACGCAAGCGGGGCAGCGTGGGGCGGCTTCGTGGCAGGTTTGAATCTGCGATAGGCGCATGCTCCAAACTCTCACCGATGGTAATAGGGCCAAAATTCAGAAACATAGATGACCAGATGCTGGTTGTTGGGTATCGGAATTTTTGACTAGATAATTAGGGAGATCAATCCAGCATGAATCATATCCTCGTAAGATTTGTAGTAACAGTAGCAAAAACGCTATATCAGCTGAAATGGATACCCTCCTGATTGAAGGAATACAGCAACTTCAAGAAATCGGCTTGGTCGCACATCCTCGCTCTCTTGTCTGCCAGCTCAGTATCGACCTCAAGTACTTTTTTGACCTTCGCTCTGACAATCTCGAAGACCTTCCCCCTCTTCTTACGGTTTGGGTTGTCCTTCAATCGTGCAGCCTTCTTGGCAGCTTCCTCTTTGAAGAAGTCTGGCAAGTCGTCTTCGTCGTCTAGCTCCATGATCGCATTGATTTCTTCATCGTTATCTTGCTCGGCATCTCCGTCCACTTCCATAGCCGCGTCCCCTTCTACAGGGCCGTCGTCAAGTGCGATGTCGTTTTGCGCGCAGTACGTCCTGTAATTCGCCTCCAGCATCTCCATTACTGGAGTGGTCCCTAAGAATCCACTTCTGAGCACTCTGTTCTTGCGCACGAAGCAGAGTCTGAGAAGCCCGTCCCACTCGTCATAAGATATCTGCGGCCGCGGCACCTTCGGCGTGATCCTAACCACATTGCTCTCTACTTGTGGCGGCGGGTTGAAGTTGTTCCTACCCACCTTCATTACATGGTCCACCTTCGCCCACATCTGTGCGTTGACTGACAAGCGTGAGTACAACTTGTCTCCCGGCTTTGCGAACAACCTCATAGCAAATTCTCGCTGGAACATCAGCACACACGTCCGAGGCGCTGGTAGGTTCGCCAGCAGCTTCATTGTCAATGGCGAAGAGATTTGGTAGGGTGTATTGCTAATGCAGACATCGAAATACGGCAACTGCTCCAACTTGATCACATCCCCAAGTATGACTTCCAATCTCTTCTGCGAAGGCGTCCCTTGAAATCGTTTTGTCACCTCAGCAGCCATGCGAGGATCTTGCTCCACCGCGATGACCTTCTTTGCCTGCTCCAATATGCGCGCTGTAAGGTTACCTGTTCCGGGACCAACCTCAAGGACAATGTCGGATTGCTTGAGATCCGCCTTGTCTACAATTGCTTGTGCAATACCAGGGTTCTTGAGAATATGCTGACCAATATCCGTGTTCATCTTGAAGATATTGTGCGCTGCGCCGCTCTTCATCTTGTTCTTTCTGGCCGTTGCGCCTTCGTAGGGGTTACTTTTCTGAACACCATTGCTGGCACCTCGTCGCGCTGTCTTTGGCATGTTGGATGCGAGTAGCTGGTAGAGCAACACGGTGTTTCCAGGAGGCCACAACGATAACTCTGCGGTACATTATATATAGGCAAACTACCCAATCGAAACTTTTCGAGAATCATGAAATCTTGGCACAAGGCAACTGTGCATACACGGCCCGAACTTGGTAGCTGCATTGTTTATCTCCGTATATTCTCGAGCTTAAATCCGGGATTGTACTGCATGGAATAACTTCAAACACCTTTCCAAAACATCGTCGACTTCTGCTCATGTTCACCCGACAGGAAAGGCCCTGCGCTGGACGTCCCGACTAGTATGGTATACTTGCCTTGTTCGCTTGCCCACGAGTTTCTCGTCTCGGACCAGAAGCTGGTGGCATACTTTGAAGCCACCTTCATGATCGCCTTACCAGATGTACCAGCCTCCAGGAAGACCTTCGTGAAAGTCTTCAACTCCTTCCTTGGCCGGCGTATCGAAGGATTTTCAGGGGCAAAGTATACTTGAATGACTTCTCCTCCTTCTCTGTCGCCTGTGTTTGTCACGTTAACCGTTATGGTGATGTCTTCGCCTTCCTCAATCACCAGCTTCTCGAGCTTGAAGCTTGTGTAGCTACGACCATAGCCAAATGGAAACGCAACATCCCTTGCCACCTTCTCATAGTATCTGTATCCAACATATACGTCTTCACCATACCATGTCCTGTTGTCATCGCTATTGAAGTTGAGGAAAGCTGGGTTGTCCTCGTTCCTCACTGGAAAGCTCAGTGATAGTTTCCCACTAGGGTTCACATCGCCGAAAACTACGTCAGCAATGGCATGGCCAGTCTCATTCCCTCCATACCAGGCCTGCAGAAGTGCGGGGATCTTTTCGACCCAAGGCATGGTCACAGGGGTGCCTGATTGGTTCACGACAATTGTATTCGGGTTCGCAGCAGAAACTGCTTCGACAAGTTCATCAGTTCCGGGCGGTAGGTCCATGTGCTCCCTATCATAGCCTTCCGATTCCCAGTCGCTATTCAGCCCGATGCACAAGATGACCTGCTCGCTTTCTTTGGCAGTAGCAACAGCTCTGTCAATCTCTGCTTGCAATGTGATCTTGCGGAAACAACCAAGGCGGATACCCCCTGCGCCAAACGCAGTAACACTCTCTCTCTGAGCCGTCATGGTTGGCATCGTACCGAACTCAATATGGACAGTATACTCTTTGCCTCCTTGAAGCTTGATTGAACCAAGTTCCTCAATGGTGCCTGCTCCGAAGAAGCTGTCGCCAGGTGTCTGTTTCGTCATATTGTCCACCACAAGATCGCCATTGACAAAGACTTTAGCGGTGCCGGCAACTGAGCAAGAAAATTCGTACACGGCATCCTCCTGGGGTGTTATTGTGGCATCGAAATCACAATAAAACAAATCTGTCGGCACCTTTGGATTCTTGTAGTCTGCTAGTGGGATCATCGAATTGCCGATGTCGAGTACCTCCACAGCTTTGCGCTCCTTGTGCGAAGGAGGGTCTAGATAGACTCTCATCTCCACACCAGGATTACCAGAGGATGTCTTGCTCACTTCTGATAGCAATGGAAGTCTCTTCCATCCAGGGACACCAAGCTCGTGCAGTACCTGCTTACATTGGGCCTCGACTCCCTGCAGTGGCGAGATCGCATGATACGGCAGGAGAGAAGCAGACCCACCGCCACTATACGCTGCGAAAGCGGCATTTGGGCCAATGACAGCAGTCTTTCGATCTTTCCTGAGCGGAAGTACATCACCCTTGTTCTTGAGTAAGACGATCGCATCAGCTGCAGCCTTCCGCAGCAACTCTGCTGTCTTAGGTGTGTCGATAGTACGCTCCTCTGCATCCTCGGGGATCTTTAAAGGCAGTGATCTTTTGATCATCTGCAAGACCCTCTTCACATTCTCATCAAGCTGATACGTTAGCAGCTTTCCACTCGTTAGCGCTTGGTTCAATTGTGAGCCGCGAACGTATGTCGGGCCCGGCATCTCCAGATCTAGGCCAGCTTTCAGGCTTTCAGAAGAAGAATAGAGACCGAACCAGTCCGACATGACCAGCCCGTCAAAACCCCACTCGTCTCTCAAAATGCCCTGCAGTAATCTTGGACTCTCGCTACAATGTAGACCGTTCAGCTTGTTGTAGGAGGTCATGACAGACATAGGTTTGGCGTCTCTCTGAGCGATCTGGAAAGGCTTCAGGTAGATCTCCCGAAGCGCACGCTCAGATACGATGCTATCGCTAGCCATTCTTCGATCCTCAAGGTCGTTGCACACGAAGTGCTTGATCGTGGCTTGCACGCCGGTAGACTGAATGCCTTTGATGCAAGCGGTGGCCATATTTCCTGCAAGCACTGGATCCTCGCTGTAGGACTCAAATCCACGGCCCCCAAGCGGTGAGCGTTGCATATTGACTGTAGGTCCAAGAATCACGGCGGCGCCCTTCGCTATGGCCTCCTCGCCCATAAGCTTGCCGCCTTTCTCGATCAAATCGACGTCCCAGGTCGCTGCTAGTCCAGTACCTTGATTTTGATCATGTCACTAGAAGTTTCAACACGAGATGCGATGCGGAAATGTGTACTCACCGCAAGGGAAGCATGCGGCAGGCACGCCATTGAAAAACCTGGTGCCTCTGACTCCATTGGGCCCATCTGAGGTCCTGATAGCTGGGATCCCCAGCCTTGGAATCCCTTTAAGATGCCAAAAGTCCGTCCCAGATACGAGACCAATCTTTTCGATCATTGTAAGTTGATCCAGGACACTCTCGATATCGAAATCATCGTCGATGCGACGGGTCTTGGTTTTGGTGGAAGCCATTTAGGATTGGTCTGTGTTGGTCAAGTCAAGGGTTTTGATGATTTCCTGCAAGATTGCAAGAGAATCCTGGCAGCTTGCAACAGTCGAGAGTGCGTTTCAAACACGGGACTACTGAGCTCTAGGGATCCAGAGGTGTAAACGAAATAAACGCTTCAACAGTAAGTGATCTATAGGACATCTGGTGGTGAACGACAACACATTCTTTTTGATCGCTTTACTTTGCCCTTACCCACCTTAGTATGTTGCATTGACAATGATGCGATCCGACTATAAGAAGCGTGACGTACCGCTGAAAGCGAAGGTAGCAAGACCGTGGAGAACTTGCTGCCGTCGCTAAGTCTCTCGTCTTAATTTTCGGTTGAATTGTCGGGAAATTAGCTAGGTGCTTTACCCCTCGCACCTGTGCTACACCGCTCCTCTATGGATCCTGTACTCGTGTACAATATGCAGCTTCCGCCTGCAACAGCAACCTCCAACACCTACGCTCGATAAACGATTTCTCATTGACACACGTCGTTGCGTCCCACGCAAATCATGATGCTCAGGCTTGTCAAATAGATCACATCCTCCTGAAAAAGTAAATGTAGGCAAACTTCTTCATCTCCTCAACATCGCCCCCTAAAGCAACCTTCTCGTCGTTGAACAGAACCCACCCCTCTCTCTGCTCCTTGACAAATGCAACATAGTGGCCTGCATGAATGGAAGCACCCTTATGGCAGACAATAGAGCTAAGGCTGAACTTCGCCGGCTTTGTGTCCCTAGCGACCTCTTTTACTGCTGCTTCAGCTTCACCTACAGGTGCTGTCTCTTCACCAAAGTCACCAGTGGCCTCGGGATGATTGAAGAGCCAGTCAACAGCTCTCTCCATGTCACCTCCAGTCTCCTTGAGAGCCTGGCGAGCCTGAGGAGCACTGAAACCCATGGCACCAAGCTGCTCTATCTGTTCAGCTGTAGGCCCTGACGCAGGGGCAGAAGCGCTGCCACCTAGGTTCAAAGGCTCGTCGATATCAGGGTCTTCCATGTGTTCAAACAGCCAGGAAGTAGCGATTTCTGCATCGGAGTTTCCAGTTGCGTGAAGCGCTTTCTCGCATCTAACCTTAGGAAAGCCCATAGACATAAGCATTTCCAACGCAACCTCGTTTGCTGTGAAAGCGTTGCTTGCACCGCTGCCCTCTGCCTGATCTTCTAGTAGCTCTTCTTCGTCGTCTTGCTTGCCCTTGCTTCGGTAGGATTCGAGATCCAGTGGTGTGCCATCGTCGACAATAACTGGGACATCCTGCTTTGTAGGGACCCAATTAACGATTTCAAAGCGGCGCGCGTTGACGGCAAGAATCGTAGGAAACGTCTTGAACAAAGATTGTTTCGTGAAGCCCTTATTGCCGCAGGCTCCACAGCTTAACTCGACGATCTCCGATGCAGTAAAGTCTTCGAGGCATTGCTGGAGAGTGACTGGCTCAAACTGAACTTCTGCTGGCTTCTCTTCCCCATCTGTATTGGCCATCGACGTGTCCTGGGGTATCCTCTTGATTGGGACTGCCACCGAGATGTTCTCCATCTCGTCTTCCCGGTATCTAACCTTCTTACAGTTCAGGCATTGGAGACGTTGCTCCATGACAAAACGGAGGGCGTCGACGGGATCCGTCACGTCTTTGTATTGCTGCTTGGCAGTCTGTTGTGAGCGAGTGATGAGCTTGAGCAGATGAAGCAGCAGTTCGAACGAGTCTTGCTGTCTCACGGTGCTAAACTCAGGGTGGCCGCGGCCTATCAGATGCTTCAACATCGACGGAGTCAAGCCTTTCTGATAATGCTCCTCTGCATCTGCTGTCTGCCCATCCTTGTCAGAGACGCTATAGCGGCCAGATAGCAATCCATCCGCTACCTTTCTCAACTGAATCTCGAGGTCTTCCGCCGGTTGTCCCGCAGCAGGCACAGGCTCATCGGGACGGTGGTAGCGGCTTGCAAATTCGGGCATTGCGAATAGCGACTGCAAGACGGATGCCAAATAGCAAGTGTTGCCCAAGTTCTTCAAGCCAGTTAGGCCAGGACC
This sequence comes from Polychaeton citri CBS 116435, assembly GCA_010093785.1. NCBI lineage: Eukaryota > Fungi > Ascomycota > Dothideomycetes > Capnodiales > Capnodiaceae > Polychaeton > Polychaeton citri. Next base: position 68,711 of record MU003783.1, read on the forward strand.
GAAGACTGGTTTCAACTCTCTGCCCTGCTCATCTGTCATACTGAAATCCCACTTTAGGTTTTCCTCAATGTTCATCTCCGTCAAAGTCTTCTCCGTGCGCACTCTTCCTGCGATGTCGATACCCCACGTTGTAAGGTGAGCAACCAGCTCAGGGTCAGTCCTCTCTTCGTCACACTGGTAGCAGTAGACGTCAGCTTGACCGTCAGCGGTCAAGGAGCCTAGCTTTACGACGACCGGATGGCCGGACTGTTCACTATGCTCTCTGCCGTGATTGTTGCCCGGTAGACCACCATGCTGCTTCCTGCCGCATCCCAAGCTGCCACATGTGAGACACAGCCACAGATTCTCCTTGAGGTCGCACTTGTTGCAATGGCCAAGGTCGCCACTTGGTATCTGCCTGCCTTGCGCCTGCTCCAAGCAGAGGGTGTGCTCACACGCTGTAACCTCTTGCTCCCATGCCTTGACCTCTTCCTGCTTTGCGAACGTGTTTGCCTTTAGAATTCCATCGACAACCTCGCTCAATTTCCCCTGTTCTTTACTAATGTCGACGATGCCGCACTCGAAGCAGTGTACGCTTGTCTTGGTATCATATCGGTCCTCCTCCGTCTCAGCAGCGATGGCAAGCTTTGAGAGCTTCTGTGGAGGCTCTTGCTCATTTCGGATCTTTCTCTTTCTGGAACGCTTGATGTTCATAGCAAGTGGGTGGTCTGCTTGCTGTGCATGGAGGCGGCCATGGGCACGGTCCCCAGCACAACCACCATTGAAACAATGCAAGCAAACGTCAAGACCCGCCTCCGAATCTATGCTGTCGAAACACAGCGTACAGTCCTCTCGGTAAACCGAGTCAGTGATCTTCGGTGGGCGAATGTCCGCGTTGATGTGGGGACAGGTTGCCATGGTGTAGAGCAGGAAACTCTATATAAGCAGGCGTCGGCAACAAGAATCACCCAGGAATGTGGGATCAACGCGACATGAGTAAGTGTAAATTATGGTAACTCAAGGAAATACCCAGGCATCGAAGTACCGAATTTGGGTGTACCTGCCTAAGCGCGCTGGAGGCAACCGTGTTCATCCCACATGATGTCAACCAGAAGCTTCGATCTGGTACTCCTTGGATATGCAGGCCCAGCTTGCATATTAGACGGACAACCATGACTAGGCGTCTGATTTATCGATGACGAGAGTGCATACCCTCGTCTTATGCTGTTTGCCACACGTTCATATTTCCCCTTGGGTAGCGTACGATATATCCAGTCTGCCCAGTCGTCCAGGGTTCTGGGAGGCAGCAACAGAGAGATCTCGCTTAGTTATCGATAAGCGGAGTCTGTCCGGATAATTTCCCGCTCGATGCGGACGGCCTTGGCGGAAATAGAGCAGGACAAGGGGTAATTGTCGTTCGGTATTAAGCATTAACGGCGTTGGCGTGTCAAAGGGTCAGAGACTGGGCGGTTGGGGCAAATGGTTTCGGCCGGTATCAGGTTGGCTACCGAGACCGACGCATTGGATGGCTTTTCCTGCAATGGCAATGCGAAGACGGCAGCACGCAGCAGTATCCATCTTCGGTGGTGGGGTCTGTGACACTAGGTGCTTGTATACGCAATTCCGAGCTTTGATGCCGCATCGAGGTGGTATAATAGGTAGCTTGGATCTCGACGTTTTGTGCCATTGTAGCTACTTAGATATACAACAGCTCCCCCCACTTAAGACCTGGTCTTCGCTACAATCTCACGCCAAACAATTACAGCTTAGCATCGCAGAACGATGGCCTCTCATCCGCCTGCCAAGTGCTGCACAGTTGGTGTCAAGCATGACGGCGAAGCCAAGGGTGAATTGAAGGACTTCAACGGCATCAGTACCTACTTCGCATACCCTGAGTCGAAAAACACCGAGTTTGCTGTGCTCCTCTTGCCGGACGTCATGGGTCATGCAAACAATGCCAAGCTGTATGTTCTTCGAGCGAACAGGCTGTGAGAGGCCCTTGTCCATTCTCATCTGACCACTCTGTAGCATTGCCGACCAGTTTGCCGCGAACGGATACTTTACCGTTTTCCCTGACCTTTTCGAGGGCGATCCTGTCCCCACTCCACGGCCTGAGAACTTTCAGATAGGCGAGTGGCTTAAAAGCCACACGACCGCGCATGTTGACCCCATCATTGAGACTACAATCAAGGGCATCAAGGAAGAGCTGGGCGTTAAGAAGATCGCTGCAGCCGGGTACTGCTTTGGCGGGAAGTATGTCGCGAGGTTCCTTGCAAAGGGTAGAGGGGTTGACGTTGGATACACTGCCCATCCTTCCTTCGTCGATGTCGAAGAGTTGCAAGGCATAACTGGACCATTCTCTATCGCTGCGGCTGGTAGGTGTCTCTGACATGGTGCGTCTGTCGAACAAGGATAACCGGAACTGACGGCGAGTTTGCAGAGACGGACACAATCTTCCCTGCAGAGAAGCGCAGAGAGTCTGAGGACATACTTCAGAGGATGGATGTTCCATATCAGATCTCGCTGTATTCTGGAGTAGAGCATGGCTTCTCTGTCCGAGGGGTGAGTCTGTCTTTTCAGATCGGTCAGTTGATGGTGATGGTGATGGTGATGCTAACAGATCACGCAGGATGTGAGCAAACAACAGGTCAGATTTGCGAAAGAAGCCGCCTTTTTGCAGGCCGTTCAATGGTTCGACGAGTATCTAAAGGCCAAGCCAGACACTGCTTCGTGAACGTAACATGTCATTGGCTTGGTGCTATCCTATGTCTTGATGTTGCGCTGCATGCATATGGACGGTGTTCCTGGCAAACTTGTCACCATGTTAGACCCGCAGTTGTTGCGATACTGACGACGATACACACTAGACCATGTTGACCAGATACAATGTCACGGTAATGCTGTTACCTTACCAACAGGTGCAAAGTTTAGCAGTCCAGACAATCCATTCCTCATGAGATTATTTTCTCTGAACCGCGCTGTAATTATAGCATGTGGGAGGCAATTGTGAACATTGCGCGCCGTGTGCTTCAGTCTGGTATCGCCATGTAGTCCAGCAACCGCGCAAAACATCCCTCACTTAGGTAGTTCTGGCTTGGCTGTCGAAGTTCCCTGAACAACGCTTTTGAAGTCGATCCACCCGACACAACCGAAGCATCGTCTTTCTTTAGCACTGTAATACCTGTAGAAAGCTTGCGCATCTCAGCGCAACAGGTCCTTAAACGCCATTGCTATGTTCGTCGAAGTTTGTTGACAGGAGCTGCTAAGAGAAGCTATAACCCTTGGCGCAATCTTTCTCCGAGCTTCGCTTTGCCAAACTGATAGAGCTTAAGAAGGCCTTCTTCGCTCAAGTCCACACCACCCTGCAGATTCGGCATGTCCTGTTGTGGTGGTCTGCTTACTCTGCTAGCAATGACCATAGGGTCGGTCTCGAGAATGATGCCATCGTCGACAATTTCGTCGACAGCTAGCGTGAGCAGATCGTAGTTCTCAATCAGTGTCCGTTTGTCAGTTGAGTTCCTGTATTGTATCAGTATGCGCACAGTCTCTACAAGATAAGCCAATGAGACATACTTTAGAAGGATATTCAAGCTGTCTCGCAGTGCAAGGATGACATTGTAGAGCATGATCTCGTTCTCTTCAGACCCACCAACGACATAGAGCATCACGTCGCTCTCCTGCTTAAACACCACAACCCGGTTGTCGTAGAGAATGACATCGCTACTCTGTTTTGCAGTCTTCTCCAATAAACCCTTCTCGAATGCCTTCTGATCCTTTTGCGATTGATATGGTTGCGCACCAGGGTAGTTGTTGCCTTGAGCATTGCTCGGTGGATGTGGTGGGGAGTAGTATTTGGTCAATATCCGTGTGGAATCGTCGGTGGCCAGAACCAGAATCGCATTGATGCTAAAAAGCGACATGTTGGGCGCCATGATTGCTGAATTGAAAGCACGAGTGAACGCTTTTGTCAGTTGATAGATGCTAATAATGTGACGACACGATTCGTCCTGACTTGGGCGAAAGATATGACTTGTCGTAATAATGGTGTCTGCACAAGTTGTAGATCTAGTCTCCAGCTGTTCTGTAGGCAGGCGCACGGGCATGCTCAATCTTGGCTTGTTGCGCCTCATCCCTGCACTAGCCACACCCATCTGTGCAACGGCCTCCTTGCAACCTCCCAAAGGCATATCCGTATCATCATTTGCGTGCCTCATCAAGCTTCGAGCTCAATGGACTGATTCTAACAGTAAGCAATTCATCAGCATGCTATCTAAAGCGCTCTTGCAGTCTCAAACTCAATCCCGCCTCAAAGCAATCTGGTTGGCACGATGTGCTGCCAGATGCCAGCATACCCAATCTTTTGATAGACGGAGAAGCTTTTCCACGGGATCTCAATTGCTTAGCAATAGAGCTGTCAAGAATACGGGTCGATCGAAACGTATCGAGTCTACAAAGAAGTCTTCTAGTGAGGATGTTTTCGTCAAAACTGCACCGGCTGCCATCCTAAGACTTCAGAATTCCTTGTCCAATCGACCTAGTCGTTCTGATTCCTCCAGTGCGCATGTTCACCTTCAGATCGTTGAGCAGAATTTCAAAGCTATCCGCCGAAAACAATTGTTATCTGCAAATGACATTAGCGATTTGGTTCATACCCTGTTATGGAGCATCAAGATCTTTGTCCATGCCAACACTGCCAGAAACCCCAAATCTCCGCCTCTCCCAGAAACGTACATAACTACTGCTGTTGAGTTCGCTGAGCAAGTAGTCAAGGACATTCGCATGGGTTTCCTGAATACTTCTCCAATTGTCTTCAGACAGTTGCTTCTAATCTTCCAGTACACAGGCAATCTTACTACAGGAACCGAGTTCTGGCAGTGGCTGCGCACCCAACAAGACGTTGCTGACACCCAAACTGTTCTGGATCCTGACGTGTATGGTGCAGCTATACTACTGCTATCCGATCATGGTGCTCCGCTTGAGGATCTGGAAAGCCTCTATGAAGAAGCACTCGCTCGTTATCCTGGAAACTTCGTATCGTACCATCTCTCGGCAAACGCCATGGTCTTGGACCGCGCGCAGCCAATGGCTCGGTCGGGAATACCATTATTTTTGCTGAACATTATGCTACACATTCGACTAGCTCATAATGAAAGGCTCCGAGCTTACATGACCCTTGACACGGCCTTACGGCTGGTCCCCGATGGATCGTCATACTCGTATATATCTTCCTACCTCAGCAGATGTCCATTGTCGGAGGCGTACAGTGTTGCTGCACTCGCTTGCCGTGCCGGAAGTGGAGGTGCACGCCAAAGGTTGGACATAATGTTGAATCGTTTTATCGTGCAGTCGGTATTTGATCGACCTGAAAAGTTGATATTTGCAACGCGTGCTGTTCTGAACATGGTCTTCCTTCACATCGGGGCGAGCGGTAAAGCCCATGCGTACGCCTTTAATGTGCTCGTTGACGCGGTCACGCGTTTCGCGACACTGCCTGGTTTTGCCACATTGCCAGGTGGCTCAAGGGAAGAGCTAAGCGAGCTGATCGTCCGACTTGTGGTGTCGCTCGTTGAGTTGCATACTGCTTTCGGCCTTACACCGCAGACCAGCATTTTTGCAAAACTTATTGGGCGTGTCGCGGGCCACACTGGCAATCCTTCTGTTCTAGACAGCCTGAATGCAGCCATGAGAAGTCCTGGGGCAGACGCTGACAGCCCTATGATTCTGTCCGCAATGGTCTTTGCCGCGGCACAGCTAAGAGATTCAGTACGATTCAAGAGCTGGTGGGAGAGGTACGTCACTTCGGAGCGAGTACAGCCCCCAGGGTTAGAAACATGGAAGCGTTTAGCACGAGCATCGCGGGCTGTGAAAGAGACCCAGCTCGCAGAGGAGCAGCTACATGGGAACTTAGGAAAACCACTGTCCGAGTCCGACAAGGCCGAAATCCTTCGCATCTTGGAGCATGACGAAGAACCGCAAGACGTTACGAGTACATTAGATGCAGAGCTCGTCAAGGACGGTATCAAAAAGATTGCTACCGATCTCGAAGTCCTTGGCGATAAGATTGAACCAGGGCTCCATGCAGATTGGTCAACTGAATACTCTCGTCTGCCTGTCTATCTCTTCCCATCGCGCCAAGTCCAGGCGCCTTCCGAGGAGGAGTGTAGGAAACTTTACGACGAATACACCGTCGATCCTTCATTTATCACACAGGACGCTTCATCTAAACCGCAGCCAGAGATTGCAAATAACGGTTCGAGCTCATCACAACCATCGGTCAACAGTACTAGCATTTCCTACGATGTACTGCGATTCGAGAACTGGAGAACGATCAACGTTCTATTGAGAATGGCAAAGCAAACCCAACAAGCTCTTGAAGGGTCCTTTGAGGTGGCTGAGCAAGACAGCAAAGTTAGTAAGACCGACTTTGGGTTCAAGTTTGACAGCGACGGGAGATTTCTTGATGTCATTGGCCTGAGTGACTGCTTTGGAGAGCTTGCAGTTGGTGATGATGTGATCAACGGCTACAGCAACCGTGATGCAACAGAGTGGAGGGATGAAATTGTCAGCCTTAGGGGCGAATATGTTGGCCAGTGAGCTAGCTCTTTAGGAGCAGCATTATTCTAAAAGGCTACTGAAAGTCGTTGTATCACTACATGATCTCGCAAGATCGATCCTAGAAATGACACGCTATATGCTAGGGTAAATGTTGTACATATATCAGAACATGAACTCTTGTAATTTTGATATTACAAATCACGCCAATTTGCAGAAGTGTTGCTGTTGAAAGGCATTGCAGAAGACGAACAACGAGCTGGCAACTAGCCATGGTGTTAATGCTTGGGAACCATATCTGAAGATTCCAGAATCAGAGTATGCTGCCTTCTGCAAAGTTCTTTAACTTAACTGTGGGTATGACCACATCGGAAGATAAGTGATATCTTTTTAAGTTAGTATTCTTAAGTCAGATCCAATGAACCATATCGAGTCCTGAGTGGGGTATTGTTATCAGCACCAGCCCAGCAGGTTAAGACTTAGGGTCGGAATAAGGTTGTTTTATGGTCGGTGTTCATATCCGCACGCCTTTGCTCCTCAAGAGATTGACCATCGCGCCTGCTTGAAATCCAGCCCATTCAATTGTACTTCCAACAGCGGTACCCAGAACCCTAACATCCTCCAATCTCCTGTCCACAAATGCGTCTGTGTCTCGAAAACCAGTACTCTGGTCTTGGGTTTGATACACCTCCGCTGCAGCATAAACTCCGGCCAAAGAAGCGCGCTTGGTATACCAACTCCCATCCACCGCCTGATCTCCAGCAAGGAACCATATCTCGTCGCTCAGCAATGACAACTCGCGAAGCGAGACAGGAATGTTGCCAGCAAGCGACATGAGACCAAGTGCCTCCTGGTATTTGGGGACGATCCCTGCTTCAGCGTTGGCACGCAATCGTGACAAGATCAAAGTCTTGACCTTTGCCCCTGGTCCCGCTTGAGCTTCCTCTGGAAATTGGACACGATCTTTGAGTTTCAGACGCTGGGTGACTAGTTGATACATCACGAGCTCGAATGCGCCTCGTGGGAACAGATTCGCGGATATGTCGAGGTAGCCGACATCCTTTGCGCCCAGGGTGAGCGATTGCTGACTGAAGCCATGAATGGGTACATGATTCGATAGAGCAGCTGAGAGGATTGCGTCTTCGGCCTGTGGGTATGGTAGCGGTTCCGGTTCTTCGTAGGAATGGTATGATGCTCGGTGTTGGAGGATCAGAGGACGGAGCGTAACTGGAGTGCGGAGGATCTGGCGAAGCGCCAGTACTGATGATCTGATGGGCTGCATCACAGGCCTTCAAGTGCTTTGGGGTGCATATCGCCCTTCTTTCCGATGCGAGATACCAGCGCTCGTGAGACACTAATGATCTTGCATTATACAAGTAAGGTTCGGGCCATGCCGTAAGCCCGACCCACTATGGAGGTATGTGCTCTTGTATTGCGACTTTCTGCCAAATACCTTCTTTACACGCGTAACTGTTCAATCGAACAACAAATATAGAACAATCCTCTATATGCTTATCAAGTGCTAGTCTACGGACCGAGATGTTGTTTGGATGAGGACGACATACAATATGATCGATCCTGCATCCGCGGACAATAGTTCCAGCTAATACAGTCCCTTCAAGGTGTAGCGAAGCACTCTGTAAGTTGTTCAGGTCGGTGATCAAGACACATTACAATAATTCATAGACTCGTGCCATGGTGGCATATTGTCTCCTATTTTTCTAAACTTTTGCGATGTAACAGAGTGTGCAAACACGCAAGTGTTTATCTCACGTTAACTGACCTAGTGTAAACTTGATACGATTTCTAGAGAGATGGATCTAAGAGTGAAAGAAGCAGATGTTGACAAGCATGACTTCGAAGAAGAAGTACTGAGCAGGAAGCCCCTAAATCAACCTTCACATCAGAACATTAACAAGGACTGGCCTGACTTAGTACTGACTTAGTTCGTACAAGCCGCCAGTCTTGCTGCCGCATTGCTCTTCGGGATCTTTACTGTTCTACCTCAGAGGGGGCGTGAGAGTGCCAAAAGCCAGGTAGATACGGCCGACGCTGTTGTAGATGTAGCCAAAGCTATCACGCTCGCTGCTTTGTGCTCACAAGCTATCTCCTTAGTAGAACTCGGATTCAAATTTAAATACTAGGGAATCTGACTTCACTGACGATCTGCGATATAACAACAGCATCAGCGTACAAGTGACGAGCTTCTGTAACGAAGACCAAGCCGGTGTACTTGTAGAGCTGGAAAGGCTCTTTCTGTTGTCGTCAGCCGGCGCAGCCTCTCCAACCTTGGGAGCAGAGCCTGGGTATGTGTCTACGGTTTCAACGAACAGTGGGATTAAGATTGGAGTTGGGCTTGGTGTGGGAGCTCCCTTCGTTGTCATTGCCGTATTGACAGTCCTGAAGAGGAGAAAGATAAGTAAGTCAAGTGTTAGGTAGATCACAACATCTGGTCGACAGTGTCTGTGGAGTCGGCATACATTTTGGTTTTGTGGGGCGGTGGCCGCGGATCTAGTTCCAAGAGCCTCTCCTCCACGCTAGATGATGAGTGGCGCAGTGGAAGTTTGTCTGGAGTGCACGTGTGGGCTCGGCTATCTCCAGTCTGACCCTTGGCTACCGGACATAGGCAACCACGACGTTGCTTCATAATAGGCTGTGCGCAGTTACATGTTCATTGTCCCTCTCGCTCTGGCTGACTTGAGGAGAAGTTCATGCTACGCCCACTAGAATACTACCTCTGCGACAGATGTCGCTTGTATAAATACTTGTCCTTTTGTCATTGAACATGCCTCTTTAGCAGCTACGGCTACTCACGGCGATCATCAGCGACCGCAGCATAACCCAATATTGTGACGGCATCAATATTAGCAACATAAGTTACACAGCCACGCGTTCCATACGCTTCCGAGTCAGAACCGAGCACTAACGCACCAAAAATGCGGTCCATCGCTATCCTACCGACCCAACTTGTTGTCTTTCTTGCCTCGCAGATCGCCCTAGCATCTGCTGACGTGCCTAAGGTTGACATCAAGGTCACCACGCCAGTATCATGTTCGCGACCGACGAAAAGCGGAGACACCATCTCTGTGCATTATCGTGGACGTTTGACGGATGGGAAGGAGTTTGACGAGTCCTACAAGCGTGGGCAGCCGTTCAGATTCCACCTTGGTGCCGGAGAAGTGATAAAAGGATGGGACCAAGGCCTACTAGGCATGTGTCCGGGAGAGGCAAGGCTGTTGACCATACCACCTGAGTTGGGATACGGGAGTCGAGGTGCAGGGGCCGCCATCCCTCCTGACGCGACACTGGTCTTTGAGACGGAATTGGTGGATATTGTTGGCGTAAAGCAGGAGCAGCTGGATCTCACTCCTACACCTTCTGTTTCTAAAGAAGGCGGCCTTCTCAGCATTGCCACGGCGCCTCCCGTCCCTCCACAGGACGAGAAACAGCCTATTGAAGCGCAAGAAACAGTCGATGCGATAGCAGGGTCTGAGGAAGACCCCGCTGAGTCGCAAAATGGCGAATGCAGGCTCCTAGGACCTTTTGCGCTGCTGGTACAAGCAGCCCTTGGCGGTGTCGCGCTGCTTTCACTTGTATGGAAAAGGTGGCGAGAAAAGCCTCGACGTCCATGGAAGATCTGGTTCTTTGATGCCAGCAAGCAGGTCCTCGGCTCGGTCTTGCTGCACATACTCAACATAGCGATGAGCATGTTCGGTGCCAACGACTTGTCCGACAAGACTGCCCAAGCGGTATCGCAGGCTCAAGATCAAGAAGGCAGACAGCCGAATCCATGTTCTTTCTACCTGCTGAACTTGGGCATCGACGTAAGTCTCGACCACACGATACGCGCATGTTGTCTCCTGTACTGACTCGGGTTTAATGTAGACTACCATTGGAATACCAGTCCTGTACTTCCTGCTGAAGGTCCTACATGCCGCCTTCGCCCGTACCGCCCTTGCCAACCCACCGGAGTCGATCAAATCCGGGAACTATGGCCAGCCGCCAAAGACGACTTGGTGGCTAAAGCAATCTCTCATATACTTTATCGGTCTCGTAGGTATGAAATTGTTTGTGCTCTTCCTCTTTGCCGTCTTACCGTGGCTACCTTGGGTGGGTGACTGGGCTCTACGCTGGACAGAAGGCAACGAAGCACTGCAGATCGCATTCGTCATGTTCCTCTTCCCTGTAGCGATGAACGCCATCCAGTATTACATTATTGACTCCTTCATCAAGGACAACGGAAACGGGAGCGGGGAGGGCTACGAACAAGTGTACGGGGACGATGATGGAGGCGATGTAGATGGAAGCGCAAGAAGGCGAGAGGAGGGCAGGACGAGTGATGACAGCGTTACTGAAGTTGAGGAGGAGAGCACCCGCGTCAAGTCCGTTGACGACGCCAACCCGCGATCAAGGTCCGTCAGCGCTCGCTCTACGCCTGTACACGAGACTGGAAGAAGCCGTGAAGGCGAAGGCAGCCTTGGTCGGCGAACACCACAAAACGCTAATGATGCCAAAGAGCTTTGATGTTGAATGCACTGTTTTGGGAGACCTGACGTTACGAATTATCGGAGTCAACGGATGTGTAGTTTGAAACACTTGATATCCTGTATGCTACTATTAGTCTGCGCCGCAGACGTTGTCAGGCTTCCAAGGCGCCAGTCCATTCGGTCACTCGGTCGGTCACTGGGAGGTGAGTCTCACTCAAGCATAGGTAGCTGCCTTTCGCATCGTTGTCGGTGCGGCGGCGACCCAACCAAGTTGCTGCCTGGGAGCCATGGTTGCCTGATCTTGACTAAGCGTTCACGCATGCAACGACGTTTGCATGCATGGTCGCGGAAAGATGTCACTTCACGAATACATCCCCTCACCCATGCAGCGCCTCGAGTGACACCACCCTGCTTCAAGCAACATAACACTTGGTGGTGGAGTTTCATGAGCTTGCTCAGGGAATCGATAAGTTGTAGATGCTGCTTACGGCAACCATCCACTAAGAACACGCTCTTCAAGTTTCCCTTACGGACGGATGGCCACCATATTCGTCGACTCAGAAGACACTGAGGTTGAGTTGGTAGATATGACGGCCGACGACCATGCTGGCTTCATTCTGTCCTCTCCAACTCTCCGGGCTCCCAGCTCTGATAGCAACACTGACGACACACTCATCGACGATGGTTCAAGGGAGCTGGATTTGGCTCAAGACGGAACGCTCACAGGCAATGCATCGTGCGGTGAGGGTACAAATGTTTACGGTGACATCAGAGAGGGCAGAACGACGCTCAAACGTGAGCCGCTCAGCAACATCGACGTTCCCATCCAAATGCTCTCACTATCGGAGCTGCGAGAGCCACCCCTTTGCAAACTGTATCCAGATCGGCGTGACGAGATCTTGCGGCTCTTCTTGAGACGGACTACCTTTACTGTCGAGGTCTGGACCAACTATACCGCTGTCGACCGTTGGACCTATAAGGATGGCTGTGAATTCTTCCATGATGAGAAGCGCGTGCGTGACTGCGGTAGGCTCCGGCTCCGCAACAAGGACACACTGGAACATATTAGACTGCTCGATCCCGGAGAGTCTGAGATGATGAAAGTCAACGTTGCAGTTGGCACGCCGTTCAGACCACTCCTTCGCCTGGTGTTTGTCATGGGTGACGGGAATCTCATGATAAGTGGATATCACGAGACAGATGACACGCATACTGAGCTCCACGACTTCGTGCACGAGTGCTATGATGAGATTCTCAACGTCGGCCTCATTCACGGTAAGAAGGGCGTCACGGTCCAAGATCTGGAGTGTTATGCCTCGCTCTTCGTGAAAAAACCGCCAGAGCGTTAGAACATCGAGCAACGCTACATCCTCTCATTGAAGCAGCAAGCCGTACCAGCGGCGTTGTTGGCTCCAAGGGAACCTCACCTTAGCAAATGATCAACGTCGAGGTCACAGGTCAGACAGAGCCTCTGAGGACTACGGCATGAACCGCTTCAGAGGTCGAGTCTGTCAGAAAGAGTCATATCTTGCGCAAAGGTCAGGGATTGTCACGATAGAGTATGTGTATAACTACAAACAGATGCTCGCTTGTGCAGAAAGCCAGGGCCGCCAATGAATCCCCACAAATCTGTCCTTTCTGCCCCATACAACACACATAGTAATCAAATGCTCTTCTCGTACGAAACCCCGAATCCAATGAATCTTTCATCACCGCACAGCTCTTTTGGTTAGCTGTAGCTGCTCTGCATCCAGTGAGACGCTGTAGATTGCAATCTCCCATGCCTCGGCCGAATTGTTACCGGATATAAGACCACTAAGGGTCAACTTGCACCGCTCCATCAGGCCATCGTCTGCAAGTGTGACAAAGCCGTTGGTTGTAAATCTGATAAGCATCCATGTCTTCTAGGCCTTGCAGCAAGGCTACCATTTCTGATTCGCTGTGCTGGTCAGGAATGCGGATTTAGCTAGTAGTTCGGGTTTACGCAAAACCCGGCACCGCTGCCTTCGCGTTGTGCTAGGCGTTTAAAGGCGGTCGGTGTGAGAATACCACCCGAATTTGCTGGACCTTGCCTAGATGTCGAATCTGTTGACTGCTCGTCGCGTGCCACAATAAGCTGAGGCAGGGGTTATATACAATATAGTACCGCATATCTCCCGCATACCGTGACAGACGTGTAATAATCAGATCGCCTTCGCTTCAACTCTATACAGGAATTGATTCTTCCATCGAACGTTAATCCTTGTAACAGCTGTATTGGGTAGCCAACAAGTTTCGTTTGAGCCTTAGCATCTTCAAAGCGGAAAGAACCTAGTACAATGGCCATCAGCTCCTCATCATCGTCTTTGAAGGACGAGAAGCACAGCTTCCATTCCGACGGTCATGCCCACAACATTCTCAATCAGGAAGCTCCAGCCCACACCACAACGGAAACAGCCATCAACCCAGATACAGCTGACCAACCTGAGGCGGATATTGAGAAGGCAGGCACCGCAGTAACCGAATCTTCGAAGCCATCTCCTCCACCAGCTTTCGATCCGAGTCAGTTTCCAGATGGAGGGGCAAAAGCATGGTTGTGTGTACTGGGAAGCTTCTGTTGCATGTTCTGCAGTTTCGGGTGGATCAACTGTGTTGGCGTCTTTCAGGATTATTACCAGGGCCACCAGTTGAAGAACTACTCGCCAAGCACCATCGCTTGGATTAGTTCTCTGGAGATCTTTTGCATGTTCTTCTTCGGTGAGTTATCGAAGCAGACCGTCAGGGCATATGCGCTGTGTCAGTGAGGAAGACAATCAGCTTACAGTTCGGATGCAACAGGGCCTGTCTTTGGCAAGATCTACGATAATTATGGTCCGCGATGGCTGCTTTTGACTGGCTCCTTCCTGCAAGTCTTCGGCCTGATGATGACGAGTCTTTGCAAAGAGTACTACCAGTTCATCCTTGCGCAGGGCATTTGCTCGCCAATCGGTGCCAGTATGATCTTCTACCCGGCGATGTCTTCAGTCGCCACCTGGTTCTTCAAGAAGCGAGGAATGGCTTTTGGTATCATCGCATCAGGCAGCTCGATCGGCGGCGTCGTCCTCCCAATCATGACGCAGCGACTCATCGACGAGGCAGGCTTCGGGTGGAGCATGCGTGCTGTTGCCTTCCTGATGCTGCTTTTGCTCATCGTGGCCAACTTGACAGTCAGCAGCCGGCTCACTCCAACCCCACGGAAAGTCGTTGTCATGGAATTCTTCATGCCATTCAAAGAGGTTGTCTTCGATCTTGTCACGTTCGGCTGTTTCCTATTCTTCCTCGGCATGTTCCTGTAAGTGTCCCTAGGGTTTTGATGTTTCACCCAACACCTCTAACAGACGAACCAGTCCCATCACCTTCATCATCCTTGAGGCCATTCAGAATGGCATGAGCCCATATCTTGCGCAGTATCTAGTCAGCATTCTGAACGCTGCATCGATTTTCGGCCGAACAGTTCCAGGCTTCCTTGCAGACAAAATCGGAAGAGTCAACATGATGGTCATCATGTGTCTTTTCGCTAGTGAGTATCGCAAATATTGTCATGTCAGGAGCCTTGTCTAATTGTCATTCAGGTATTCTCATTCTTGCGCTGTGGCTCCCAGCGACTGGTAACGCACCCATCATTGTCTTTGCCGTCCTCTATGGTTTCGGTAGTGGTGCGTTTGTCTCACTTGCCCCAGCTGTCATTGCACAGATTTCGGATGTGCGACAGATCGGTGTGCGCACGGGCAGCATGTTCGCCGTCATATCCATTGCTGCTTTGATCTCGAACCCAGTCGGAGGTGCACTAGTCGAAAGGTGGAACGGTAAGTTCACCGGTGTACAAATCTTCGCTGGAATCATGATGTTGGCTGGTACAGCTCTGATTCTGGCCGCGAGAATGCGTCTCGTCGGAATCAAGCTCGTAGCAAAGGTGTAATTCTTGTGATGCTTCTTGCGACGCCAAGCTCATAAGTCTCTATGATCTATGATTGCTGTATAGAATAATTGATAGAGATACCCCACTCAAAAGCCTTCACCAAGATGAACGGTTTGGCCTCCACTCCCGTACCAAAGTGTACCTTTACGATATTCGAGACCCCTCTCCTCGCCAATAACCCATTCGCCACCAGATTTGATTGTCCCGTTTTGTGGCCAGTACTCCTTTTCTAGCCATGCGTTGATTTCCTCAATAGCCTGGATCAGCTTTTGGACACCTTGGTGATCGACTTTGCCATCGGCGGTCTCAAATCCAGTTTGGTTGACGAAGCGTGCGACGGTGAGATGTGCCGAAGGGACGACATATCGACTTGCCACCTTCACTCCAGTCGCAGAGGCTTTGGTGAAGAGGTCTCGACGGAGGTGATGGTAGCTGTACTTATCGTCTACTTCCGATCTACCAGGCTCACCACTCGCTGGTAGGTATGAGAGCGCCAACGCTTGAGCATCATAGCTTATTGTTGGCTTGACGACTCGCGCCCGATGCGTCAAAGTGAAATCCGTTATGTCAGGCACGCTCGGCAGCATCTTGTCGACCAAGGCGTCTATTTCAGGCGCTGTAAGAGAATGAGTGATCTCAAGTGCAGTCATGTGGAGATTGTTCGGTGGCATGGTCCACAAACCTGATGAGTTGTTAGTGTCGCTTCGAGAGAAAATGCCAATCAATGATGTGGAATCTAATCACACTGACTTGGTGCTGCTTGCTTCAATCGCTTCTGGATCTCGGCAGCTAATACTCTGACACTTGGTGGTGGATGAGCCCAGAAGACGAGGCAGTTCCGAGGATCCTGGAAGCCTGGATGATTTCTAGGGTCTTCGAGCTTGGCCAGAATTACATCTGGCAATACTCCTGAGAAGTCTGGTGAAGACAATTTTGCCTTCTGCGCCGCCGCTCGGTTGGTTCGATGCGTATCATATTTCTCTTGGATCTTGGACTTTAGGATGTCAACATTAGTCTGCCAGCCCAGGCGAACAACTCCTCACTTACCGGGTCATTCTCGCAAATCTCTATCAAGTCCTGGTACGGGTTGTCGGTTTTGTTCGGTGTCGAGGTGCCCGAATAGTCCTCGAAAGTGTAATAGGCTGCCATGGTAGTAGGATGAATGTGAATATCAGGATTTGGTTGGAAGCTAGTTTCTGCTGCAGGTGGTGCCGTGCCGAACTATGATGTGTTGCGCGGTGTGAAGATGGTTATTTGTATGTTGGACTTGGCGTATCCAGACCTGCTCAAAATAGTTCAGATCTTGAGGGATACAGAGATATGGCAGACCACGCTGACAATGGATCGTGCAATCACGACCTGAACATACAGCGAGGCCAAGGTTGCAGAAGTACAAGCCTTACTGGAAATACGTGCTGATTGAGGCGATCGGGCCTCCACTCTACACTCCAGAAGCAAGCGTTGCTGAGGTCTTTCGAGTCCCGGTTGTGCGTCCTAACCTGACCGGACAATATTCTGTGTCACGCCGAACAGCTGATGACCTTCCAGTCACAAGATATGCTCTCGATGTAGACACCGAGGACATGAACCTCCAAGGTATCGTTGTTCTAATCGGCTCCACGGTGACTGGAACGGGGGTGGTCGCAGATGATCAAGCCTCGGTTTCATTGTGGCTGCAGACTTGGCATTAGGAGTCAATGTAACATCTCGCTATTTCATGCTGTTTGAGAGCACGAAGCATTATCAAGAGCGAGCCACAGTATTCATCATCAACGTGAAAGTCATATCCGTCCAATCTGCTTACCTAGCGACTGGTCTCCGGAACAGACCGATGATGACTACCGTCCCCATTGGGAGCCCAGTGGCAGCACATAGGCGTAGGCGCACATAGGACCATGCGTGCTTAGTCATATAGCGCGATATACACAGATAGATAGTAAGTGGCCAATGCTTACGAGACGCGACTTGGGACGCGTCTCGCGGCTTTACAAATGATGGCAACTAAGGGATACACTACTACCAAAGGGCACTGTCAAGGGTTTTCAGTCAGCGTCTTGAGTTTGTAGCGCTCACGCTGTCTCATTCGACTATCCTCCAGTGTTTGTTGGATCCACAATGCTCAAGTGGCTACGAGCGGCTGCAGGCAAGCAAGCGCAAACGGATGGAACCGATAATGATCAGAAAACCCATGTAACAGATGAAGATGCAAGCTACGCTCTTCTTACTTCTAATGTCAGAAAACGTAAGACACGAGGAGACGATGGCGACGAGTCTAATACAATTGTTGTTGGCCATGACCAACACATGCGTTCCCACCAACCACAATCCAAGCCTGTGAAGAGACGTCGCGTTGTTAAGTATGTCCTCGTGCCTGCATTCCCACTCAAGGACTATCTAGAAAAGACGCAACCTCTGCCCACACCTCTGGTCTCCTCTTCTGGGCGGAATAACCTCTGGCAACCACCGACGTCTCGTGGCAAACCACCACACAATTCTGATACTGGCAGGCCAAGACGCAACGTAGCAAAGCGAGCGTATTGCTCATTTGCTGATGAACATGTCGACAACGAATGCCCATTATCGACAGATTTCCCACATGCAATTTCGCCAACCGGGACTATCATGTCTGATGGCGACATGTCGGCGCGAACAGGCTCGGATTTCAACATCGTAGAAGGAGACTCGGATGAAGACGATTACGATGATACAGCAGATGAAGAAAGTGAAGACTCTGGGACTGCCGACAGCGAGCCTGAGTCGGAAACGAGTTTTACTGCACGCAATCAGAAGCGAAAGAAAAGTCAACCCTCTTCTAAAGTGGTACATCCAACAAGTAATCAACAACAGAGCCCATCAACCAAGCAGACTAAGGCAGGATCCGGCCAGAAACAGCCTTCGGGCCGGAAGCAAATGCTCAGTCTGCTGCAAAAATCTGATGGAAAGGGATTGGACAGTAGATTGCCTCCTTTATTCAAGATTGATGATATCTTCAATGACATGACTGATAAAGCACTGCAGCTAGGTCTTGGCGACACTGTGGGCTCGAAAGCTAAGAGACCTTTGCGTGTTGCAACCATGTGCTCTGGTACCGAGAGCCCTCTTCTTGCCTTGGAAATGATACAGCATTCTTTATCACGCCACAATGTCGAGATTCGTATCGATCATTTATTCTCTGCCGAAATTGTGCCATATAAGCAAGCATACATAGAGCGGAATTTTACACCAAAAATCATCTTTCGAGACATAACCGAGCTCGTTGAAGCTGTTAAAGAAGACGTGCCGAAAGCAACAACTGCGTACGGTGCCAAAGTCCCAGTGCCTACCGATGTTGACATAGTCATTGCAGGGACTTCATGTGTTGATTTCTCACGCTTGAACAACAAGCAGAAGGGACTCAACGACAATGGCGAATCAGCGAAGACCTGGGAAGCTGTCACAGCATTCAACAAAGCTTTCCGTCCGGCCATCGTGATACTAGAGAACGTGCTCAACGCCGATTGGGACGCAATGCTGGCGTGCTATGAAGAAATGCAGTACGAATCTGCTGGCGTGCTTGTCGACACAAAGCATTTCTATATCCCACACACCCGGCAGCGTGGCTACATGGTCTGTTTTGACCAAAGTCGGCAAGTCAACACCGAGGGCATGGGTAAACACTGGCAAGCATTGATGGAGAAATTCAAGCGGCCGGCAAGCAGTCCAGTAACATCGTTCCTAGAAACAAACGATAGCGCTAATGCTTCCCATTTCAAACTTGCTCTTGGTGACGAGCCTGGCCGCGAAGTCGATTGGACACAGTGCGAAATCACCCAGATGCAATATCGTCAAGAGAAGCGACTGGGTACAGAGCGTCCTTTTACACAGTGGCAAGAGAGTGGGGCCATATCAGTGCCAGAGAATGGTGTCCGAGCATGGTACGCGAGCCAGGTAGAGAGAGTACTAGATACGATCGATTGCGCTGTGCTCAGGAAATCGCGAGATGTTACAAAACCTCGATCTACGGATATTGCCACGGAAGGGTATGACTCAAGGTTCAAGACCCGAATTTGGGATCTTTCGCAGAACGTGTACAGATTCACCGACGCTTCTGCATTTGGCATCACATCGTGTATCACGCCATCCGGTATATTCTATGCGTCTGATGCTGCGCGCACTGTAACGCCGATTGAGAACCTCAAGTTGCAGGGGTTGCCCATCGAAAGAATTACATTTACAACGGAGACGCCTTCCGAATTGCAGGACTTGGCCGGAAATGCAATGAGCAGCACTGTTGTAGGCTCTGCGATCCTCTCTGCACTCATAGCGGGGTTTGAAGTGATCGACAAGAAGACTGGCACTGAAGTGGCTCGGGACGATGGTGTTGTTGGCAATGTCAAGCCGTTTTCTCTCATGCAGGACACAACGGCTTTCTCGGTGCCTTCCCAAACGAGTTTGATAAAACACCGTTACGAGAAAGGCCAGGTGTTCCCAGGCGATCTACTTCGCAAAGCTGTTCAAGCAATGCGCCGATGTCATTGCGAAGGACCCATACACATCATGGAGAGACCCTTGCAGCAGTGCTCAGAGTGCCATCATACTACTTGTACAGTATGCGGTGGTAATCCAGCACATGTATATCGACGTCCTACGACACTTCAAGTGGATCGACTTGCGCCCGCAGACTTCATGGATTATGTCAAGGCAAACCTTCCCTTGTGCGTAAAGCTTTCGGGAAGCAAGGAACTGGAACGGATGTTTCACTTGCATCCAAAAGCTAACCCTCAATACATCAGAGCTGCTCTTGTCTCTTCTAATGAGACGTTCACCTTTGTCCGCGTTCGCAGAACTGCAATCTGGACTATCGAATATCAAAGCCGGCAAGGCCGACTAGAGCTTACGCTTAGTGATACTAGTGCAGAATGGCTACTATACGCCAAGGCAGACCCAGGGTTGGCCAGCAATCACGAAGTGCGCAGACTCCTAGCCTCACCTGTGGGTAGATGCGTAGCTTTGAATTCTCTTATGGGAGATTGTTGGCAGTTCAGACTTCCAAACTCTCAGCTAACCAGCACCAGAGCTAAAATAGTGGGGAAGGGTATCCGGATGCCTTCATGGTGGGCGCGTATTGGTCTGCCGGATTATCAAGATCGTCAGGTCTGGCAGCAGCTTGAGATTACAACGACGGCTGGAACTACGTCTGGTCTAGCTGCCGTAGCTGGGACTTACGCCCACCTTCCAAAATGCGGTACTGCATGTGATTCACTTTACAAGCGTATCAGTGATTCCAAGCAATCTGAGGAAGAACAACCGCTTTTTCTTTTCTTAGACCCGGACCGGATCGGTTCACCAAATGAAGACCAATTCGTTTTCTCGTATAACAAGTCTATGCTTGAATACGATGAAGTACGCCCCGTTGTCGCCCGCTTCGAGGCTAGCTGGCGTCCGTGGAAGTCTGGTAAATTGTTTTCTGAGTCGTGCATCTCCACTGATGGTATTTGGCTTGACGTATCTGCAATCGCTCTAGAAGCAGACGAGCGAAAAGTCGAAGTACGGGTATCAATGACACTCAACAACCCTGACGACACTACCTGTGACACGACGCTACAACTCGTAGGATGCAGCTTCCAGGATTCTGGTCTCCATGATCTCGCAACGGTGGGGATACAGGGTCGCGACTTGGCATTCTATCATCAATACGCTTGGGTCCTAGAGATCATGAGGTCAAACCTAGCTCTCAACACATGGCACCGTCTCGATTCAATTGGAACATGCAAGTGCGGATATTGTGCACCACCAAAGCCGACACTCAAGTGGAGGCTCTCTGCTGATGGGCAGAACGTTCAGCCTTACGAGGACGCTGCCAGCGCAGCAGCGTATGAACGTGCAGTCAAGACAAAGCCCAGCCCGCTTGTGATTCAAACGCACACCAAGCTTGGACGACGACATATCTCATTAGGGGTGAACGTAGCTTCACTAGGCCACCGTGCTATCAGCCGTCTTGAGAGCCACCAATCACAGTTTCAGCAAGGAGTTCGAATCAGCTGGACAATCGACACTGGAGAGCCATCTGGAAACTTCACATTCCGACCCCTCAAGCTGAAGGCCACCACGGAAGTAGCAGCGACCTTTGACTGTCCTACAGGGCTCAAAATTGACCTTTTTCCCCAGCAGAAACAGGCCCTTCAGTGGATGCAGCAGCAAGAGACCGGCGTTTCTTTCCAGTTGGAAGAGGCTGAAGAAGCTTCGATACCCCAGCTTCGCTGGCGTGTTGAAGTTCGAGCGCAGGGACATGCTCGTGTCCGCGGAGGTATCTGCGCTGATCATCCTGGCTTTGGGAAGACAATTACAAGTCTTGCTTTGATTGGCTCGGAACAACAAACTCTCTCATTGACCGAACTTCAAGAGCGTAGAGATTCTACCGCACCGGGCCTAATAGCAATCAGAGCGACATTGATTGTGTGCCCTAACTCTCTTATGAAACAGTGGCAATCTGAAATCACTGAGAAGCTGGTAAATATCCAGTCATCCGACATCCTTGTCTTGAACAATATGACGGATATCGATCGATCCACCGTCACCCAGTTTCGCAGCGCGAGAATTGTGCTCCTCAACCGGGCACTGATCACAAACTCGAATTATACTGATCGTGTTGCTGCATTTGCAGGTGTGCCAGGGCCTGCCGTTAATACGGGCCGAGGCTTTCACAAGTGGATGGAATTTGCAACTCTGCAGTTTCCAGATCATATCAACGCATGGCAAGGATCTGGAGGAGGCCTGAAACGGCTGAAAGAGGTTGTCGTCTCGAAGTACAAGCAACACATGGAGGATGGCAAGTTCAATGCCATAGTGCCATCTAAGAGGCTGCGAGGCAAAGCGTATATTACAGCCCAGCATAATAAACGCAACACTTCCAAAGCTGAGAAAACAGCTGCGCTGCACGCTAATACCAATCTCCTCAACATACCTCTCTTAGAGATGTTCTATTTCAACCGCCTCATTGCAGATGAGTTCCACGATTCTGATACCAAGGAATATGCAGCCTTACGACACATCAGAGCCGACAAGCGATGGGGTCTCTCTGCAACACCAGCTCTGAATGACATGTACGAGGTTTCGCAAATGGCGGAATTGCTCGACATTCCCTTGAGATATGGTAGCGACGCACGAGGTGTCATGAAGACCAGAAACGTTAGAAAACTTCGAAAGGAACTTACAGGCTTCGAGCAATTTGACGCCATGCGTCAACGAACATCTGACGCTCTGCACATGCGTATGTACCAGATCGATCAGATATTCTTGGACAAGTTTGTGCGCCAAAACATCATGGATCTTAATGTTTTGAGTATGGAAGATCACCTCGTGCCGGTCAGGCTTGAGGTCGCTCATCTCGCGCTATACACTGAGCTGTCCCAGCATCTCAACTCTCAAGACATGAGAATCAGGAAGGGAAAGAAGTCAAAAACATCTGATCGGGACAAAAGCCTTGCGGATGCCATACAAGGGGCAGATACAGCTGAGGAAGCATTGTCCAGAAGGGCTGCATTCTGGGAACGTGGGAATATAAACCTTGAGGACCTCATCGCTCATCGTGAATGCGAAGCACAATCAAAGGCAAAGGAGCTCGGGTCAGCTATAGATGGAGCTAGAAACATCAAGAACTACGAGATATTCGCGCAATGGTTGAATACAAGGATCACACTCACATCACTTGGGGATCAGTCAACGGTCTCAGAGATTATGGCTATGGTCAAGACCAGTGGACGATCACTGAACACAGCCACTTCGAGGACCAATGGCAAAGGCCAGGACAAAGCCAACTCGATTAGCCCTGAAGAACGAGCTAAACTCGCGAAATGCAACACGCTTGCAACAACATTGGTAGTGTCGAGGCGTTCAATCAGGTATCTGTGCAATATCAGCCGTTTGCAGCAAGGCACCATTGGCTGTGAACACCCGCAATGCCACAATGCAGGTACTGTACGAAAGGCTGTTTCGGCTTACTGTGGACATGCGATTTGTGAGGACTGTTATCGCCACCTCAGTGACGCACATATGGGTCGCTGTCCTGCAGAAGGCTGCCATTGTGCAATGCACGACTACCACTTGCTCTGGTCGAACAAAATCAGTAGTGCTATCAAACATGTATCAGGATATGGCGCAAAAGCTGATGCGGCTTTGAGAATACTCACCAATATTAAACAGCAGAAAGATCAAGCAATTTTGTTCGTCCAATACGAGGACCAGCTTGATTACATCGCAGAAACGCTCTCGGCTCATAAGATCAAGAACATAATCGTTCGGGAGAGCAAAGATGCTGGCCAACGAATCGCTGACTTTCAAAAAAGTGCAGACACGACGGTCATTGTCCTCAATGCCTCGAGTGAAACAGCAGCTGGCTCCAACCTACAGCGGGCCAACCACGTCATCTTCTTATCACCGTTGCTGAGAGATACCCAGTACAGTTACGAGTCCACAATGGCTCAAGCTATCGGTCGTGTACGCCGTCATGGACAGACCAAGTTGATACATGTTTATCGCATTTTTGCGCTCGACACTATTGACGTGGATGTTCTAGAGCTTCGAGAGCGCCGCTCCTCGGCACTGACGGAGCAAGGCCATTCGGCTCCGAAGCCTCCCAGTATTATCAAAACAGGAAAGGGTCCAAAAGAACTGCCAGTAGAGCGAACGCAGCTCTTGCGTGACGATGAGGGTGTCTTTAGCCTTCGACCTCGATCCTGGCTGGCGGAGCGGATTGACGATGATGGAGTCGCTCCAAATGCGACAACAAAGAATCGAGTAGGTGGATGGGAGGATTTCAGTTCACTTGTCAAATTTTCGAGGGCGTTTACTGAAGACGATGCTTGAGTGTACGGTATTCACCCTTCTACTAATGTTCTAAAAGAAGTGAATTCTTAAGGTACAGAATTGTAAATATAGTTCTTACTTGTAAACGCTTTTATCCTAAATCAGGATGTCTAATCCCTATCCTTTACACTATGACTAATGTTTCAGGCTGTGGTTCTTGCGTCACCTACCGCATGGTCAACGCATACTAAGATTCCCATTGTGGCTTGTATTAAGAGTATTGGGGTTTTGCTACAAAAGAAGCAAGAGATTCGGTTTAGTAGAGTAAGACTACTCTTGAAAAGCATTATGAGCTCGCGATCGTGCCCTTCCACGTAGTATTCGGATTTCCAAATCTCGATGGTGTTGAGCGTCCTCTAGCGCCGCTTTCTTTCCTAAGCGGAGGCTGCTTAGAGATCGTCGTTCTCTATGCTCCATTGTACGAAAGCGCCCCAGACATACTCCCCAAAGGTCTGCCTAGACAAAGCCTCGATCACACGCTCTGCAGCATCTAATCGAGCCCTGACCATCGCCTTCTAAGCATGGGTCAGCTGGTAGAGAGCAGCTTGCATACTGTTGTAGGCTGGGTCTGCGTTCTGGGTCGTGAAGACGTCGCCGAGGATATTCTTCCCAATCTCTAAGAAGGGATCTGTGGCAGTGCTCTTACTCACCACATGTAGAGCGTGAATAGCTTCTACCAAGAAGGCTTCCGCATTTGGATAGTCTAGGTCCAAATCGTTGGTGTCAGGTGGGCCTCCATGGGCGTATTCGCTACTTAGACCAATCTTCCAGTAGCGTCAGCAAATGTTGCTGACGTTGCATGTAGTACACTTACCATGTTGTTCGCATACAGACCTTCGTGATTGCATATGAGATCAATTGACTGCAGAGGCGTTTCAGCTATACCTGAGACTTTTGGATTCTGTCACATTGTTTATATACGTAACCAACGAAAAGTGAGTCGGTCACGTTTAGGCAACATGATTCCACATCAGATGCTGACAACTTAAGTCCTGAGTTAATACTCTTCAACTTCTAGCTGATTGCTACGTCGATTAGAACCTACAGAGCTGTAATCCACAGAAGGATGCCTGACCCGCAAAGTAGTCACTCGTGTCGCAATTTGGCTATGTAGTACCGCTGTGTTTACGTCTGAATACCTCGAAACGTACTAACACCTTGAAAAAGAGACTATGTTGCCGTTAAGTCTTGACTAGACTCAAAGCGTACATGTTTTTCAAGTAGTGCAGGAGCCTGGAGAGATATAGTGACGATTGACATGGCGTAGCTGCTCAGACTTGGTGATGTTTATTGAACTTGTCTGTTGTGCGACTCTAGGAGCTCTGTTGGAGAACCTGAATCGTATTTTACCGTCAGCTAACTGAATTTGTGCTCTGAAGTCCAGGCTCACAGTCTTGATGTGTTGCACCTTCTTTGTTTCTCATCGCTCATTGAAGTCGACTCCTCAGCCAGATTTGGACTTGAAGCTCAACTTGTTTAGATATGTGAGACATGGTTTTAGCTGTGCCTGGATATATGTACGCTCGCTTGGAGAACCAGGGAGTCTAGAAGACTAGCCGGCGTTATGACACACCTGACTATCAGTGTGTATGCATTTGAAATGTGAATGAGTTGCAATAAAGACAATTTTCTGAAGATGGATGGCGTCCACAATATGTACCGAAGTAGTGTCTTTGGGATCCTTCGAATCAATGGCTGCTCTGGTCTTATCCACCCGAGTTCATCGGAAGTTAGTGATCCAGGCTTATGAGTTGGAATTTACGAAATACCTTCTTTAGGGTCTACCTTGATTGGTCTATGTAGAGAGCTTGCAACAGCGACAAGACGGTATGCTTCTAAGAACTTTTTCCACTACATTTAAGTAATCACGTAGAAACTCGATCAAACTCTCGATTAGCGTGTGTACAGATCATGTCTTCATTTATAATCCCCATAATTTATACATTCACTCGGCGTGGAACACCATTTGTCTCATTGTCGGGCACGGACCACATTGGGACAACAGGTTGCCTAATCAGTTGCCTGACGGACCGGGCCCGCCTCGCCGTACTTGCTCTAACACTTGTGTGGTGCCTTTGGAGTTGAGCCTCGTATCTCACGTGAAGCTACGATCCATTACGTTTGATGCTTTAGCACATCTGACCGACATCTCTCGCCAACACCAACTTCCGCCTTGTAGCAAGGTCATAAAGGGGCCAACACAAACTCTGAACTGTTCGCTTATAGCTGTGACCTTGGATTCTTAACATGGCGCAGGACGAAGCGAAGAGAGTGGAAGAGGCCAAGCGGCTAGCAAAGGACCACCCTGAGAAGGCAGAGCAAATCTACAAAGACATCCTCAGCAGGCAACCTGGGTCATCAGATCGCGCGATCCGCGACTACGAGAATGCGTTGATTGGCCTGGGCGAGCTGTATCGCAACCACAATAGAGCGAGCGATCTTGCCGACTTAATACACCAGGTTCGAGATGTGCTTACAAGCTTCGCACGCGCAAAGACCAGCAAATTGAGTATGTCACACCTATACTATCACGCAAAGACTATTACTAAAACATCCTAGTTCGTCAGCTCCTTGACCACTTTGCTCCAATACCCAACACCCTCGAAACACAAATCTCTGTCACCAAATCATGTATTGACTGGGCGGTCTCGCAACGCCAGGGTTTCCTACGTCAAAACCTCGAGGTGCGGCTAGTCAGCCTGTACATGCAGAAGCAGTCATTCTATGACGCCCTCACACTCATCAATGGGTTGCTGAAGGAATTGAAGAGACTGGATGACAAGCTTGTCCTGGTGGAGGTCCAGTTGCTTGAATCGAGGGTATACCACGCTCTTGGCAATGTGCCAAAGGGCCGTGCTGCTCTCACGGCAGCAAGAACCAGCGCAGCGTCCGTCTACACCCCTCCTCTCTTGCAAGCAGGCTTAGATATGCAATCGGGTCAACTGCATGCAGAAGATAGCGATTTCAACACCGCTTATTCGTATTTCATTGAAGCCATGGAGGGCTATCATGGACAAGATGAGTCTGTTAAGGCTACGAGCGCTCTGCAGTACATGCTCCTGTGCAAGATCATGCTGAACCAGAAGGATGATGTGGACAGCTTGATGACCAGCAAGCATGCTTTAAAGTATGCCGGCAAGAATCTGGACGCTATGAAGGCTGTCGCGCGTGCGCACAGTAACAGAAGCTTAGAAGAGTACGAACAAGCCTTGCACCAATACAGATACGAACTTGCTTCTGATCGCTTCATTGCATCACATCTCCGACGACTGTATGACAGTATGTTGGAGCAGAACTTGATCAAGGTCATCGAGCCGTTCTCCAGAGTCGAGATCTCCCACGTTGCAGAGATGGTCGGTCTGGATGTGCAACAGGTGGAGCGCAAGTTGAGCCAGATGATTCTTGACAGGGTCATTATTGGTGTATTGGATCAAGGGGCTAACGTTCTGATTGTATACGATGAAGGCGAAAGGGACAAGGGTTACGACGCGGCGCTTGACACCATCGAAAAGCTCAGCAGTGTGGTCGACGTCTTGTACTCGAATCAGGCTAGTCTGCTCGAGTAGGCGTCTGATTGGTATCAAACAAAGCGACCTCACGTTTACTAGACTGGCTGTATAAATATAGCAGATGAAGCAATCGTAACGTATAACGCTTAGCTAATTCTACGTATGAGTAGATTTCTTTCGAGTTGGGCTGTAACCACTAGCAGTGCTATATGCGCCGTTTTGCAAACTGTGTGATAGCATCCCTGTAAAGCATCGCATACGCACGGACCAAAGATGCCTTCCACTCTACGCGGTACGCGTCTCTTTGACGCGACTCTCTGGCTAACCATGAAAACCTGCGTATTGTCAAGCACATACCCAGGCACTTGTAATAGTCTTGCTATAATTTTTTTTGCTTTCTTCATGAGCGCATTCGGGCTCTACTCGTGCTCCTGACAGTAAGAACCACCGAATGAACTTCTAACATGGCCTCTCGACCAGAATTGAAGGTTGACGATGAAGTCGGTTTCATCAAGACATTCAACCAACTTGAAGGCAACAAAGGGAATGACACCGTCCGCATCTTTGATCGTGGGGATTGGCTCTCTGCTCATGGAGACGATGCGCTCTTCATTGCGAGAGTACAGTACAAGACTACATCTGTGCTAAAGATGCTTGGTCGCAACCCAGGACTTCCGTCGGTGACTATGACAATCACAGCATTCAGGAACTTCTTACGTGAGGCCATCTTTAGGTTGGGCAAGCGCGTGGAAGTCATGCAATCATCTTCACGCAATCAATGGAAGGTTGCCAAACAAGCATCACCCGGCAACCTGCAAGATGTAGAAGACGACTTGGGCGGCAATATTGATTCTGCGCCCATCATCCTGGCCGTCAAAGTGTCCGCGAAGGCTACTGAAGCAAGAACTGTTGGAGTCTGCTTTGCTGACGCGAGTGTGCGTGAGCTTGGCGTGAGCGAGTTTGCTGATAACGATATCTACTCTAACTTCGAATCTCTGCTCATTCAGCTGGGGGCTAAAGAGTGCCTTATCCAGTCAGATGGCAGTAAAAAGGACACCGAACTGAGCAAATTGCGCCAAATAGCAGACAACTGTGGATGCGCTGTTTCAGAGCGGCCAGCAGGTGACTTTGGTAACCGTGATATCGAGCAGGATCTAGAGCGTCTCTTGAGGACAGACAAGGCAGCAGGAACCCTACCTCAGATGGATCAAAAGCTTGCGATGGGCTCTGCTGCTGCTCTCATTAAATACCTAGGTGTCATGTCGGATCCCTCAAATTACGGCGAGTATCAGCTGTACCAACATGATCTTAGTCAATACATGAAATTGGACTCATCTGCGCTCAAGGCCTTGAACCTCATGCCGGGACCGAAGGATGGGTCGAAGACTATGAACCTGTATGGCTTGTTGAATCATTGCAAAACTCCAGTGGGGAGCCGGTTACTAGCTCAATGGCTGAAGCAACCCCTTATGAGTTTAGAAGAGATATTCCGAAGGCAGCAACTGGTTGAAGCTTTCGTCAATGACACTGAGCTGAGACAGACCTTGCAGGAGCAGCATCTTCGTGCCATACCCGACCTTTACCGCCTAGCAAAGAAGTTTCAGCGCAAGAAAGCTAACTTGGAAGATGTGGTGAGGCTTTACCAAGTTGCAATTCGCTTGCCCGACTTCATCGGAACATTTGAAGGCGTGATGGACGAAGCGTACAAAGACCCTCTTGACAAAGAATACAACGACAAACTTCGCACCTATGCTGATAGCTTTGCAAAGTTGCAGGAGATGGTTGAGACCACTATTGACCTTGATGCTTTGGACAATCACGAATTCATCATAAAATCAGAATTCGACGACAGCCTTCGAATCATCCGCAAGAAGCTTGACAAAGTACGCTATGAAATGGACAAAGAGCATCGCAACGTAGCAGATGAACTGAATCAAGATATGGAGAAGAAACTCTTCATGGAGAACCACAGAGTACATGGTTGGTGTTTCCGTCTTACACGGATTGAAGCCGGCTCTATTCGAGGCAAAAAGCAGTACCAGGAATGTTCAACGCAAAAGAACGGTGTCTTCTTCACCACGCACAGGATGACTGAGATGAGACGAGACTTTGATCAGCTGTCAGAGAATTACAATCGGACTCAGAGTGGATTGGTTAGTGAAGTTGTTGGCGTTGCAGCATCCTATTGTCCAATCGTAGAGAAGCTTGCAGGCGTCATCGCACATCTGGATGTCATTGTCAGCTTTGCTCACGTCTCAGTACATGCACCGACCTCGTATGTGAGGCCAAAATTGCACCCACGAGGCACCGGCAACACCGTACTAAAAGAAGCTCGACACCCCTGCATGGAAATGCAAGACGACATTTCGTTCATTACTAACGATGTAGAGCTCGTACGTGGTGAATCAGAGTTTCTGATCATCACCGGTCCCAACATGGGTGGCAAATCTACCTATATTCGACAGATTGGTGTTATCGCACTGATGGCTCAAATTGGCTGTTTTGTCCCTTGCTCCGAAGCTGAATTGACGCTGTTCGACTGTATACTCGCTCGCGTTGGTGCTAGTGATAGCCAGTTGAAAGGAGTCAGTACCTTCATGGCTGAGATGCTGGAAACTGCGAATATTCTCAAGACTGCCACACGAGAGTCCCTAGTCATCATAGATGAGCTTGGTCGAGGCACAAGCACTTACGACGGCTTCGGGTTGGCATGGGCCATCAGCGAACACATCATCAAAGAGATTGGCGCTTTCTCCATGTTCGCCACGCATTTCCATGAGCTTACGGCTCTAGTGGATACATACCCTCAAGTCCAAAACCTCCACGTTGTAGCACACATTGGAGACGACGAAGGTGACACGTCGATGCATGGAGACAACGGCACACCCAGCCGCCGGCGAGAAGTCACTTTACTCTACAAGGTCGTGCCTGGTATCAGCGATCAGTCTTTCGGCATACACGTTGCAGAACTCGTACGCTTTCCCCAGAAAGTCGTGAATATGGCCAAGCGGAAGGCCGATGAGCTTGAGGATTTCTCAGGTAAAAATGAGCAAGGCCATATTCAAGCAAGCAAAGAGAAAGTGGAGGAGGGCAGTAATCTATTGAAAGAAATCCTCGTGAAGTGGAAGGAGCAAGTGGAGGCAGAGAATCTGAGTAAGGAGGAGCAAGTGCAGCGGATGAGAGAGCTGGTTCAGGGAAACAAGGAATTACTGGCAAATCCGTTCTTTAAGAGCATCAAGGCGTTGTGAGTATTGTACATAACCTTAGTGAGGGAGCGCAGGAGTTTGGGAGCTGTAAACTTTCTTCAATGGCTGAAGTGCACGCAAGACGACATGTCATAACAGTAAGGAATTTAGTATTTGTCTTGCTAAGAAAGGTTGTCTTTAGGAACAGTGTCTCACCCAGAACTACCGCTATGCAAATTTTGGATTTACCCCCTTACCAGACCATGCGAGCAAGCGTGAGAATCCCCATAGCTGAGGTTTTGTGTAATGGAAGCAACGACGTGGCAAACACTATATTCGAGATCGAAATCTTGTTCAGGTTTAGGCAGTGCCTTCAGGTGCCGTCTCATCCTCGATCTTTGCCTCCTGCAGCTCCTTAGAAACGTCTGCAACTGCTTCCTTTTCTTGGGTGAGTTCGGCGCCAGCATCGGCTTGGCCATTGACACCCTGGTTCTTTGCTGATGGCTTTTGGGCTTTGTCGCCTGCGCCTTCGGCGGCAACGGCTTCAGCCTCGAGCTTGTCAATCTCAGCCTGAGCCTTAGAGATGTTCTGAATAGAGAATTCGTCAGTTTTGGTTAGATCGGGCAGATATTCCAGACACAAAACTCACCTCCTTAGTCTTGCGATCTTGGTCGCCTCTCCAGAACTCTAGCTTCTCCTTAAGCTTCTCAACCACATTTGGGACGT
Source organism: Polychaeton citri CBS 116435 (assembly GCA_010093785.1). Classification (NCBI taxonomy): domain Eukaryota; kingdom Fungi; phylum Ascomycota; class Dothideomycetes; order Capnodiales; family Capnodiaceae; genus Polychaeton; species Polychaeton citri. The sequence goes on from MU003783.1 coordinate 99,930, forward strand.
CGGCCTGGGACATTGGAGGGTCGACACTAAGCTTGCCCAAGTTCTCAATCGTGCCAAGGTCCAGGTTAAACTTGCCACCCTCAGGCGCTGGCGAGCTTATACCGGCATTACCCTTCTTACCCTTCTTCTTCTTGCCACCACCACCTATAAAGTAGTTCTCCTCCTCGTCACCCTTTTTAGACAGACGAGTTCCCTTCATACCAGAGTCATCAACGGTGCGAGTCGCAGCGGCAGCGAACTTGCCCGGGCCAGCGGCCTCAGCCTTCTGAGCAGAAGATGGGTCGAAGTACGCGAGCAGATTATTGGCAGTACGGATTTCTTCCTGATAGGCAGGGGCGCTGGCATCATCAAGCTTGGCAGTAGCAGCCTCCTTTCTCCTACCGCGGTGGTACGCATCGTTCTCGGCACGACGCCTCTCATCACGAACACGACGTGCCTCGACCTCGTACTCCCTCGCGGCGCGACGAGCAGAGAAGTACTTGTCCTTAATCTCCTTGACACTTGAATAGGCCTTCTGCTGGATCTCGTGAGCGGCGGTGCGCTCGTCTCGCAGGGAGTTGAGGTTCTTGAAAGCATCATCTTGCTCAGCCTTGATCTGATCGAGCTCAGTCGTGATGGTGGTGTAGCGCTCGCTCAAGGCCTTTGACTCAGGGTCATCCATGCTCTTGCGCAACTCGGCAATCTGTGCCTTGACTTGATCGATACCTTTCTGTGACTCCTCAAAGCCGGCGAACCCCTTTTTCTGCTTGTTTAACATCGTAATGTCCGCAAGCGCCTTCTTCTCGTCGACCAAGCGCATGGTACCGGAGTCGACCTGCTTCTGCAGATGGTCGATCTCCTTCTGGACATCTTCAACGCTCTTGAAATTTACCTTGCTGCGGGCTGCTTTTTGTTCGGCAATGCGGGCCTTGAGGTTTTCGTCCAAGCGCTTGATCTTGTCGAGGACCTGGCCGCGGGATGACTTGCTGGACTGCTGCTGTTGACGGATCGACTGAAGCTCGGATCGCAGTTCCTGTTGGCGCTTTCCAGTGGGCGAGTCTTTGTTGTTAGGTTTGGCTTTGTCGAGTTTGGCCTTGATAGCTCTCTGTCCCTACTGTCAGTATGGGGAGTCAAGTGGCCAATGGCTTACTTCTGCTGATGATGCGATACGCTAGAAGATATCAAATGTAATTTCTTCTGGAAGCCAATTCCTCGTCTGGTGACGGGAAAGGGCCTTTAAAGGTGTTATAACGTACCAGGCGTTCTTCAGCGGCCTTTAGCTCCTTGTCGGCCAATGTAAGGTCCTTCTTATACTGTTCCTCATCAGGTCTCTCAGGCTTAGCAGCTGGTGCTGCCTTAGCGGTCGTGTCGGCCATACTGGCAATTCCGCTGACACTCCACGAGTGAGTGTGTTGGAGTTCCTCAAAACACTGGCAGGGATTGGTAAAATGCAAATGGTAATACTACTTGGCTCCTCGGACAAATTCAATGGTAATAGTAATAAAGCGGAAAGGGACCCGAAAAGTGGTGCCAAGCCGGGCTGCAGGGCTCGAACTTTCCAAACCTCGCGCACGCCAGTTGTTCTTTATGCACGACTTAAGTTTATACATAACGCCGAACAGCACGTGCTTGATAAATTTACTCCGGTCTGTAAACAGCAGAGTCTCTGCTCAGGTGGGGTATTTGGTGCCTGTTGAAAGATGGATGTGCCGGTCGCAGCGAACGTGCTCGGCACTTTGGGAGCCGTGAGTGTACCGCGTTATGGGAATGATCTGGCATTGTGCTCTACTAAGAAGTAAATAGGTGTGCTGGTCCGTACAAGTAGGTCACGGACAAAGCCTCACGTGTAGTTGTGGTATTGACTGTCCTCTAGTTAATCCCGCAGATCATCATCAATTATCGAAGGCATAACGCGATTGGCCTTCAGCCGACCATGATGATGTTCTGGGCTTGGGCTGGTGTTCCATTGGGCGTATATAACATAGTGTCTGACTTCAATGTTGCCTTGCAAGTCCAGCCTCAGATCCTAGCTGTGTTGAGTCTAGCGACATGGATACAATGTTATTATTACGAGCGGGTATGTCTCCCATAGCTGGCCCCAGGCTTTCTGGACGAATTCGCTGATTGGAACGCAGCATTGGAAGATTACTCGCGCCCTGGCGCTGGTGCTCCCTATCGGTTGCGTAATGGGTGGAATAGAAGCAGGGCTTGTCTTTGCCTTGCGTGCCGGTATCAGGAACGGTGTGCATTGGCCTGTCACTCTCATGGCAGTACTTGCTGCACTGTTCCTTGCGTTGGGCGTCCTGAGGCATTACTGGGACATCTACCGCCATCGCACTGTCAGAGGCATCTCGTTCATATTCGTGGGTATTGACGCGATGGGAGACCTGACATCGCTCCTTTCTCTTGTCTTTGAAGCAAAGCTCGACGTTCTAGGACTGGTCATCTATGCAACGGAGCTGGCTTTGTGGATCGGTGTCTTCGCATGCGGCGGCTACTATAACCTGGCCCCCTGGGTTGGCAAGAAGCTGGAAGCTAGGCGGTCCGACAATCGTTCCTCCGCCGTTAATAGAGACGACCCGGGAGACCACAACGCCATCGCCTTACGTGATATGCCATCGTCCACCTCCGTGTTCCGTACCACTTCAGGGGAGCTGCAACGGCGGCATGGAGCAGGCTCAGCACCAGGAATATGAACGTTGCCGCGATTGAGGGTTGCGGCCCATCACAAGAGGTGTGAGTGTGACGTTGATGCTACCGTGCCTTCCATATTGGACTCATCCGAACGGGCCGACGCACCTGGCACAAGACACGTGGGAACCTAGGTGTGGGCAGGCATAGGCAGGCGTGTGCAGTCATGGGCAGGCACGCGTGCGGGCTGACGCCGTTCGCCAAAAGACGGAAGTTGCGCAAAGCAAACTTGAGCTTGTCGAAGTGAACGAAGCGCTGATCACTTGCCACATCCACGACCGCAAACATTTCACCTCACATCTTTACAGATACCTCCTGGGCAGTACAAAGTATCGGCTCTGTGCTGCATGCTTCGTCGTGGTTCGTCATCCAGTGGGAGCGTCTGTTTTCGACTTACCTAACCTTTGTAGAGCGCGATGTCGAACGTTTCTAGTGGAGTCGCGAGCAAAGCGACGAGTGGCAAGAGTGAGCCGGGCATCGAGAATAGGTGGCATGGCCCATAAGCTGATAGATGTGCAGCTACACCGGAAAAGAAGGTCTTTTCTTCAATGCCCAATACTGCCCCTCCAACTGAAACCGAAGACACTGAGACCAGTTACCTGGCTGAACTTGGATCTACAACGAGTCGTGCCTACCCTGGTCCTCCAGTCAACAGTCCAGAGGGTACCGTTTATGGGGAAGTGAGTGGTCTAGATACCGACAGTATCACCGAGCGGCTTGCTCGCTCTTTCGGCACCGCTACGACTCTGGATGATCCCAGCATTGCAGGTAAGAAAGGCTCTCTCGTATTCCTGTCGTGATGTGTTCCCGTACGCCCGCGTATTCAGCACGTGTCCAAGCATGTACCAGAAGCAGAAGCAGCAGCAGCAGACGCAATGACAGTCTCTCGAAAATCGACAGAATGCACAGCCTAAATTACTGACCACCACTCCAGTGGCAGAGCAGGCTAAACCAGCCTGTAGCAAGTCTGACGGAGTCGAGGTTCTTCCAGCCGGAGAGGGCTATCACCCGGAGTATTCGACCTGGGAGCAGATCGCCACGGAAGATGTGGGTCAGGCTTTGATGCGTCTGGCTATGTTGGCTAAGGACGAGCACAAGAGGGATGGATCAAGGTCGATTGAGGACATTTACAGCGCACATTTGGCAAGGCTCATCCAGGACGCTGAAATCGCTTTCGACCCAAAGCACCTCGACTGAAGAGATGTTTGGTGAGGAAGGAATCCATAAGCGTCACTGGGGTTCATGATACCTGCGTATCACGACCTGTGTGATGACGGTCAAATCAGGTTAAACCACAGTGCACTGATACCGAGTACGGTATACGGCCGCTTTCCATATGATTTTCAGAGGCCAGCAACATGTTCAAGTTATGGTGATAGCATACTGCATTGCCTTCAGCACCTCACACGTCTCATCTGCATAGCCTTTCAGCCATAGTGACGTACGTCGACGCGAAAATCACTGTGCACAGTCATCAGCACGGATCTTTAGGAAAGGTGGGAAGCGAGCTGTGTTCACAGCATGTACGACAAGAGTGATTGCCATTGAATGTGTAGCCTAGACGCCTTTCAAATCTCGAAGGTATAACACACGACACCACTGCACCGCTCTCGATCCCCTAGGTCACCTTTAAGTGACAAACAAAGAGTTATCTTCCAGACTGTATTGCTTGATTATGTCTGCTAGCTTCTTGGCCTCCTGGACGAAGTTAAGAGGGTTTGCATATTGCACCTGATAGCGAACCCTGGCGACAAGTGTCAGTACTCCAATCAAATACACAGGTGAAAGACACAAATCAGTAACGTACCTTTGCTGATCTTGGAAGGTGTCCATCTTTGCCTTGCATCTAAAGACAAAAGTCTTGCAGTTGGCGGTTTGGAACACTTCTGACTGACCGGTGGTATCGCCCTCATCTCTCATCTTCATGAATTCGTTCGCATCCATTCCCATGACCTCACGACCCACATCGTCGAAGCAGCTGAGCCAGATTTGTCCGGTGTGGTCGCTTACGTTGATGCTCATGATGTAGCGATAGTTCGGCCGATCGAAGGTCTTATCGCACTTCTCACACCGCCACTGGCCGGGTTCGATCTCGACGACCTTTTTGTTGCAATTCTCCTCCATGCAGGCTGGATAGGCGACGTTGTCCTGTTTTACGTAGATGATAGTTGCCTTGACTGAGAACCAATCCGTTTCGCTAGACATGCCCAGATTCTCGTCCTTCACTTGGGCGATGGTCTTGTGGTCATTGCGGCCTCCTGTGGTTGCATTGGCGGTGCCCATGGTGTTTTGATGACTTTGGAAAGTCTCGTTCCGTCCTGCACCGTCGTACCAGCCCTTCAGCTTGTAGGCTTCATCGACGTCAGGGTTGATGTTGATGCTCCCGGATGAGAGCAACGAGAGAGATCTCCCTCCAAAGTCTGATACTTTGACACCCTTGAAGGCAACGACGGACTCTTCCTGCGCATCGAACGACATAGCTGTGTTGCCCCATATTGTCAGACGGACGTTGTAGCCTGTGTTATCGACAAGCGTGAGCTCGCGCTTGCTGTAAGGCTTGTTTGTAGTTTTGGATGTGATCTCTGAGACCTCTCCTGTGCTCTGCAGAATACCGATGCAGTCAATTGTGGTGTCTTTCTGAACTGTTTGGAGATCGGCAATAGACGTGAAGTTGTATGTCACCTGCGGTACGCCTTCAGTGTCCTCCGCCTTTTCAATCTGAGTATCCCTCTCGAAAGTAAGCTCGTAGTCGTTGTTGACATTGGAGAACTGCCTCTTTGCAAGCTGGACTCGACAAGGGGTGGTGATGTAGTAGACACCCCCCTCCTGTATCATTTCATACCATGAATCAACGGCATCGTTGAAACCTGTAGCTCTTATCTCGCCACTGTCATCAAGAAAGTTGCAGCTGAACAATTTCCCCTCTCCTTTCTGGTTGTGCCATGTCTTGATCTCGCCTTTGTGTGTACATCTCGCCTTGATCGTCCATTTGTGTGCATATGGCGACAGGGCTTCGATAGGGTAGATATTGGCATGCGCTGAATGCGATGGTTGGGTTGTACGGGATGTGGGTGGCTGTTGCGGTTGATGCTCAGACCTGTTGCCGTAGAAGTTGCTACCAGTGATGTTGCCAGGTTGTGGATCCTGGTGGTCAGGCTTTCCGCCATCGAGAGCTTGCGGAGTACCCAACTTGTCTGGCTCGCCGTACTCTTCTAGGATATCAAGATCAAAGGCAACCAAAATGCTGAGTGGTGAGTCAGTGTGGGCTCCAAAAGTCTTTCAGCTCATACCGTACTTACGGCTTGTCCTTGACAATGTTGGCTTGGAACTGCTTTAGACGGCAAATATTTCCCTTCTTCAGTTTCCCGTCTGTAACGATCCAGCTCGTCTGTACAGCAAGCATGCTCTGGATGAAGTTGACAGTGTCGTTCCAGACCACTCTAAATCTCTGAGGCCCGCCGGGTTGGCTGTTCATCTCCTTGATCTGGACACATTGCAAGATGGGCTCCTCAACGTGCTCGCCCGAAGTGATGCGCCTCAAGGCGCCGTGAGACACGGCGGAGTAGGCGTCCGCCATCCTTTCAAGTAGATACAGCTGGCTATCGTCTGTATAGGAGTCAATGAAGGACTGCGACGATTCAGACGTATGCGTGGCGAATTGCTGAGGGGCTTGAGTGGTCGCTTGGATCGATGTGTCTGCAGATGCGGCCCTTTGCCCTCCAAACACTGGTGGTACCTGCAGAAAGTCTTGACGCGGTCGCGTCGCGTGCCCCGCATCAGGCAAACAGGCAGCAGCACGCGGCGCGTGTGGCGAAAGTCTAGTCATGACTGCAAACTGTGGACTATTTCGTCACGTAGATTGCCCGCCCCAACAACGGTGTGTTGGTGACAGAGTAATGGACGTATCTAAACGTGAAAGACAACAGCACACCCGGCAGGTGACGAAGATGACCGGGGATCGATAGTAGAGAGCAACAGACAGTCCCACTCTTAATAAGTGTGCCAATGTCGTCGCATGAGGCATCATCTGCCTCCAGAACCGTCCGTAAGTAGCAGATTGGCGATCGGATGTTGTCCAAGGCAGCAGGCTGTGCTGAGTCCAATCAGCGAGAACCTAGGGTTGTAGCACGATGGCTCTCTTGGATCAGCATGATGCAAGACTATGTCTGACTGGCACAGCTGCCTAAGGTCAGGTCTATGGTGTCCAGGCTACGATGTGATGATTAATATGATATCTCTGGCTATATTACTTGGCTGTTCAGATTCCTCACGAATCCCGTATATTACACACTATGGCTTTTCATAGGCCCGCCACCAGAGGCCTAGATTAGCAGCGACAAGCAAGTCCAGCATCTTTAAACCCTCAGGCTCGATGATCAGCTTGCCGAGCTTTGCCTGCTTGCCACCGAAGCCACCACCAGCTCTCTCCTGTCCCAGGCTTAGATCCATCCTCCCATCATCGCCTATGGGCGACACCGGTGTGAGAGCTCCACTGCCATGAGTGTCGTCGTGACTTCGCTTGCGTACATGTGAGAAGTAGCTGGCACGCTTCTCAGAAATGTTGTTTGCGGCGGGCGTGCTTCTTGAAGACGCCGGCAAGTTGAATCTCAACTCACTGACTGTCTCGACATCTGAGTGATACGGTAGAGTGTGTTTGCACTTCAGGCTCTTTCCGGATACCCCCGTCGCAAATTCACACTTGCCATCCCACGGGCTTGTAAAGGAGTAGGTCTTACTCCTAACATCCACATTCGGTGCGGAAAGGTCTACGCTAGACCTTTGGCGCATAGTCCTTCTCATGGCATCGTCACCCATTGCTGAGTCAACAGAGAGATGCTTTGCATGACCGTAGGCGTGAATACCATGTTTGGAGCCAGGCATGTACAGGCGCCGACGGAACACACCATCCGGAGGAGATGATGAGTCGCTGCTAAAGGATGGTCGCCCGAGACTACCATTCGGTGAAGGTAGCGAGGCAGCTGGACTGTCTACGCGCCCGCCTTGATCTTCAAACTGTAGGTATGATTGGTTGGTGATGTCAAGGTATAGGGGTGCTCCACCCTTCTTCGCCCTTCGTCCTGCTGTCGGTGGATCGAGGAGAGCAGCAGACGAGACCTCTCGCACAGGCGGATCATAGATGCACGCTACATTCCACTGCTCACCCGATGCTGGATCTCTCCTGATTAGTGTGAGAGACCCAGGCTGCTGTAGCGAAGCAGCAGCCGACAGACTCTCACTGGCGTCAAGGTACCGACTTCGCGTGGACGTCTTCTGAATGTTGATCTGCGGCGTTGCTTGTGACCCCCCTTTTGGCCATTCCGAGGGGTCTGAGCTGTAGGGGTTCGCATTCGCTTTGCTGTCGTATTGCCGGAAATATGGATTGATATCCTCCTGGTGACTTCGCTCCCGCAGCAAGCTTACGTTGTTGCTATGGATGCTCTCTGAGTAGATCGAATCAGACGGTATCTTCGGCAAAGGCCTGGAAGGCATATCCCGTTGGACAGAATGCCCAAAACCCGCTGGATTTGCTGCTCTTGGCGCGTTTGTGATATCTAACAAAACGGGAGGGTACGCTCTATCTGATTGTGTTTGCCGCAAGGGCTTTCGCATGGCCACATTCGGATCGTTGACGTCTTCCGAGTGCTGTGCTTGCGGCACCTGCATCCATTCGTTTTGCACCGATTGAGGCAGGACCGCCGAGTGCCGATATTGCGATCTTGCAGGCAATGGAGGTATATCATCGGGCCGCTTCCAGGAAATTTGCCTTGCAGTCGTTCGTTCGTCGGTCTCATCAATCACAGGGGTCTCCACTCTGCAGTCTGTTTCGGAATTTATGTGAACGTAATATAGCGCAGCCAAGACATCCTCAGCAGAAACAACTTTCTCTCGTGGTTTGTGGGGTGTGAGAAAGACGTCTCTGCTTCCAGGTACTCTCGCAATGTACAGAGTCAGTGGTATTGCATTCGTTCTTGGTTGTGTATATGGATGCCTGGGCGGATTTGCGGCGATTTCAGTAACTGAGGATAACGATGTCGCTTCGACCAGGACAGAAGGAACTGTCATGTTGAACTGATTTCAGGTCTTCTCGAGCATCAGATCTATGTGCTTCGCGAGCAGTGAAGAGACTATGCGTTGGGAGCAAGTGACGGTCTCCAACGACAGATAGAGCTTGATCAGAGCGACACAGTGGTTAGCTGAAGACCGAGCGTGCGATTACTGGCACTCCTTCGCGATAGTGAGAACTATGAGGATTGCACATGGAGACAGGAGCTGGATGGAGACTTCAATGCGCACAACATCTAAAGAGGGCAGGCTGCAAACATAGACCGTCGCCGCTGAGGGAGGTTTACGTCCGTGGGCTGTTGTGGCTAGAGTGGCTGAGCGAGCCAACTGCAGTGCGTCTGCGTCATCTTGGGCAATGCATCATCCTTTGCATCCGACAAGCCCAATGGGAGACATGCTTGCGTCTCCGATCTTACAGATGAAGCATATCTCTTCACACATGTCCTGAAGAGAATGGAGCAAAGTGTTGTTGGGATTCGTGCGCAACAGAGAGCATTGGACCCATGTATTGATGTGAACAACAGCAGATCTGGCGCTGCAGGCAACATCCTCGCGTCGGGTCGGCGATTACCGTTCGCTACTCCGAACCCCGCAAGATTGGACGGAGCGCTACAAGTGAAATCTTGGCAGCCTAAAAAAGTCGCTTTTTGCCTGCACGTTTCTTCACGCAGCGTGGGAAGAGCGACGGAACACCGATTGCTGGCACACTACATACCACCGATCTTTCGCAGGCCGAAAGTTTGTCTTGGTAGCTTTGGGCATTCTGCTTACTCACGATGTCTGATAACGAGGGATCAGATGTACTAGAAGGGCTGGAGGTAATTTCCAGGTTCCCATATCAAACTCACCGTCATTTGTCTCACAAGTGCATATAGGAACGCCTCCAAGACCATGCCAAAGCCTTTGAATCGCTTCTTGCTCTGACACCTGCGCGTGAATACTATGGTAGTCACACTGTCGATGGTCAAGATCCGAGCGAACAATGGAGTCGTAAAAAGCAGACCAAGCAGGAGAAAGCTGCGGCAAAGAAGGCAAAACTCGATCCTGCAAACAACAAGTCGGCCCTGGATGTGATGAAAGAGAGGGAGTTGAAGCGAAAGCGAGAGTTGGGGATTGCTAACGAGGATGAGTCGCCCGAGGATGCGAACAGCGACGCTCCTCGATCAAAAAAGCACAAGGCTGAGATTTCAGCAGAGGAAGCAGAGGAGAAGCGCAAGCGCAAAGTCGAGATTCGGAAGGAGAAGCGACAGAAGAAACAAGAGAAGAACGCTCAGAAAAAGAACAGACTCGAAGAGAAGAAGGCCGCAAAACAGAATCAAGATCCTGGTGATGCGGCTACATGGAAACCTAATGGCGTTACCCCTGAGACAACAGAGAATGATCCACAAGACAGTGACGATGATGCCAATGAGAATGCCGGCCTCATCTCTCACAATGAGATGGAAAACATTGATTTTTCAGGGCTGGGTGGCACGGACGATGACCATCACAGTGACGCCTCTTCAGCACCCTCAAGCGCAGCCGTGGACAGTCCTGCATTTGATGTGTCGGCCAACCACTCGACTGCGTCCTCGTCTTCCTCCATCGTGCCACCAACTGAGACAGAAAAGCCGGCAAAACAGCAGCAACACTCGGTACAGCCTGGATCAACGCTTAAGCCAAAAGTGCTGCAGCAGAAGTCATTGCCTTCGTTCCAGTCGCCATCAGATGCTGTCCATGTGGACGAAGCAGCTTCAGGGTCGTCTTCGCCCAAGCCCAGCATTCCTAAAATCGATGGTGCTGCACTCCAGGAGCGCCTCCGCGCCCGCATAGAAGAGCTGCGTGCTAAGCGCAAGGCCGATGGTATGGGGTCTCGTCAAGATTTATTAGAACAAAGACGCCAGAAAGGCGAGCAGCGAAAGGCACACAAGAAGGAGCTCCGCCGCAAAGCGAAGGAGGATGAAGTACGCAAACAGGATGAGCGGTTGCGAGGCTCTGGCTCACCGTTAGCATCACCAGACATCTTCTCTCCTCAAGCCAGATCAGAGAACTTCTCATTTGGGCGTGTAGGCTTCGAGGATGGTACCACTGTGAACTCAGATCTGACAGGGTTACAAGACGCGAGGAAGCGGAAAGGGCCTCAGGATGCAAAGACAGCTCTCATTGCAGCCCAAAACAAGGAGAAGAGAATCTCTGGGTACGATAATGTCAAGAAATCAGACATCGCAGAAAAGGATTCTTGGTTAAACGCCACCAAGCGCGCACATGGCGCGAAGGTGAGGGACGATACCAGCCTGCTTCGGAAGGCGTTGAAGAGGAAAGAGAAGCAAAAGTCTAAGAGTGAGAAGGAATGGAAAGAGAGAGAGGACAATGTGGTCAAGGGGAAAGAGATGAAGCAGAAGAAACGTGAAGCCAACCTGCAACGGCGAAAAGATGAAAAAGGGCAGAAGGGAAAGAAGAAACCAGCCAAGGGCGGGAAGAAAGGTCGGCCTGGGTTTGAAGGACGGTTCAAAGCGTAAAATAAATTTGCAGATCCACGTAATGTTACGATCATGCTCCCATTCAATTATTGTGCCAATGGAGTTACCTTACAGTGCTGTGGACATTGTCAGGGACACCCCCATTCCTGGGCTACTGGTAGGTGAATTCTTTTGAGGATCATTTCTTGTCTTTGGACTTTATGCTATTTACAGTGGGACATACTCAGTACACAAAGGAGAACGAAGGCGGTACAAAGCGTTTTTCCACCCACAGCGTTTCTTGCACGACTGCGAAATGCACACATGAACTTTCGATTCCTCCGTACAGGAAACGGATCCCCTTCGAAGGGATGCGGATTCTCTTCGGTGTCGCCACCTTATCTGTAAGGCGCATCAGACCTCGCTACAGCTGCAAGTTCGGGCTCCCACTTGTCTCCGTTAGACAGGAGCTTCTCCTTGTTGTAGAGTAGCTCCTCTCTGGTCTCGGTCGCATACTCGGCGTTCGGGCCCTCGACAATGGCGTCTACAGGGCAGGACTCCTGACAGAAGCCACAATAGATGCACTTGGTCATGTCAATGTCGTAGCGGGTGGTGCGTCTGCTGCCGTCCGCACGCTCCTCAGCTTCGATCGTGATGGCCTGGGCCGGGCAGATGGCCTCGCACAGCTTGCACGCGATACAGCGCTCTTCTCCCGTTGGATACCGGCGGAGAGCGTGCTCACCACGGAAACGAGGAGAGATTGGGCCCTTTTCGAAGGGGTAGTAGATGGTGTAACTGTGGGTAGATACTGTTAGCATTGGCTTTGGCTGGTCGTGGTGGGGTTGTCCCAGTGGTGCAGTGGCTCGTGTTAATGCTGTTTCCCGACTCATCGCCCTCTCCAAACTTCTCGCCGCTACAGTCTTGGGGCTGAGGAAGACTAGGTATATACGTACGGTGGCCTGAAAAACTGCTCCAGCACAACGTACATTCCCCGGAACATCTCTGTCAAGAGGAAATAGTTGCCAGCTCTGTCCATCGTGCTCTCTTTCTGCTCATTCCATCTCGCTGGCCGGGGCAGTCTAAAACCGCTTGGAGGCGAGCCTTCGGTCGTTGCGTTGAGCCTGCCGCTGGTACTGAAGGCGGCGCTGGACACCCTGCTGGCGGTGGCGGAAGAGGCGAGCGATTGCGTTGGGCGCGCGCGGGCGAGCGCGGTGAGTTGGCGCGCCGCAATCGACATTTCGAGAGCCTGTCGAGAGACTTTGTGGTGTTTAGGGGGGTTTGGAGTGGAGAGGTGGTGGCGGTTGTAGTGTGTAGCTGCCAATCCCTAAGGTGACATGGGCAGTTTTGCGGCTCTGCGTCGTAGACCAATAGCAAGCGTTATGAAAGTCAGATTACACTAGTCTGAATAGGGATAATTACACTAATGCCGCGTTGATTATGCTGGTGTTGTTACACGTGGACGATTGGAGTAAAGTGCTCGGCCTGACATCCAGTATCTGGTACGCAGTGCAAATCTGAGTGGAACCAGTTTTCGGACAAGTCCTGGATGCTATACAATACTATCAGTGTTTCTGTCTTTCCCGGTACATCAATGGAGGAGGGCATGCCAGATGTTATGTTGCCCGCACAATTGCCCTGCTCCTCTCGTATAAATCGAATAGAGTGTTCGTAACGTCTCTGTCAGTATAATGCACATGTAACACGCTAGCCATGTTAGTATATATCTCAGAACAACCTCCAGCGTCCGTGAATGGCCTGTGAGGTTTGGATGATTACTATCAGAACCACCAAATAATACAACAGCTCAGCTTCTACGCAACATAGCAGCATTCGGCACTGCAACCATCACTCTGTCACGGCTAATGCCACGCACCGTCACTGCAACAGCGCTCAGATCTCGACTTTTCACCCCCCCTCCAACGCTTCGCACAGCAGCCTATTCTCGTACCTTCAGTGCCAGCTCATCATGTCGCAGCGGCAACGAGGGAGCCATCTTCGAGTCGGTCTTAAGTCGTGATATGCTCAGCAACCAGATAATACTTGACACCCTCCACAATAGCGGCCTGCCATGGGCTGCAGCAATTCCTGTCACAGCCATTCTCGTGCGGATGGTCATTCTGCATTGGCCCGCGAAGAACCAACAGAAGCTCAACAATGTCTCACGGCGTCTGATTCCACTTTTACGTGCTCGAGGAGACCTTCACGCTGCAGAGGGGAAAAAGCAGAATTCGGGCAGGGGAAGAGAGTACTCAAAGCGTGAATCAAGGATCGCTTTCATGATCAGAAACGCAATCAAGACCCCAATGCGGTCAATCATATACGACGTAAAATCACGCCGGCAATTGCGACAGGTGTTAGGGCTACCGCGATATCAGTGGTATGGTCTCCTGAACTTTGGCGTTTTGGTGTACTTCTCTGAGGTTCTTCGTGTCAAGTGTGGGATGTCGGCTGGTCTGATATCCACAGGGTTGAGCCCGATCTACAAAGTGTGGGCATGGCTTCGGTATGGTGGATCTCCACCTGTCTCGGATGCTTTTGTTACTACTACGACAGCTGCAGCCCCGGCATCACCAATTTCCAATACATTCAATGAGATCATAGATGGCACACCATTTCTCCCGAGTGCTGATGTGATTAAGGCACCAGATTCAATATCAACCGCCTCATTATCCGATCCTTCAATGCACTTAGAGGGTCTGCCTTGGATCACAGACCTCGCAATCTCAGATCCGACCTTCATTCTTCCCATGATGATGAGTGCATCAATGATGCTACCTGTTATTCTCGAGGCACGTGCTAATACGTCTCAAAAGCGTACGACTGCACTCACGTCTTCTGCAATGGAGAACAAAGGAAAGTGGGTGGACTTGAACTTTTTCCAGCGCATTAGGATATCTATTGGGTTCCTCATGTTCTTCATCAGCATGAACTGGCCATCTGGTGTTGTACTATACGTTGCCACCAGCATGGCTGCTGGTGCATTTCACCGTGGCTTGCTTAAGAGGATGATCGCTCCGCCACCGTTGATAAGTCCGTGCAAAAGACCAATTCGGAGCAAGATCAAATCTAGATGGTCAGAAATTTGATCGCATTCCCCTAGTGTATTAATATCACACATGTCGCCTCTGGCTGTATTTACTCCTACAACAACTTCTGTTCGCAGTATTCACTTACTCTCAAGTAATTAGCATTTATGTAGCTGTGACCTCGTGGCAGCGGATTCGCTGCAAAAGCCAGTGCTTACCTACATGTGACCGACTTATAGATGGGCAAGCGCACTGATCATGACTGCTTGACTTGCCAAGAACCATTGCTCCGCGGTAACTTCCGCGTCGACTTTGGAGCTTGCAGTCGATGCAATCCCATCAACTACATCTATAGATTCCAATTACCGCACCTTGCGATAAAGCCCCATCTCTAATATCCTCAGGTCTTCCGACAAGATGTTCCGCTCAGCAGCCATCCGCAGCGCACGCTGCATCGCCCAAGCTGGCGCCCGATCGGCTCAGCCAGTCGCCCGGAGAGCATTCCCTACCCCCTTCGTTTCGCAGAGAATAACTGTGCCCACAACCTTCGCTGCGCAGCGATTTTATGCCTCAGGCGGCGGTCTGGGCCAGGAAGAGGTGACTGGGCGCATCTTGGACCTCTTGAAGAATTTCGACAAGGTAAGGAGAAGTGGCGCGAGGCGTATATGGAGAACACGGCTAACATTGAGTCAGGTCACCGACCCATCAAAGGTATAATGCATGTCCGCAAAGGCTATTCAGCAAACCTCTGACAAACTCGTCAGCTTTCGTCTGCATCGCACTTCACAAACGATCTAGGACTAGACAGCCTGGATACCGTGGAAGTCGTAATGGCAATTGAGGAGGTATGAAACACGCAACACAACATTCGGGTAGAGTACATGATTGGTGGCTAAACTCTTAGCAGGAGTTCAGCATTGAGATCCCAGACAAGGAGGCAGATGCTATCCACAGTGGTAAGATTGCAGCTTTTGATCAAGCAAGACACGGACTGTATTGACACCGCCTAGTCAACCAAGCCGTAGACTACATTCTGCATGCTCCTGATGGTAAGAGGCCGCCTTCTTCAATCCTGAGACTGAAGCTAACAGAACTGCCAGCTCACTGAGTATAAATCTTCATTGTATGCGTTAAACAGGAAGAGCAAAACGTTAGAGTGGAAAGCGTGTGGCTTTGACAGCAAGTAGTATACGGGTCGGCAATGTATATGATAGTGGTCGAAAGTGTTGTGTGCATCTGTACTATCTGTACCAATCCTCTCAAACAAACCCAATCTCTATAAGTGATAGCATTTCGGTTCACTCACATTCGCCTGTCTGTAGAAGCTGGAGCAAGGTAGACGTTTCATGCGCTTGGCGGACTATTCAGTCACTCCCGCTCAGCTCCCTGTCTTCGACAAAAAGGCTGACGCTCAATTATTCGCGCTCGAGTTTGCGCCTGATCCTATGTATGCTGTAAATGAACAACGCCTGTGTTGATTTGAAGTCTGATCGAAAAGACACCGGGCCTCCCACGATCTGTCGTCTTTGCACTGCAATTTCCCTCCTGCAGACTTTCCGCGCAACCCAGCTACAAGCCGCCCGCATTCTTCTCTAGGCAGCGTCACAGCAGCCTGGAGCCTAACTGCAAGTCGCGACACACCTTCGATCCAATCCCCAATCCTGAACAACGAATTGAAGCATGGCCACGGCCTCAGGCTCAGGCCTTACCCGCCGTAGAGGCGCTGGGGGAGCGACGCTGGACAATGAGGACGGCAGCAGGGTCTCGTCGCCCGCTCCTAAGAAAACCGACGACAGGGCGCCAGAGACGTCATACGAGGCCGGAGAGAATGGGCACAAGATCGCCTTCGACCCTCGCGATATTAGCGAGAGTGCTGAGCGCCTTAAGCAGCCAAAGCTCACACTGATGGAGGAGATATTGCTGATGGGATTGAAGGACAAGCAAGGGTACTTGAGCTTCTGGAATGACAACATCAGCTATGCCCTCCGAGGCTGTATTGTCATTGAGCTGGCTTTTAGAGGGCGCATTAGCATGCAGAAGGACAGCTCAAGGAGGAGGTTCCCACTCTCCGACAGGCTGATCGAGGTCGTTGATGATACCCAGACTGGTGAGGTCCTTCTGGACGAGGCACTGAAGATGATGAAGACCTCAGAGAAGATGAGCGTGAGCTCCTGGATTGACCTCATGTCAGGTATGATTATATTCACAAGCTACGACTGCTACAGGAGAACTATTGCTAATGCATGTCCAACAGGCGAGACATGGAACCTCATGAAGATTGGCTACCAGCTGAAACAAGTGCGCGAGCGGTTAGCAAAGGGTCTTGTTGACAAGGGCATCCTGAGAACTGAGAAGCGCAACTTCCTCCTCTTCGACATGGCAACACATCCAGTGGCTGACGGCGGCGCAAAAGACGAGATCAGGCGACGAGTCCGGACTGTCCTGACCAACAGAACAGTGGTACTACCACCTTCTCAGTTCCTGCCTGAAGAAATGGAGTTCAGATACCTACGTACTGTGTCCATGCTCTGTGGAGCATACGCAGCCAACGTGCTCGAGAACGCGCTGAGCTCTCTAAGTCACGAGGCACGGGAGAGGGCGTTCGCCCAGGTGGATGAGCTGCTTGCCGAGTATAGCCAATGGCCATTCGGGCGGAGAGCTTCAGGCTCTGCGGCCATTGGTGCCAATCTGGACCAAGTCATCCGTGACGAAGTGAACGGAGCCAAAGACAAAGAACTCCAGCTGGAAGTGGTTGCTGCCTGTCTGAGTGTCTTCACTCGTCTTGACTCACTGCTATAGAAGTCATTCGAGAAGCTGGAAGAAGGTAGACGGGGTCTTGAAGCTCGACTCTGCCAGGCTACAGACCAGGCTAGGCCGCCACAGCTGCGGAGAGCTAATGGATCAAGAGGACGCTTCAAACCCTGGAAAGTGTGGCTGTTGAACAAGCGTCACGATCTTTCAAAGTGAACGGGTAAGGCACAGCCGGCATTGCAAGCGCCGACTTGAGACAGTTAGGGACGGTCAAGGACAATCAATGAGACATACTGGGTCCAACAAACAAATGCGGATCACATTGCCTACGCAAGAGAGAGTTGAATGCGCTAATGTGAATTGTAAGCATGGCGAAGGCAAGTAGGGAGTTCTTAGGCACAGTGCCTACGGTTCATAGGATGCTGTTGAGCGATAAGGAAGAGCATCCCACACGAGACAGCTTGCCTGCTCAGCTTACCTATAATTTTCCATGTAACACGGCCAAAAGCGAGAAGTTTAACCATGCTCGAGTGTGTCCTGCTCGGGTCGAGGAATGTACACATCACTTTAAGAGGTACACTGATGACACACGTTGGATTTCTCTCCATCTGACTGATAATGTGACGAAAGGCTAGCAGCCGTAAGGGGGAGTCCAGCCTCGTAAACCTGCTTCTACCAACAATCGTGCCGCCTCGTCATGCTTGTTATCAAGGTCAGCAGCAGCAGCATGCGCATGGGGAGCACGACGAGCAATTCGTGAGCCAATCTCGCCTGGGGTTCTCAGCCGGAGTAGAAGCGTCCATGCATTCGGGTACATCAACATCCATTTATTGGTGGCGCGCCAATCGTGAAACACGTGAAGGCCGATCCAACTGCCGGCACGCCGACTGCACAGTAAGTTGTTGAATTGTGTTGTCAGTTTCATGGCCAGCCTGCCTGGGCCTCCGCGTGTGAATGTACGTATTTGCAGGTATGTGTGTGTGTGGAGTGTGCATGGCTCACGCCCGCCTCATGGGAAACGAGTCTGCCTCCAGAGAAATGGGTGTCTGTATGCTGCTGCGTGCAAAGCGTTGGCCGGGTGCATTTCCTCGGGAGATCGTGATTGGCAGTTGCTATATCCAGCGTCTTGGCGTTTTCCTCAGGTTGCGGAGTCGCTCCTGCTTCGACCAGCCTAGATTGGTCACGCAGGCATCCCTACGTCAAGAGGTGAGTGAAGTGGGCGCTCTCTTATTAAGTATTCAGTCCTCACATCAAGGTATGTCATCCTTCCCACATGCTGTTCCCTATGGCCTGGCTGGCTCCCTCGGTCGCGTCTTCTGCGCTGCTTGCGACTGCACTCACCGTCACCCTACCGCCTCTGTCGCATCCACCGGCTCTGTCCTGCGTTCGCCTGTGACACGTCCACCGTCCAGCCCCATCCCCTCCCATTGAGCGGCCAGGCGTCTGTTGCGCGTGGAAGCGACCTCGAGCCGGTCATGGAGGCTGTCACGCGTAACGTATGCTTGCGCGTCAACAATGCTGATGACATCCCGCAGGTATCTTCGACGCGAAAGCCACCCTGTCAATGGTGACGCGACTCGGTGTCAACATCACTTCCTCCTCCGGACCATCACAACTACCACGCCTTCCTTTCGACTGCGCTGATTATGTCAAATTTCAATGATCAGGCATACCACCAATGGAACGCGGGAGGCGCCGTCCAGGACGCGATTGAATATAGCGGAAGTACAAGTGATGCGATTAGAGAAGGGAAACAGAAGGCAAAAGACGTCATGGCAGCAGCTGGGTTAGGCCCAGGCACGCCGTCAGGCCAGCATGGTCAGCCATCTTCAATGCTGAACGGATCTTCTCAGCAAAATGGAACGGCCCAGCTGAGCAGGAAGCGTTCGCGTGATGGATCACAGAAACCCCTGGTTGATGCAGCTGGGAGTGAAGGGGAGAGGAGAGTGAATGTCAATGATGGAGTTCTTCTGGATCGCTACATGCAACGCGACCTGCTGCATGGCGCCGCAATGAACGACCAAGCTACCCATACGCGGGAACTCCTCGGCTCGAAGCAGATGCAGCGTGAGTTCTATGAGACCGAAGTAATGACGCGGCGGCGCGCTGATCCTGGGTCGATCTTTGGCTACGGTTACATGGGATACGGTAATGGCATTACGAACGACAAGAGCCAGATTCTCTACACTTCAATGCGTAGACCACCCAAAGGACGCCGAAATCAGCAGCTGCGTATACCTCGCAAAGAAAACGCCAGACAGGCTGAGGAGATAGAAGAACTCGTACCGATAAGACTGGAGGTAGAACTCGACAGACTACGCATTCGGGATACTTTTACCTGGAACTTGAATGAACGGGTCATCTCACCAGACCAGTTCATCGATTACCTCCTGGAAGACCTCCGAGTACCACCGGAAGCCGTACCTGAAGCATCACGCCAGATCAAGGCTGAAGTGCACGATTCCTTGCAAAACTACTACCCCCACCCTTTCTTGGAAGATGGCGCATTGGAGCCTGGACGGCCTTACAGCGAACACAAAGACGACGAGATGCGTATACAAATAAAGTTGAACATCACAATCGGCCGTATAACGCTTGTGGATCAGTTGGAATGGGACATTAATAACCCTCTCAATCTTGCAGAAGATTTCGCTCGACAGATGGCGCAAGAGAATGCTTTGTCAGGCGAGTTCACCACAGCAATTGCTCACTCTATACGTGAGCAGTGCCAGCTGTTCACGAAGAGTCTATATCTCACGAATCATCCATTCGATGGAAGACCGGTGGAGGACCCAGATGTCAGAGATGCATTCCTGTCGGCACCGCTCAACTCTGCCTTCAGGCAAACGTCTGCTCAGAAGGACTGGATGCCTTACATGTACGAGATTAGTGAGAATGAGGTTGAACGCATCGAGACTTCCATGATGCGCGAACACCGCGCACAAAAACGACAGTTGAATAGAAGAGGCGGGCCTGCGCTACCAGACCTGAAGGATAGGCAGCGCACCGTAAGATCTCTCCTAATACACACAGTCATCCCAGGCGCAGTCGAGACTTTTGAGGCCACAGGTATTCTCAAAGTGAGGCGCGGTGGCCGGGGCGGTAGACGTGGCCCACGTAACGACGGAGAGGTTGACTCTGAAGATCTGGAGAGCGACGATGAGGAAGGTGACTCCCCAGCACCATCCACACTCAATGCAGGCACCGCCCGTACCAGGGGCATGCGTGGTGCGGCAGCCCATGCTCAGGCGGCCATGCGCGCAAGTCAATTCGGCGCCCGGTCTGCAACACCTGAAGCTTCTCTCCTCGGCTCTCACGAGCCTCGCATCGCTTCTCGCCGTAGTATGCTCCGGGAAGAAAGTGTCGTGGTAGATGACGAACAGACATTGATTGTGAAGCTGAAGCTGAACAAATCAAAATTCAAAGCATGGATTGACGCACAGAAGGCGAAGAAGCGCGCGGCCGAGTTCCCACTTTCTGGCTATGCCTCGCAACCGCCCGCTGGCATTGACGTTCGCGGGTCGACACCTGGTAGAGGGGCAGCGCTCAGCACACCTTCAATGACCCCTCGATCACTTCCACACTCACGTAACACACCACAGCCGAACGGCAGCGCTACACGGGTAGCGGCTTCAATGTCTGCCGCGCGACAAAGCCAGACGCGCTATGATGATTTGGGCAGGGTCACAGTTGACACCTGGCCGACGTCTGATCAGGCAGCGGTAAGTTCGCTAGTTCCCACTTGAGATCGGTGTTCTCTATATCTATGATTACCATAATCCGTGGGAGGTGAAAGACGCATGCTAATCATTATACTTCAAAGCAGCCCCCTCCCCCGCCATGGCTGAGCTCAGCCATCCAATCAATGCGACAGAAATGGTCCGACTCGGACTTCGAGGCGACTATGCGGCCGTCCACCATCAACGCTGAGACTGGACAGACCGCCAGAGTAGATCCGCTATCGCCAGGTGATGCCCCTCCCGCCGGCGTCAGAATCCAATATGTGCCACGCATCAGGTGCAATGACTGCCCTGGGAAGCTATACACTGCTTCACCTGGTGCTGTAGAGGATCAGTTCAGCGTGCATCTGAAGAACAGACAGCATAGGGCTAACGTTGAGGCAAGAGAGAGGTCCAGTAGGTAGCACCTCGCATCTGAGTTTCTTGGATGTTGCTACTCAAGACAAGGTGTTGGCATGTGGAGGGGAGGCCGAGCCCTGTACAGAGAGACGAGATACTTTTAAAGACTTTTTCCTGTTGGACAGCAACAAAGATGCAAGATTGTCCGCTCTGGACATGTAAAGTTCTTCTAATCGAGCTTTGTCTAACTACAGTGCTACGTCTCTGTCAGAGCTTTACCGCGATGTGTGATATAGACATGTCAAGGCAGTAGGGATTGTGGTTGTTCCGCGGTGAGACTGCAAACCGTGACCAGTCGCTACACCCGAACATCATGCGAGTAGCAGTGATCTGGTCTAACAGTCAGTAAGAGACCAACGGCTTGCTCGTGTCAAGGGGCAAAAAATCCCATCAATCGATCTTCTCGGTAAATTATGCCCCATGATTTTCTCGACCCTGTCCAGGCCTCATTACGCAACCAGATGCAAGGTGAAAACCGTCAAGCTGGCTGGATGGATCGATTCGATCCGGCTCTCGCACCGGCCCATAGAAAAGCAACTGGTTGCTTGATCCCGAAGCGGACAAGCGTGCAAATGTGCTGTGCACGGGGCAGCTTTGCCGGCTGTTGCCCACGACCAACGCAGCACTCTGACCAACATAGCAGCGCCGCAAGGACGTGCAGCCGCGTTCATGCCCTATGTAACAGTCGGAAAATTTCATTGGCGTTGTTTTCGCGCACATGTATTGTGATGAGGCATTCTCGGGTTTTACCCGCCTCAAGTCTGCGCCGGATGAGCTCCTGCAGAAGCAGTAATTCCTTGCGCTGTTCCGATGACAGCTGTTCGGGTTGCTCCGACACAGGTGGTGAAGGTGGAATGGTAGATGCAGGCGCTGCAGCTGATAGTGTTCTCTCGTTATCCTCTACCGCCGTCATGTCAGCTACAACTTCAGGTGGTGCTTCTGCCTGTTACGAGTGTTAGCAATCATAACTTGACTGACGTCATGGCGCGTGCTCAGGGGCTTGGTGACATACGATCAAAGTGCCAATAAGAGTCTCCACTCTGTCATTGCCAAGATTAAGATCTTTGTTGGCGTTAGCAAATTGGGCAAGATTCAGAGCCAACTGCCTCTCTGCGAAAGGTCTCCTCGAGAAGTTGGCCTGGTCGAGTTGGCTGGGTGTCTTGATAGCCAGATGCGGGCGCTTCTCTAGTCGGTAGATGTCTTCGCGCATGGCTTGCATCCTTGTACTAAAGGGCGTGTTAGTCAAAGAAAGCGCACAGGTTCCACTGTATAGAATACGAGACGTACCTCTTCACCTTGTCGATGAAATCAAGCTTGATGCCGCGTGAAGGCATCCGGTAAACAATACCTTCTTCCTGGTCTTCCGAGTCGTAGAATTCTGAGTCTGACTCATCGCTGCTCCCGATTTGGATGTCAACAACGCCGTTGTTCCGGAAACCGCGATTCAATGAAGTGTCAATGATTTTGGCGTTTCGAGGTCGTCTAACATGCACTTTGCGGCGTGGCCGAAGCATTTCTGTATCGACTTTACGCATTTCATGGTCGACATGTAGAGGGCACATCCAGTCGTGCAACTTCCGGCCTTCAAACGTTCGTGCTGGTGCATTTGCGAGTGGGGGATCAAGACAATCCAGATGCCAGTACTGGCTGCAATAATCGCACTGGATTAGTGGCCGGCGCCCATTCGAAGATTTGTCACACGAAAAGCAGAGGATAGGGCTTCCCTTGCTGTCGCGTAACTTGACATACTCTGGCGGCTCATCATATCCCTTGGCACTCCTATCCGGGAGCGTTAGCTATCTTCGAAGATATCAGGGCTGGGGATATGCATACTTCGACTTGTTATTGACAGCTTCCACAAAGGAGCCGGTCTTAACGTCGGTAACAACGCCTTCAAAATAGTCTCTTAAGGCTTGTGGAAGCGCAAATGTAGTTGGATTACGTTTACTGAGGCTGGCGATAAGTGGCGCAAAGAGTCCACGAGTGGGCTTCTCCAATTGCTCCGCATTGATCGGTCGCTTTGCCACGCAAATGAAGCAATACCAAGGCTCGTTCAGCTCGCTAGCGTCGTCATTCAAAGGCGGGTCCAGGCAAGAGAAGTGGAATGAGCGATCGCACCCATCACAACATAGCAAAAATCCGCTGCCACCGCAGGCGGAGCAAAAGTCGTTGTTCTCCGAGAGCTGGTGTTCGAACGTCAGAGAAGTCTGCTTTTTACCAGAAAGCATACGAGAACGCGGAGGGGAGATTGAAGGTGGTGGTGTCAGATGCATGTGTATCAAGAGTAGTATGGTGGTTGAGGAGTGTGAAAGTTGTGTGGAAAGCGGAAGAACAAGATTTAGCGCGCGCTGCGCGTTGTCTTACCACTTCATTGTCATCATCCCCGATTGGGCTTTCCCTTCCTGCGCCACTGGCACCTGACATTCCACCGTAGGCTGCCATTTGTTTCTTTTCTGGTCTGTTGATGATTTGGAAGTCAGCAAATGTTGCGAGATGTGGAAGTTGTGATGACCGTGGTGAGCCTATTACAAGGTCGTCGCAACAATAAGCTCGCGACCATATTGGCAAAGCCCTGAGCCTATTGTCTCTGGCTTATTGTCACGCAACCGCAATGACTGGTACGCAACAACAAGCTTTCTGGCAACCTTTGGTCTACCGCTGGTGATCTTGGGGGTATCTGAAGGGCTCAGTAGGGCTCACTTACGAAGTTTTTGTCTTGGCCCGTTTGCCAATAGGTTTTGGTGGCTCTACAAATCGATGTGGTGATCCTGGGCGTGAAAACATGTTTGAGAGATCTGATAAAGGCGATTCCAATTCGTCCCTCCCACGCCTTATACCGCTTGGATCTAGCCTGAGTCCTGGAGGTGGAAGAGCACCATTCCTGTTTCTGCCACCTCTCAATCTGGACGCAGGTGGTGGTGGGGCTTCCTGAGAACTGCGCATGTCGCTTTCTTCGTAACTGTATTCCCTCCTAACAGCCTGCTCAAGCCTCTGCTTCTTAGCTGCAAGGATACGGTCGCGTTCGTATTCAGGAAGATCAGCCTCTTGCGATGTCCTCTTCAGAGATCGATCTTGCAGACCAGCCTGTAGAGCATCTCGGCTCGGTGGCATATTGATGATCGAGCCGTTAGCACTTGACTGGACATTTGGCAGGTCTTGAGGCTCGTCAATCTCCATGTCATCGTTGTCTTCCTCAGCAGACGTGAGCTCAGATAGGGATGAATCATCGTCGTCATCGTCAACAACGGGGACTTTCTTCTTTTCAGGTGATTTAGACATCTTCTTTCTCTGCGAAACAGGTTTCGTATCGTTAGCGACGTTGGGTGACTTCACTTTGAGTGATAACCTAGGCCGTGGATGATCAACACGTTCGTTCGAAGGTCTAGTCGTCAATTTCTCAGTCTGACGGCTCAGCAACAAGGTCCCACTAGGGCTATCGACAAGCTCCTCCTCAATTGGATTCGATTCACTCCCCTTTGCGCGAGCTTCTTTTAACCTCTTCTTCACACGACGTACATAATCCTGGAATTCCTTCAAGAGATCGGCCGTAGCAGTCTGGGTCAAGATACACTCAAGTAGCTCAGTCAAACGCCGGTCATGCAAGCTTTCACGCCAAATTTCGTAGACGGCCACGGCAAGCTCAGGCTTCCCTACTTCGTGGGCGCGCTCCATCGCTGCCTCAACTACTTTCTTCAGCTTCTTGGGATTGTAAACATCGTTGGTGTTCACAGGCTCCGCTGGTGGCTTCTTTCGAGGAGTAGGTTTGGGCTTGGCAATAGGTGCGGGCTGGTTGAACCGCTTCGCTCCACCACTCTGTTTTGCAGGCTTCTCCTTCTTCACTTTGGTCTTGGGATTGTAGTCTGTGTCGGCTTCATCGTCGATGACGATCGGTATACGTGGGCTGGGCAAATCAGCATCGAAAGAGGACTGTAGCACAGAAGGTCCAGGGGTGACTTCAGGTGTTCCTTGACCTTCTGCATTGATGGCAGCCCACCCTTTTGCTAGCCCACTCTTGCGTGGTGCATCTGCCTTGATTCGTGCCTTCACTTTTGAGCTGGGAGGCTCTCCCAAAGTTTGCATGTCTGACATGACACCGTAAGGACCCGTGCCCAGACCTGTCTCCCACGAGGGCTTCTCCTCCAACAGCGGCTCCACCCAGCGATCCATGAACGTCTTAGTACCAGTACGCTTATTCTGCGTTGATAGGTTTGGGTCCGATTCACGTGGTGTATTCCGGCCATCTCGAGCCTCACGCCGTGGCAGGTTGCGCTCTGGCATGTTCGGGATGTTGTGCTTTCAGGCTTCGACGCGCAAACGCCACTGTGAATAGGTTAGCAGCGCTCGCGCGTAACAGAACTGAAAGCAAAGCACTCACCCAGGGCGATGCTATCAGGTACAGCGCTGTTTGCGCGTATTTGTGCCGAAAGACGCGAATGTCCACGAGCGTGGGCTTTGGGGGAGGTGTCGAGATGCACGCCAAAGCGGAAGTGTAGATTTGGCGGCGCCCGGGCAAACTTTCGATCTCCTTGGGAAGTCTATCACGGCGAGAGCGTGCGGGTATCCTCACCTTGACCTTTCCCATCACCAAGTCTCTAATAGCTCAAGCCTACACATCCACTGATGAGTGCATACTTGTGTCTTTACCTTGGACATTTGTCTCATCGTAGATACGAATGTGCCACATGATCCCTTACTCTAGCGATAGTGACTGTGGCAACCCCTGAAGGGGCTATTTGCCTGCAGTTTGCCTTTTTGTACCAACGGCTCGGCAGACGGCTTGGGTGACTGCAAAGATACTGTATTTAGGCCTTGAATGGTGAATCTGTATCGGTGCACACTGCATAGTGCTATCTAACCGAATTATCCCTTTTATCATGGTTGAGCAAGCTGGCGACTGACATTACATGAACATTGCCTTCACTTTTCCGTGAATTTATCTAAACCACCTTCAATGTCGATGATAGTGTGACTGCTCAGCCTGCGTCACCGAAAACCCCTTCTGAAAAGGTTGTAGGCCTCCAAGGTTGTAGGCCTCTGGCCAACGGGCTTGCAACTAATTATTCATCACTGCTCTCTTCCTCGCTTTCCTCATCTTGTCCGCCTGCCTGGGCTGCTGGCTTCTTTGCCGCCTTCTTCTTCTTCTTTGGCTTGTTCTTCTTCGTGACGACTTTCGAGATTGGCTGCTCCAAGATCTTCAGGACCTCCTCATCTGTAATTTTCTTGTCTGACTTCACTTTCTCGAGGTCGAGCGCTGGTGGCGCACTGAGCTTTTGAATGCCGTTCTTTGTGATAGCTATACAATGTCAGTGGTTTTCAGTCCGCAAATTCTGTAGCCCTAGGGTCTATCTTACCAACGGTAGTGAAGAGCCTTGCAACAGGCTGGCTGTCTGAAGAGCCAATCACCTCGTATTGGCGGATTGTACCGCTGCGCACGCACTCGACTACACCCACCTTGCCAGCCCTTTCGTCATCCAATTGTCTCAAGCTAAATGGGAAAGTGCCGAACTTTTTCTGGACTTCGGACAGTGTCGCTCTTGAGGATGGACGCTTTAGACCGTACTGAATAGTTGTCCTCCTGTGCAACGTAGCTCTATCGGGCAGCGACTTGACCTTGCCTGAACCCAAGCTGACGCCAATCTCAACACCCCAAGCCTCCGAGACATCTGGCACGCCCTCGCCCTTGACGCCCTCGCCAGGTGCTAGAATGATCTTCTTCTTGTCCTCGATCTCATTGCGCCCGAAAAGCCAACAAGTTGTGTTCTCGACAAGGCTACAGTCATAGCTCTTTACGAGCTTCTCCAGCAGCTGTGTAATCTTTGACTGGCCGTAAGGCTTCTGCACTTGAGCCTTCTTCTTCTCTTCATCGCTGCCAGCCGCCAGAAGGCCCGGGGGGAGCATCGTTCTCAGGAGTAGCTCATTTGCCCAGTAGTTAGCGAGTAGCAGGTCTGCCTCGCGACCTTCAACCTTCCCGCCTACAATAACGGTGTCGCCGACGATCGTACCGAACCCGTCAATCTGAGCTCCTAGCTGAATCTTTACTGCCTCTGAAGCTTTAAGCGTCCTCTCTGCCTCCTCGGCGTCGGACGTCAGTGGGGTGTAAGGAGTGACGTATGAGCTTGGCGAGATGGTGCATGGATGCGAGATGCCCTTTGCGATCTTCTTGCCTTTAAAGACCTTGGCAATTTCTTCACTGAGGAGCTTGTCACCGCGCTGGCAAATTTCGACAATTTTCGCACCCTCGGTGCACCATCCAGAGACGGTCTGGAGAACGTTCTGAGATATCTGACCCGCAGTCTTGTATTTGGTCAGGCTGTGATAGCGTGTTAGTGTATGTCTATGTATAATATTGGTCTAAACCCGTCCATCACTCACGTATCTGGGTTGGCCAGAGAGTAATCTACAATCGACCGTCAGTAACATGTGCCTACACCGTGGTGGGATTAAGCGTTTCGACACACCAGTGACCTGCGTTTCTTCCGCCATGTTGACAAGTGATCAATTTAGGATGTTGATTGTCAGGGTAATATAGAGGGACTTGTGTGTCAGCCTTGATCAGAGTGCAAACCTAAGCTCACTCAAAATCGAATGTGCCCTTGTGCGACTCAATCGAGGGGCATCGGGACCTTGGACAGGCAGACCCCACCAAATTTCGAGCCCATTCACACGTCACTCCAAGACCCGCCCTGAAACGGCTGCAACTTGCCACCTGAAAGCAGCATGTGGATTTTAGCCCATCGGAGAGCAATCCCTAACCACTAAATTGTTACTCGATAGTCGACGGCACACAGCTGAAACCAATTGTAGTCATGGTCGACGTCTGTATGTCACCCAGTCGTCCGTAGAACCGACTTCTGCAGCAGAACGGCAGAATGCGCACGGCAACAATTGACGGGCATATCGCCATCATTACCTTGTATAACAGCGTCACGATGAAGGAGAACCGCCGTGACCATAGTGCGTGATTGCCGCAATCAGCTGCTAGCAACAATATGCATCCTAAGTAGGACCCAATACTTGACCAATCCTCTCGCACCGACGAGTGGGGATACTGAACAAGTTCTTTCATCAAGTTTGCATAAACTCCACCAGCTTTTCCAGGGCCAAATCTCCTCACCACAAGGAGTCCTCTGCTGTTCGTCAATACGGAAGAACCCTGCGGCATCAACGACAAGGGTTGGTGGCCTCAATAGCTTGTCGCCAGTCCTGTGTCATTCACGTCGAGAAAGGCGTCGGAGCATGTGTGAAATCTAGCAGTGCCTAGCTCAAGTTTGATTGCCTCCAGCAGTAATCATTCTCGTCATCGCTTCGTTGCCGTTCCATTCAAAGACAATGGGACTATCTCACATTGATAGAGTACGGCTATGATTGTTGCTGGGCTCGTGACCTAGAATATGACACTGGATTTCGCTTTAGGCGCTCACAGGCACGATTCCAACGTGCGCAAGAACATCTACAGACATGACACGAATTGTAATGGAATGTCATTAATCAAGTATCACTAAGAAGTTGGTCATAGAGAATCGGAAGCTTTCAGGATATCTAAAGTTAATAAGTCACAGCACTAAACCCAAGTGTCTAATACCTCTTCCTTCTGCCGCTTGCTGCACACCAACTCCTGCTCTTTCTAACGCTAGTCTCCAAGCCTTTTGAATAGCATCAGATGCAAATAAGCCACCAGATGCATCGTCAATGACCCATTCAAACCACTGTATGACTTGCACTGCTTTGCCCATGTCCTTCTCCTCCACCACAACGTCCTGTAGATATTTGATCAGTACGGCAACGTCTTCATCATATGGACCTTCGTCGCTAAATTCTCTGACCCATAACTTGACAGCATTTCTAAGGTCCGGTAGCGATGAAAGTTTCTTCGTGGTGAACGTTGGCCTTACAGGCTGAGGTGAAAGCATCAAGTGCCGGTCAATAGGGCCAGATGCTTCCGTGGTCTTTCTCCTGTTGGGCTTTCGGCGTTGGTGAAGGGACGTGTCGATGCCTCCAGCTCGCTGCAAGTGACGCTGACGCTGTTCCTCCAGCACTTCACGTCTAATGTCTTCGGGAAGAGCAGCAAGGAACGCAGCATCGAGCTGCTCGGGTTCTGCCTCAGTATCAGTCGTGCCTGGGGTTTCAGCTCGAGAGACAAAGTTGGCTTGTGTGAGCGTGGAGGATTCGCCACCGTTCTTGCCCTTGCGGCTCAAGCCAGCGAACAAGCCTCCTCCGCGCTTGCGTTTTGCAACATTTCTTGTCGGTAGTAGCGTCCGATTCTTGCGAGGCGATTGAGGAAGAAGCGCCTGCTCGCCTCGCGTTCTTTTACTAGGAGACTTATAGTACCCCAATACTTCGGCTCTCACATCGTTAGGCAATGCTGCAAGTGCCTGAGGATCTAGTTGTGACTCATTGGGCATGGTAAAACGGTCTTCTCCCACTCTGCCAGGGTGCTTGGGACAGTCGTGTTCTTTCGACTCTACGACGGCGTCCTCGTTACTTGGGATATGTCCTGTCTGCTTCGAGAATTTGGCGCGAATGCTGTCTGGTAACTCGGCCAAGACTTCAGGATCAACCTGACTGGGCAGCATGAATTGAGTCCCTGACGTGTTTAAGCGCGTTTTCAGCTGGGTTCCCACATTCGCGACGTCAGTGCTTGGTCGTTCAGCAATCAAGCTTTGGAGCTCTGTCGAATGTGAATCGTCCTGAATCGGATCACTAGTTTGCTTTGCAAGCACAGGTCTAGGTACAGGCTTCGAGGGACCAGATTTGAACTGCAGTCGCCGTTGGCTACCCTCAGCAACAGCTCCGTCTAACCCAGGCTTGGGAGAGTCAAGTTTCTGCATCTGCACACCTATTCCACGCAGCTCACCCGGCGAAAAACGGAAACTGCGCATGGTCATAATCGCCTCCTTAGCTATCACGTCCTTATCGTTTGTTGCGACGCCGAGCTGTACACTTTTATTATATGTGTCGCATCTGCCATGACCAAGATGCTTAGGTGGATCAAGCGGTGCGTCCTTTGCCCGGATCATGATTTTGATCGTCAGAAGTTTTCCCCTGACTCCCTCTTTTGACAGCCGCTTCTGGAGCTCGCCACAAAGGCCATGCATGAACTCATCAACTTGTTCTTGATTTTCAAACCGTACGCCCCAGTTGACCTCCGCTGAGACTGACTTTCGTACTACATGATCGCCGACCTCAGCCCGGTCAATGCCGCGACTATACTCCCACAACTTCTCGCCTGTTTTCGGTCCTAGGGTGTTGACCAGCTTCTCTTTGCTTGTCTCTCGGATATCTTTGACGAGCTTGATACCAATTTCCTCGAGTCTATTGCCAATGGACCAAGCCACGCCGGGCAGTTTTGATACCTCCAATGCACCAATGAATTCAAGCACATCCTCTGGTTTCAACTGATATTGGCCCGCTGGTTTCGCCTTTCGCAAAGCCACCTTCGCCAATAAAATGTTGCCGCCCAGCCCCACCGAGACTGCGCAACCAGTCCTTTCTTTCACCTCATCTCTGAGTTCTTGTGCGATTTCGGTCGCCCTGCTTTGCTCTCTGTCCACTGCCCCCTCGTATCTCCTCACTCCGTCGGTGCCGCTGGCTTTGAAGCAGCATGCTGAAATGTCTACGAGCGCTTCGTCAATACTCACACTCTGTACTATCCCACCAGTTGCCAGGATCACATCGTAGAATGTTCTGCTGGCGGCTTCGTATGCAGGGAAGTCGTATGGTAAGATCTGGATATCTGGACACAGGTCTTGAGCCCTACGCATCCACATCCCGTTACTGATGCCGTATCTTCGTGCAGGGTAGTTGCAAGAAGCTATTTCGCTGCCCGAACCACCACCGTGAGCCACAACACAGGGCTTGCCAGCCAGGTGGGGGTGGTTCTTGAGCGAAACAGTAGCAAAAAAGGAGTCGAAGTCCACGTGCATGATATAGCGCCGCTGGCCAGGCAGCTTTTTGGATTTCGCTTTTTGTGAGTTGATTTTCTCAATAGCGAGAGCCTGCATTTGGGACTTCAAATCCGCTTTCCAAGTAGAGAGGTGATGCAACCGAGATTCTCGATAGTATTGGTCGAGAAAGTCAGGATGGACTACAGTGGATTTTCGGATGTTGGGATCGGACAACAGGAGAGCGTTGTGCTCTTCTGCGGTCATGCTAGCCAGTCTAGATGGTGAGACAGCCTTCAGAATCTTGGAATCTCGAATAACGGCGTGACTGTGGTCAGGCTCTTGTGAGCCAACTCGTGGGCGTAAGGTAGGCTGCTCGTGTGGTGGGACATGTGACTCAGTGTTTTCCGGCGCCTGAATCTTAGTAGAGTTTACGGGCTCTAAAGCCGGGCTTGAAGGTGGCGGCGTAGCTATCGAATCTTGGGGTTGGGACGACCCAATCTGTGGCAGAGATGGCGGCAATACCTGAGATCGGGCATCCAAGGGCATGGGATCCAACGCATTCTCGATCGAGCTGGTGATATCTGGCAAAGGAAACTCATCGTCTTCGATCTCCTTTTGTGGTGTTACTATCTGGGTGGTGGAACCTGACCTTGCAGCACCAGAGACTTGGTCTGGAGGAGGTGACTGGGACGTGCTGGCCTTCAACTGAGACGTATACCAGCTTCCATCACTTTCGGTCTTGTAGCCCTGTGACTTCTCGTTCAGCCGACTAACCATACCGCCGTTCTCTCTGAACCCAATTACTTTCTGGCCTACGCCCTCGTCGACGATTCGATACGCATTCCATGGTAATAGCCGCCCAGCAGCGCAGGAGTCAACCACCCATGCAGGTTTCACTATCCGATACTTCCGAAACTCTTCTTTCTTCTTCGGTGTCAGATTGGAAGCGACGATGTGGGTGACCATGGTTTTGCCGTCTAAGTACTGCATGAAGCCTCCACCTCGCTCAACGATCATCTTGTGGAGGTCGTTGAGGCTGGGCTGTGTGTATCCATTGACATGGCACACGATTCCTCTAAAGATCTGTGGTCGGTTGGAATTCTGGCGTAGCTGATAGTCCAGGTTCTGAAGTTTGATCTTCTTCCGGCGGAAGTACTCAGGGAAGCCGCCAAACTTGCTGCCCTCATATTCCTCCCCTTCTTCATTTTCGAAGCTATGGCTCTCGATGCGTTTGCGGACGAGGTCCGACTTCTGCTCTAGTCTTGACCCCATGTTGTTCAGCCTGGATGGCCTCTAACTGCGGTGACATGATGTGAGATGCATAGACGGCTAGATGGTGTAGAGGCAATGGAGCATGCCGTCCAGCGGTGGCACTGCGCTGTTGAGGGAATCGTAGATCTAGCTGTAATCCATGTCAAAAGCACAATCTTGCTCCCTCCATGTGTCGAGTCACGAATGTCCTCCAGGCTCGGGTGCAGTGTAGAGGTCATTAGCTGGGCCCAGGCAGACAATGGAGGGATTGACGCCATCCGCGTCTCATTCGTGATCCGCACGCGCGAGTCGCGTAAAGCAGGCGTCCGTCTGCCAAGATTTCGCGCAGGGATCGCTATGTGGTCGATGCTTGAGCTAAAATTCTCGAGAAGAGCGGCGAAGGTCTGCCCAGCAACGAGAAATCCTTCCTGCAATTTTCTATCACTGCTATTGTACAACTGCATATCTACCACCCTTTTCGCTTTTCATCTTCTGCAAGTTTTCTGTCCTGCATTGATTCTACAGTACTACTTGCGGTGCTACTGTTCATCTATCCTTTTGTTTCACGAGTAATCGTCTCATAAAGCGACGGGCTTGACTTGATTTGCAATGGCAGGACTTATACCCATGGCCATGTACGGCCTCGAGGTCCCTGCTGGTGACGTCGCAATTTCTTCCAAGGGCGATATCCCGGCTGCCTTCAGGATCACCATGGCTGCTATTGATCCAACTGCGGAGCCGGAGGGCGAGGACGGCCAGCCACCAAGGGCCACTCTTAAGATTATTCGCCAAGCTATATATGAGGACGAGGATGATGATGATGAGGACGAATTTGACGTCGATGAGATGGATCGCATCTTGGCCGAGGGAGATTCTGACGAAGATAACTCTGAGGACGACGAGGAGCTGAACGGTGGTCCAAGTGACCCAGCCAAGAGCAAGCAGGCGAAGAAGGCCGCTGCTCGCAAGCAAATCTTGGAGGCGTTGGCACAACAGGATTCTATGGAGGTAGACGGTGTGAACGGTGGCAAGGGTAAGGGTAAGATGCCAGTCAGTGACGATGATGAGGAGAGCGACGAGAGCGAGGACGACGATGAGGAGGGCGAGTTTGACGAATTCGTCATTTGCACTCTTGATCCTACCAAGGTATGCGCTTTGCAGTATCCGGCCCGTGGCATATAATTGCTAACCAAAACTGCGCAACAGAATTACCAGCAGCCTATTGACTTGACCATTGGTGATGATGAGCGTGTGTGGTTCAAGGTTTCTGGTACCCACTCTATCTTTCTCACTGGCAACTATGTCGAGCCTATCGGCCCCCAAGATGACTACGACTCTGAAGACGACTCGGACGAGGACTACGACCTCGAGCCTGACAGCGATGAGATCTACAGCGAAGACGAGGAGGATGAGTTGGACGACTTGGAAAACCCACGCATCACAGAGGTTGATGAGGAGGAGGAAGTGGCGCCAAAGCTCGTCAAGGCACCAACTAAGGCCGACAAGAAGGGCAAGAACAAGCGCGCTGCTGATGAATCTGATGAGGATGGCCTCGACGCCTTGATCTCCAAGTCTGCCACGGTTGAGCCCACCGCCAACGGCGACCAGAAGCTCAGCAAGAAGCAACTGAAAAAGATGAAGAAGAACGATGGCTCTGCCGTTGCGATCGAAGAGAAGGAGGTTGAAGTTCCCTCATCCAACAAGTCTGACAAGAAGGTCCAATTCGCAAAGCAGCTTGAGCAAGGTCCAACCCCCACCAAGGAGACCAACGGCGCCGATGCTAAGTCGAAGGGTGCTCTCGGTGTCAAGACCGTCCAGGGTGTCACTATCGATGACAAGAAGCTCGGCACTGGCCCGGCTTCCAAGGCCGGTGACAGAATCGGCATGAGGTACATTGGCAAGCTGAAAGATGGCAAGGTCTTCGACAGCAACAAGAAGGGCAAGCCTTTCAGCTTCAAGCTTGGTTCTGGAGAGGTCATTAAGGGCTGGGACATTGGCGTTGCCGGCATGTCTGTTGGCGGTGAGCGCCGCATTACCATCCCGGCTCATCTGGCGTATGGCTCGAAGGGTGCGAAGCCAGACATTCCTCCTAACGCTACTCTTGTGTTCGACGTCAAGCTTATCGACTTGAACAAGGGTAAATAGAGATCTTGTTAGTTGCCGATCTGGAGAGAAGCTGTTTGGAGGCTCCTATTTGTATACGTTTCCTTTATTGGCGCGTGTGAGTGGCAGCACTGGCTAGACATATGCACCCTACCTTCTGGACCAAGTGCTGGAGGGAAGGACGGGTTTGTGGCTATGTGTTGCTGTTTCTTTTACTGCTCGATGATACCCGACTTGCGTTTGCATGATTGTCTGTCAGTTGCATAAAGCAGGGATGATGGGTCTCGGAAGGTGCAGCTCGGCATGGATTGGTGAAGAAATTGTATTTGTTAGAGAGAAAGTCCCAGAGGCGAATTTGTAATACGTACAATCGTATATGAGCACGTCTATATCAGTGTGCTCGGACACTCGCATCGCGTGTCTTGACTTTCAAGAAACTCGCAGTCATATCCGATTGTGGTTGGCTGCAAAGACGCTGCTATCTTGCACTGGGATTCGAGCAATGGTCTCTGTTGCTTCCAGAACGGCACGCTAGAAGAGGATGAGCCCCTAGTATGGCCGCCACGTCCATTAGCCGAGATCTTCCAGGGGCTCAAGCAATACCACAATCTCCACAAACAGTGTCATTTCAACAGCACTCCGCCTGAACACATGAGAATCCCTTCAGCGAAGAATCGTACAAACTCCCAAATCAACGGTAACATATCCATCATCATCGAGAGATGCCCTCGATAGTCGACAGTCCTTTCAGTCGCATCCGGACTCTAATGACATGAAACATGCCCTGCACCGTCGTAGATGCAACGCTAGAGCTTCAAAACGAGACAAACCGCCGTTAGCGTAGTGCAAGGATGCCTCGCCTAGTACGCCTCAGCCATTATGCGACTGTGGACGACTTGCGCTCCACTCAACCCGGAGTACTACTACTGCAACAGTCTATGGAAATGCTACGCTGTCGTCCGTCGTAGTTGTAGTCACTCGTTCTGCTGGCGTTCCGTCCTTTACTCACTGCCTTTACTCTGTTTTACCATCATCTTGCCGCCGGACACTCGTGCATATGCACAGTCTCTCTCTCCCTTTGGTTGCACGCGACAGTCTCTCGTTCCACACGTTCATTACTTTCCGGCTTGGAAGTGTCCCGGACCACCATTGACGTAGCCATTGGCCCTCAGCATTGTCAGAAGTGGCCTTGCAAGGTCCCCCACCCTACTTGACAAGATTGCCTTCGTATCAAAGAGAAATCTCACACAGAACCAGTCTCGATAAAGAGACGAAAAACCCTGAACATGGGCCTCAGAGATACCCTGCGAGCGAAGTACGAGCTGTACTGCCTCGAGCAAAAATACACTAAGCGCGAGAAGAGGACGACATTCATCTCAAACGCTCAGTACAAGGACGGAGAGTACTATTACGACGTCTCTCCTGCAAGCGCCAAATCTTCAGGAAGCTTTGGTTCGTCGAAACGCATGTCGACAATAAAGGTCGTTGAGGTCTTCAGCAAGGGCAACAATCGCAGGTCGAAGATGCTTTGAGGCTTGCGCTGGATCGATGATACGAAAGCGGACAGACGCTCGGCAAGTACTGGTGATTTCGTTGAACAAGACGCACTGGCTCAGTATTGGTATTACTGTCGCGATAGCAGTGAGCGCCTGGCCTTCTATTGCAATCGAATCAGGTGGTGAATTCTTCCTCTCCAAACACACCACCTCAAGCCGATATAGCAGTTGTTGCTTCAAGGCTGAAGACTGGCCTTGTATATCCTGTACAATTTTCGAAGCACTGGCGACCGAATGTTTGAAATGCCTACGATTTATGATGGGAGGTGGTTTTTGATTTTACTGCTGTTGCGATCCTATGAATGTTTTGCAATGTACCTACTCCAACCTTCGATGGAAAGCTGAAGATTCCCTTTCCATTGTCATACTAGCAGACGTTTCAATGCCAAGTATGTCTTATAGCTAGATAACGCCTTCACACTCCGTCTCTATCTACATGGGCGTACTGCGGACGTCTTGTCTCTATTGTACTTGGATGTACTGCCCTTGTTTTTGGCAGTGCTCCACTGCACGCCTGACCCTATTCAGGAGTCCTACGGTGGTAAAATCTTTAAGTCCGAATGTAGCTAGTGTATGGAACCTATCTAGGCACATGGGCATGGCTCTAGGAAGTCCATCCATTGCAATGCAACTTTGAGGGTTCGAGAGAAGCAACCCATGTCATGCCGAACGATATTCCAGAAGAGGACCTGTGCCGCTCCTAATTCCTACGATGCTCAATCGGCTCTGCAAGCGACACTATCATCATGTCTGCGCTCGCCTTATCACAACAGCGCGGCGCAACACACCCCCATCCCAGCTCAAACCCAGAACAACACTCGCCGGATAGGTCAGGAAGATGTACGAAAGAGTCAGACGCCAGCAGAAGTGGCCACAACGCCTAGGTCACAGTCGAAGAGGAGGTCAAAATTCCTGCAGGACCGTATGGCAGGTTTGATCAATACGAATAGCTTGTCGGAGACGTTGGATGCGCATCGCCAGTGGAACAGGGCACGCGACACAAAGACACAGGAGCATCAACAGCAGAGGCTGCAGAGAGGGCACAAGATTGGTGAAGATGCGGACACCGACTTGACAAAGGAACTCCTGCAGAATCGCCCTAGCCCAGACTATTCTCCTAGTCCGTTCCCTCGAGGAGCGTTCAGCCTCCAACCTCATGCATCTGGCGCAAATGGATTCGACTTCCAGGCTATGAGCCAAAGTCTACAGCTGCTGGGCGAGAGAGGCTCGATATCGAGGCGTAGCACAAAAGATGGGGTGGAGACTGCCGCAATACCCAGTGACTTTGACTACAGACCTCTCATGGTGCCGCCTCGGCCTCTGCCTGCAGATATAGTCAGGACAGAGCCGCCATGGAAATTGAAACAGGATGGCACTCAAGCAATGAGCCATGAAGATGCACTGAGCGAGGAGATCGAACGCTTCTCCGCCCATCTAGAGCAGACAAGTGATGAGAAGGCAGCGCGGCAAGCAGTAACTAACGAGGCGATGACACAGATCAAGTCTTTTCTCGCCCAAGAGGCCATCGATCACGAATGGACAGCAGAGGTCTTCGGCTCACAGGCGAACAGCCTCGCGCTCCCTACATCAGATATCGACATCCGCATGGATGCATTGAAAGAGCGTAAACGCTCTTCGCCCATCGGCTCAGACAATGCAGAGACTCACGCTCTCTTCCCTGCTGAGAGGCTCCACCACTTCCTGAGGACAAAGAGCCCAGACTTCATCCTAGTGAGGGCACGTTTCAGGGCGGTAAAGCGACGCATCATCAGCATGCAGCACAAATACACCGGCCTCGACGTCCAGATAGTCTGCAACGCCAACCAGACTTACAGGCAGCCGCCGCTCATCGCAAAGTACATAGAGGAGCTGCCTACGCTGCCGAAGCTCTACCGCGTCTTGAGGACGGCGCTCCAGATGCGCCGCCTCGACGACACCTTCACCGGCGGCCTGAACGGCTACACGACCTTGATGATGGTCGTTGCGGCGCTGAAGCGCCATCCCGACGTGAACACCGCCTCCGTGGGCGAGCAACTCCTCTTCATCCTGAAGTTCTACGCAACCTTCCCGACCCTCACGCACGGCCTCGCCGTCGACCCGCCGAAGATGTTCAAGAAGCACAACGCCAGCAGCAAGCTCGCCCTCAAGCACTTCATCGATGCGGCGCACAAGCGCGACGACCGGGTGCGAGCCGGCCAGTGGACCATCTCCCGCCACCACCGACTGCAGCCCTACATGCTCATTCTGCAAGACCCGGCAAACTCCTTCAACGACCTCGGCACGAACTCGGTGGGGTGGCAGCATATACAGAGGTCGCTTGGCCATGTTTCGCATATTCTTGCGAGCCCTGCGTCAGACGCCCCGATGCTTTCCTCGCTTGTTGGCGACTGCCATAATATGTTCGCTGCGAGGCGGCAGAGGTTGGCTGAATACGCTATCAGCCTGGACGGTGGTTCTGTACAAAGTAATAGGATTACTGAGGTAGACATAGACACAGACGTGGTGGTTGACAACAAGATCGAACGGTAAGCGACAAGCTTATGGCTGCGGCAGAAACTGGCATCGTATCAGTTAAAGCAAACGAGTGGCTTTGACTTGAATATATGGGAGAGCAAGCTCTGTCAGAGAACGATCTCATTGCGGAGAGAACCCTAGGTGGCAAATTGAAGACGTCACTAAATCCTAGCTAGTAACACTTCGCTCAATACTTCATGTCTAGACAGTAGAAGCAGAAGAAAACCGCCATCTCTATCGTTTTGCGAGGAGCAAAGCACTTTCGCTTCCTCATCATTCAAGCCCTTATGTATGTAGCAGCCGTGGAAGAGCATTCAGAGTCCTCCTCCATTAAAGCGAGTGAAATTTGTATGCGTCTCATGCGTTCTATATCTTGGCATCAGGGACCGAGCCTTCGACAACTGCCACCGCACCGGCATTACCAGCATCGGTAGATCCGTTGAGAAGGGCAATGGCAGAGATCACGTCTGAGGGCTCAAGCAAATGCCAGCTTGCAAGGGTCTGCTTGGAACTTGCGCCGACAGTCACAGCGAACACATGATCGATGGGTAAGTTGGAGCTGCGCAGGGAGCGGAACATGTCTGTAAAAACGAGTCAGCGATGTCTAGGTCAGACTAAAGGAGGGATGGAGCTGAAGTGAACTTACCCTCATCAGTGAAGTCATCACCTAGGCAGAAGACAAAGTCAGGGGCGGAGTCCGGACCCTCGCCGTAAGAAACCACAAGTCTCCTCGCAATCTCGCCCTTGTTGACGAAGCGCGGGCGTACTTCGAGGTTCGCTTTTCCAGCCATGACCTCGACATCCCATTTCTTGACAATGGTGTTCTCGATGTGCTTCTGGCACTCGCGTGCCATGAAGGCTCCATATTCCGGATCCGCCCTACGGTAGTGCCAGGTGAGAGCGATCTTCTTGCGCTCGATGAAGCTTCCTACGGTACGCTCGGTGTAATGTTGGAACACATCCATGACGCTCTTCTGCCATACCATGTCAAACGTCTCTGTCAGGTTCTCCCAAACCGTAGAATTCGGCATGCGGATGAAACTGCCGTGCTCTGCCGACAATCCCAACTCCGAGATGTGTCCCATCCATTCATCAAGGAAAGCTTGGTCACGGCCACTGATAATCCAGACAGAGTTGTTGGGATCAGACGCCAACGTCTTAAGAGTACGGATGACACGATCAGAAGGTATGGCGGCCGATGGGTCTCTGACAATGGGTGTCAGCGTTCCATCGTAATCGAACATGAACAGTCGACGAGATGCTTTGCGATATTGGGACAGCAGCTTCGCACGGTCGAGGGCGGGAGTTGCGATGGACTGGTCAAAAGATGCCAAATTAGTGAGCAGACGCTTCAGGTAGTTGTCTGTCCACGTCTGGATCGAATTCCTCATGACATGATTGTAGAGCCTCTGGTGCGAAATCAGCTTATCCTCCTCTGGCATTGTGAGAGCCATGTTGATGGCATCGGCTGTGCCGCCCAGGTCCCAGGGATTGATGTGAATTGCGTTTCCAAGGCTTCCAGCAGTGCCCGAGAATTCTGATATAATTAGAGGTCCGTGGTTGTCTCGCTGGCAGATGACGTATTCCAGTGCTGTCGTGTTCATGCCGTCACGTACACTAGTGATCAACCCAAGGTCTGCAATGCGCAGTAGCGCAAAGTATTCCTCCTGTGACAGGTACTGAGGGTAGTGCTGAACCGGAGCAAAGCTGAGCGAGCCATATGCACCATTGATGCGGGACACTAGATCCATAATTTTGTTCGCTGTCTTGTCCGACTTCTCGTCACGATCTTCAATGCTTGTTGGACTGGTGACCTGGATCAGCACCACTTTCCCATGCCATTCTGGGTGGCGCTCAAGGAAGATTTCAAAGGCTTGTAGCTTCTGTGCCACACCCCTCACTGTGTCCAACCGGTCTCTTCCGACAATTATCTTCCTACCAGCGTAGAGATCTTTTAATGCATGCATGTTCTCCTCAATGCCAGGTGATTCGAAAGCCTCCTGTAAGGTCTTATTGGCG
Organism: Polychaeton citri CBS 116435; assembly: GCA_010093785.1. Classification (NCBI taxonomy): domain Eukaryota; kingdom Fungi; phylum Ascomycota; class Dothideomycetes; order Capnodiales; family Capnodiaceae; genus Polychaeton; species Polychaeton citri. The sequence goes on from MU003783.1 coordinate 140,344, forward strand.
TTAATGCCGATTGGAAAGACATCAACAGCTACATGCGCGCCATATGCATCAACACCAGCCGACGAGGAATCAAACCCAAGGATACGGGTGCTGCAAGAAGAGAAGTGGCGGGAGTAGCTGTAAGCCTGGAAGCCAATCATATTAGCTCCAAGAACGCCCTCCATTATCTCTTTGCGACGGCTAAGTCCGCGATAGAACTCGCTACTGGGGAATGGGATATGCAAAAAGAATCCAATGTAAACGTTGGGTAGTCGCTGCCTGAGCAGGCTAGGCAGGAGTAAAAGGTGGTAGTCGTGTACTAGAATGATGTCGCCTGGCTTGTAGACTCTAACGATCGTGTCTGCAAAAGCCTTGTTCATCCAGTAGTAGTCGGCCCAAGCTTTCCTAACAGCTCGACCGTCCGTTGGCTCATTTTGCTTATAGTGGAAGAGCGTGAAGAGCTCATGCTCTCCATAGCGTCTCCACTTAGGCTGCTCACGAAGAGTCATAACATCGTCCTTGTCGAGGTCATCATAGAGCCAGACTGGTGCGACGTGGCCTTTGGTCCCGTCCTCCAGCTGGCTGACCAAACGCTGCCTGTCAGCCAAAGGAACATGAAGCTCAGCGGTTTCGCCAGGCTGTAGAGGCTTTGCGTGAGAATCAACAGGCACCGGTGCTGACGCCTTATTCAAAGGGGCTACATTTGTAGAACGGTCTGCTGATGCTCGCTTGTGGTGACCTTGGTGACTTGCGACCCTATCGATCTCACCAGTCCAGCCAACAAGCGTGTGATCCCAAGGGCAGTCATCGGACGAAAGGTAGGCAAAGGAATCAAACAGCGCACTTGTACCATGGCGTGGTACAAGGTCCTGCGTACAGAGTTAGCGAAGGTCGTGTGATTTCACAGACTGCTGTTGTGACTCACCCATTGCTCGCCTGGAGCATACCCTATCTTAAAAGGCATACAGAAGGTGGCACTGATAACATTGCCGCTGAGGTTCAGGCCCGGGTGAGCCGAGCGAGGATCTACTTGGGTTGGCTGAAGGCTCTTTGGAATCGTCTCTGTCAGACTTAGACGACGAAGCAGCTCTTCGCCAGTGCGTGCACCGGCCGAAGCTTCTACAGGAGAGCTTGGTCTCCTCGAACTCAGCGTTTGCTGGTCCAGCGGGACATATTTGGTGCTCCACTGTGGTGGCGAGGTGAAGGAAGACCTTGGCGAACGGCCAGTGGGCTCAAATGCGGACATTGTGGTGTGAGCCCGTACGCAGCAGAACGCTTGGTCGTGGAATTGTTAACGGTAGAACAGACTGTGAGGACTTGGCACCTGCGGCAAACGCAACCTCGCGCGTGATCAGCCACAGGTCTGCTTCTCGGTTATCTACAGCGTGTTTGTTTGGATTCTGTGTGGTCACCGGTCAGCTAGACTTCTGCGAGAGCTTCCCACGCGATGTGGAGGAGAGCAGCGCAGCGACGACAGTGACGTCGGCAGCAGGCACACACAGCAACCGGCGGATCCGAGACAGGAACAGGTGCTCGAGTTCAGAGCGCTTCAATAGGATTCGTCCAGCATGCAAGTCAAGATATGGGTGTGCAAGTGGTAAAGATGTTGCTGACTTGACTTGGTGGTCGAAATAGGAAATCGTGGTCCAGATCGCACTTCCGAGCAAAGCTGCTGCTGCAATGGGCCGTTTTCGGCGGCGAGAAGTCAACTTGGAGCGGTCATTGATTCGGCGCAGAGTTGGTCACTGAAGTGGGTGTGGGGGATGCATGTCTCGGGAGGATTGGGCAATATAGTTGGTCGTTCGAACTGCAAGCTACACAACGCAGGTCGACGCTTCGATATGGCTTGTAATTACGCCAATAATGAAAATGAAGTGGATGATGGATGGGACACACACGCGGAGCGGAGCTTCAACCGCACGGGACTTTCCGAAAGTCTATCGTCGTCATTGCTAGAGGTTGAAGTGGTTTGGGAAGGAGCTACCCAGGCCGAGGCAACCACACGCCCAGTAGAACAGCCACTGACGCTCTCGGCTATCTAGGTTGGTAGTACAGGCTAGTTGTTTGCCTGAGTACTGCATATATGTCATTACCGGGACCTCGTTCATCTGCATATCCGAAAGGGGAATCACGATGATTTTGACGACGTCAGGCACTGAGGCATTGAAAGCAGACGCTCGGGCTGGCGACGTTGGCGGGATAGTCTTCCCATAGAGAACTGGCACTTGCAGCGATGGACCATTGTGAGAAGTACCATGACTACCACGAATCGTGATGCTAACATAACGTCTATCTAATCTGCCGTCCATTCCCCTGCTTGGAATCGTTTGTCTACCTACCTGTCAAAAGCAAGGATCTCATGCGTCAGTCTTTGGGCGGAATGGCACGTTTGGATCTCTAATGCCAGTCTTGCTCCTGAAGAACTGAGCACCATCTACCAATCGCCTCTCCGAGTTGGCTCTGCTGTTGACAAAGTCAGGGTAGTTGAGCGTCAGCTCAGCAGCGCCGTTGACAATGTGATCGGCAGCCTCGACGCCGAGCATGAAGCTGTGGTCCTGGTTGCCAACCTCGTACTTCCATGATCCAAAGCGCCCGCGCGAGTAGATATCCATGTCCTGCAGTCTTGGCAAGACTTGTTTGAGCACACCATCACGCTCAAGCGAGGGGGTTGGGTAGCCGTGGTTGAAGCGGCGGTGGTAGGTGCTGACAACCTCATCACTAGGCTGGAGCATCCCAGTGTTGACGAGGCCTTGGATAGAGTCTTGCAGGAGGGTCTCGTTGTTGACCGGCTTCATGCTTGACTCTGAGACTTCCAACATAATCGACCAGTAAGGACCTTCCTTCGCCTCTGTTGACGCAGGCTTGCTACCGTCTGCTAGCTGCAGCGCTGGCAGCTTCTTGCTAGCATCAGGCTGGTTGTTAGGAGAGTAGTTTGAGAAGATTGTGGCCCGGTAGAATGGGCAGTTGTCCTCTGGGAAGTACAACCAGCACTTGTCACCAATGTGCTCGGGTCTTTCGCCGCGGACACCCACACCAATGACGTGAGTGGTAGAGTAGAAGAGGCCTTCGCAGAGCTTTGTCAACTCCTCGTCACGCATGTTCTGGACCAACTGATCCAGGTTCATTGTAGTAACGAGCTTCTTGTAGTTGATGGTGGTGCCATCGCCCAGAAGCGCACGCTTCCCGTCTGCATCCACTAGCTGTACACGACCGTGTTCGCCAAAGCGAGTCTTCTCTTTCGGCAATGTCTTTGCAACATTGATCCAGATGTTACCAGTGCCACCGTGTGCTGGGAAGCGGAAGGTGGCGTTGGGGCCCCAGCCGCCTGCTGCCTTGCCCAGAACCGTGTTCCTGGTGACCAACTTGAGGTTTGGCGCGGCCACACGCTCACCTAGCCAAGAGCATTGCATCTGGAAGATCGGAGTGTCAGTATATGTGTCTTGGGACCTTCCTCACGAGCGGGGGTACAGATGGAGGAGAAGCGGCCTACCTTTGTCGTGGGCACAGCCCAGACCTTGTAGTTGTATGGCCTCATGAAGGCATTGGCGACGCCCTCGCCACAGTTCCTGAGGATCCATTGGTCGAAGTCTTGGGGTTTCGTGTTTGCAACTCTTGCTTCCAACGCCGCGTCGATCAACCCCTCCAAGCAAGCAACTTGGTCCTCTTTCGGTAGACGAGCGAGGTTGTTCTGGAATGGGTATTCGACCCAGGTGTCCTTGTAGCGAACGTAAGAGATACGCTGGTGGTTGTACCAGTCTTCTGCCTTGGGAAGGGCTTCGTCGATGCAGTCGTCAAAGTACTTGTAGTGAGAGAAGATGACGTGACCACCAACATCGTAGAGCTGTACTTGGGGTCAGCACCATGCATAGGGAACCTTCGGAGGGTGGTGGCGACTCACGAAACCCTCTGGAGTGATGTCGGTGGACGCAAGACCACCTGGGGTCTCGTTTGAGTCCACGATCAACCATGAGGGGCCATCCTACTCCCAGTTAGACAAGTTCGCAGCGCAGGTCAGAAAGGTTGGCAGCATACGATCTGGTGCAGACGCTTAGCAGCGCCGAGTCCAGTAGGTCCGGCACCGATTACGAGAACGTCGACGTTACTATTCCGGTGGGTGTTAGCGAGAGAGAGGTCTCGGAAACACTTGCACGAGGATAACTCACACTTCCTGGCCATTGGCCTTTGAGATCTTTCGCTGATGCCCTGACATGATGAGGCTTTGTACCTGAGGTAAGAGTGTTTGAAGGACAGGAGGAAGACAAGGTGTAAAGGATGCAAAGGAAAATGATGGCGGACAGAGATGGGAAAGTGGTGTCAACACCCACCGCCACTTTTTAGCATGCTGCTACTTTGCAGCCCACGACGCGGCGGGCGCAGATTCACGGGCGAATGAACCGCTCTGCCTAAGGTTCAGGGACCAGCGACAAGCCTCTCGCACTAAGGCCCGCAATGACACGGCCCCAAGGGCCAAGTTTCAGAATCTTTGACGCTCACAATTGTGTACCTCTGTATGCCGTTGGCCACTTGCTGCGTTGTAGGACTGTAACGCTTGCCTCAAGGCACCGTGCCCTCCTCCTGCCAAGGGAAAAGTCGAGGATGTTGTCGGGGTCTGGTCTTACAACCTGTGTCCTGTATGACGAACTACAACGACGATCAGGCCGAAATTTGGGGTGCAGAAAAGGGGCACGGGGGGGGGGGGGGGGGGGGGGGGGACACCTAGTGTGCCGCAGTGAGAGCCAGGCGAGCAAGGCGATCGTGCAACGACCCTGCAACATTGCACAGCATGCGAGTTATACTGTAGTGTAGAAGCATTGCGTTCCAGTGGCGCGACCTGTTGGTGTCCTGATGGCCGCATGGCACAGCAGATATGCGATTACGGCTGTCCTTTCACACACAGCATACTTGCCGGGACATGCAAATGGCCTCAGGCCAGCCGCCTATGTGCGTGGATTGACAGCAAAGAGGGCAGTCCCCCAGATAGCGAGTACGAAGAGGGTAGCAAGGGATAGTGGCATGTGGTATGTAAGAGTGCTTAGCATGCAGAGCACGGGTTACATTAAGGATGTCAGAGTGAGCCTCAGCATCTCTCGCTGTGCCTCCCCATACCGAAGTTTGGTTACGAGTGCTGTTCTTCTGGACCCCACCGTGCCGTTTCTTGCCTGACCACTGAGCCTGAGTCTGAGCCTGAGCCTGCGTGGATGCGGACACGTGATTCGTCAATAATAGCACAAGGCGATCGCGCAACTCCGTTTCGCTACTAGCGCGGACGAGGCGAGGGGCTGACGAAGCCCGCTCCCCCTACTTCTTGCACAGGCCATAGGCCACTGGCCTGTTTTCAACCGTCCCATCCCTGCGTTCCTGCGAGGAGGAGGCTCGCGGTGGTCGTTCGTCGCGCGCGCAGGTATTTTTGCTTGCAGCGGGTTTGGGTAGTACGGAGGCCTTCCAGGCATTCTCCTGCAGCTATCACTTTATTTGTGAGCCTTTCCATCGCCAAGCGGATTGCTTCTCTCTTCTCTCTCTCCTTGTCACACCCGTTCTCTCTCTTGTCTCCCTCTGTGTCCTCAGAAGTTCCCAATCGCGATTCCTTTCAACTGTATCTCAAGCTTGTCGTTCTTTTCAAAGATCTCCAATTCATTCGTGCTACCCGGCCATCTCTTCCTTTCTTTTCTTGCCTGTCCAACTATCTACCCTGCCTGAGGACAAGACGCCGCTAGCCTTAGGCGCCCGTGCCCCTCGAACCCCAGGCTACACCTCGAAAGCAAACGCGACACGCGAACCCTTTCCAGGCAGCGATTCCAGATCTCCTGCTTCCAATCTATCCGATATACATCAACCGCAATGTCTATGAACGAGAAGGAGAGAGTGAGTGGCGAACAGGAGAGACAGGGCCCTGGCGAGCCAGTCCTGCCGACCGTCAACCCGGCGGCATCGGAAAAGTCACAGCCAGTACAGCAGGCAGGATTCCACCCGTCTGTCTACGTTATGTGAGTCCCATCAATGGAAACGATGGCCGCCGCCAGAAGGGAACCCGTCTGACCAAAAGCCCAGCACCTGGATCACCCTCTCCTCGACCGTCATTATCTTCAATAAATGGATCCTAGCTTCTGCCGGTTTCAGATTCCCAATCTTCCTCACAACATGGCATCTGGCTTTCGCGACCTTGATGACCCAGATCATGGCCCGCTTCACAACCACCCTTGATTCGAGGAAGAAGGTCCCGATGACTGGGCGTGTTTATCTGAGGAGCATTGTGCCTATTGGTGCCATGTTCTCCCTGAGCTTGATCTGCGGCAATCTCACATACCTGTACCTGAGCGTCTCTTTCATTCAGATGCTGAAGGTAAGACATCATCTACGAAGCGGACCAGTATCATCTCACTAATTTTGCATTCAAAGGCTACCATGCCCGTCGCCGTCCTCCTGACCTCCTGGGTCATGGGTGTTGCTCCTCCATCTCTAAAGACGCTCGGTAACGTCTCACTTATCGTCATCGGTGTTGTGATCGCATCCCTCGGCGAGATCAAGTTCGTCATGACCGGCTTCCTCTATCAGGTTGGCGGTATCGTCTTTGAAGCTGTCCGCCTCACGATGGTCCAGAAGCTGCTTAGTGGCTCAGAGTTCAAGATGGACCCTCTCGTTTCGCTATACTACTTCGCGCCAGCTTGCGCCATCATCAACGGTGTTGTCTGCCTGTTTTGGGAGATCCCGTCAATGACGCTCGGCGACATTGAGCGTGTCGGTTACCTGACATTGTTGGCAAACGCCGTCATTGCATTCATGCTCAACATCTCAGTGGTGTTCCTGGTAGGCTCATTCTGAACGTTCCACACCACGCCAGCTGTGATTTGCTAACAAAACAATGCAGATCGGCAGAGGATCTGCCCTTGTCATGACCCTCTGTGGTGTCCTCAAGGACATCTTGCTCGTCGTTGCCAGCATGATCATCTTCGGCGACCCAGTCTCCGGCCTCCAGTTCTTCGGCTACAGCATCGCCCTCGCCGGTCTCGTTTACTACAAGCTTGGAGCGGAAAAGATCAAGGAGCATTTCGGCCACGGCTCGCGCGCCTGGGCAGACTACGGCGCCAGACACCCAGCCCTGAGGAAGCTCTTGGTAGCCGCTCTGGTCATCTTCAGCATCTTCACACTCCTCGCTGCCATCTCCCACAGTGGATATGGATTGAACAATGCAGAATGGAGTAAACAGCTTTCCCACTACACTGGCACTGGCACTGCCGCTTGAACAGGGAGGGAGTGGGCATTTAGGGTGACATGGAAATGAGAAAGAGACGCGAGCTACAAGGGAGGTAGAATGCAGAACGAGGTGGAATGTCTCTATAGATCTTGACGGCTTATGGAAGGCGCAGGTTACAGCAGCATGCCCTGGAGTTCTGCGTCCCAAAACTCTCTTATTTTTACTGTTTAATTGTACAACAATACAAACAAGGGAGAACCTCTCCCTTGGGGATTGAAAGAAATTCAAAAATCGAAGTACAGAACCAACTTTAAGATCGAAATTGACCTTGTCGCGCAACCACTAGACGTTAGGTAGACGGTTATCCCAGTGGAGGTGCGTTTTTCTTGGTAAATGGTAATGTACCATAATCCAATGTTCCAAGCAGACCAAACAACTCTCTGCGCGCTCACCAATTATTACAGGGTGGCAATGGCAGATGGATAATCCAAGCTTGTCAGGTAACAAGAGGGAATCGCAACAACCGTCAACAACGTGGCGGGAGTGTAGAAGTATCAGAAATTCAGATTCGGATTCGGATTCGAATTAAGAGAAAACGCAAGGTGTTTGGTTTTTGCCCAGTCTATCGTAGCAGTGGTATCGAACGCATTACCAACCATCAAACGCACGCGCAAGGTAAAGGGGAGGGGGAAAAAAGAAACAATAGACAAACGTCAGATAAACAGAAAAGCAAGGAAGCTCGGGAAGAGCCGCGGCCGCTGGGCGTCTGAACATGATAGAGCGTGTGCATTATAACGTTTGCAAATGGGGGAAGGGGGGGAAAGGCGCTCAGCGTCGACGATTCTTCCTCTGCTTCTTGCTTGGTGAACCTGTTGCTGGAGCAGCAGCAGCAGCAGTAGCAGTAGCAGTGGTAGTGGTGTGGTGGTCAGCAACCTCCGCCGCCGCTCCGCCAGGAAGCGAGCCGTTCGGTACGTCACCACCCTCACTGCCGCCACCACCACCACCGCCGCCGCTGCTGCTGCTGCTGCCGCCAGGGCTACTGCCCACGGGGCTTGCAGGGGAGGCAGGCACGGTCCACCCTTTCCTATCACCGTTTAACCGTCACTTCCCGCCATTGACCTTCTTCTTCGTCTCCTCTTTGGCGCCTTCGGCTGTGGACTTGGCCTCGTCGGCCTTCTCCTCACCGACCTTCTGGGCCTCACCGGCCTTCTCCTGGCCGAACTTGGCGTAGGTGTCGAACTTGTCCTTGCCGTACTGCTTGTACTCCTCGCCCTTGGCCTGGGCGGCCTTGATGTAGTCGGCGCCCTTCTGCCTGGACTCATCGTACTTGGGGCCGAGGAAGTCGGCGACGACGTGGAAGAAGTCCGAGGCGATCTTCAGCTCGGTTGAGATGATGGCCTTGACGCTGATGACAGGGGCGAAGCCGTTCTCGCTCGACTTTGCGGTCTTCTCGTACTCGTCTGTAGAGTGGTCATGTGGGTCAGCAATGGGGACGATGCGTTGGGATTCACACTTTTGGAGATGGTATCTTGGGGGGAGGAAATGGGGATGGGAGATGACGATTGGGGTTCCGTCGAGGCTTACCGTTCCACGTCTTGAAGACGTATGTCTTGCCATCATCGGCAAGCTTGAATGGCCAGAGGACGTACCCCTTGGCAGTGTCGACGATGGTGCTGGTCTCCTCCTTGACGATTGGGAAGTGACCGTCAACCTTGTCGAGGCCCTTGTCGCCCAGCTCGTCGGCCTTGTTGAGGTATGGCTTTGCGTAGCTGTATGGTGTCTCGAGGTATGGCTCTACCGGCTTGCCGAACTTGGAGTAGGCACCGTCGGCCAGCTCGATGGACCTCTTGCCGTATGGGTTGGACTTGAAGGTCTCAATGCCATCGTTGACGACTGGGTATGAGGCAAGGTGGGAGATGAACTGGGAAGATGGCTTGGTGCCGTTGGTGACGGGTGAGTCGCCTGTTGCGTGAGGCATCTTGTTCTGGCTGCTCTTGGGGGGAGGGGGTGGGGAGGAGAAAGGTTCCTGTGGTACCGTAGACAGGTGTTAGCAAAGAACGTGTGACTTTTCCCCGTTGCAATGGTACTCTCGATCGAGATGGTGTAGAGCAAGAAAGAGGGAGAGCAAAGCAGAGCAGAGCCAAGTTTCCGTAGTGCGGTAGGATCGATTGGATGGGCTGCCACACCCACACCAACCAGAAGTACAGGCCCAACTCACTCGCTCAGTCACGCTGACAGCAAAGGCAAGCAGGAGCTATGCGTGGGAAGCACCTTTGCTGTCAAAGCTGTCAAAAAGCAGTAAGACAAAGGGTTCATGCTTACCTTGAACGAGTATAGCGAGACAATCGATCAGAGCTGCTTTGGGAACAGCAGTGAGATTCTTGTGTGGGAGACGTCGAGTCTGATAGTACAGTGGATGATGACCGAAGGGAGGAAGAGAGACGAGAGGCAAGAGTTTGTATGGCGACGACGGCAGAGGGAGTAGAACTACTTGGTTACGGGGATGTAGATAGTGGACTACTATGTTTGCTGGCAGGACCAAGAATGCAACATCATCTACTTGGGAGGGCGGCGGCGACGTAACGCGTACAGAGGGACAGAGAGAGTGGGAGCCGGAGACACACAGACAGACAGACACAGACAGACAGACAGACAGACAGAGCGTGAATGAGTGAGTGTGCGTGGTGTGTGGTGTGTGTGGTGTGCGTGCGTGCGTGCGGTCATAGATGGCACGTTGTTGGGACAATGACGCCCCTGCTTGGGAAAGCTTGTGACAGGCTGTATGGGGTATGGATGGGCTGGCCGAGTGGCTCTCACAGGCGCGACACAGGCGGTAATGTGTAGAGGGAGCAGCACCGGCAGCAGCACCCAGGCGGTCCACGGGTACTGTGATTAGTGACAGTCCAGTGACGGGCGCGTCACCTCATCGCACCGCACCGCAACGCACTATGCGCGTGCATGTGTGGCAGTGTGGGAGAGCAGAGAGGCAGAGGGGGGGGGGAAAGTCAATGCGGCGGCGACATGGGTGAATGCAATGGACGCGGTGGAGTGGATGTGGATATGGATGGGTTGACGACAGTCCACTGTACGTACACTCTGGCTCTGCCCTCTCTTACTCACTCACTCATCACTCACTCATCACCTACTCAGCTGTTCTTTATTTTGCATGTGAGAACCTTAAGCATGTGAAAGCGGCTGGCATGTGATTGGACTTTTTTCCCTCCAGGGCGGAGCCTGTGGCGCAAACCTCTCGCATCCGCCTGGCCTCAACCTTGCCGCAGGCCAAGGCTTGATGATCGTGATTCAATCAACACCTCTCTCCCTGCTGTGCTGTATCCTCTCCTCCCTTCCAGACCCTTACCTTCCCACCTTGGAACAGGGTCGTTGCAGTCGTGTACAATGCAAGTCTCCGGGACAGAGGAACCGTCCAAGCGACGCAAGGGCTAGGGAGACGGGGGGGGAGCAGGAGGAGGAGGCCTGAGACTCTCTCAATCGACCCGGAGTGAGATGTCGGTATCTGCCTCCCCCAATCCAGGATATGAGACTGGACTGGGTTTCTGGTGGTGATGGTGATGGTGATGACGGTGGTTGTGGTGGATTCTCTCTGCTCGCCTCTTGGGATCGGCTACAGTAGCGTCGACAGACATACATGCAGTGTCGACAATCAGTCAATACCGTCTCCGTGCCAGCAGCAGAGTGATACCTAAGCAATGCAATCGATACATGTCTTGGCCACTGCTGTCCTGCCCAGCCCTGTCCTGCGGCGCACACGTTTGCAGGCGTGCAGATGCGACCCACATGGGCCACATTTGCCAAACACCCCCCCCCCCATATGGCGAGCCCCGCTTGACATATGCCCCCATCAAGCCATAGAGGCAAGAGGAGGCAATGAGGCCTGGGTGGTTGCGCGCAGCTACACCCATACCGGGTACTCACATGTGCCCTGCAACAGCAGCAGCAGCAACGACACTACGGCTCGTGAACCCATCCCAGCCGCCTTTTCCCGCGTTTGCAATGCCTGTCTTCCCGTACCGTCCATCGCAGCCCTCTCCAAGAGAGAAGACGTTTCCTCGGTACAGGTATGGAGACGAGTGTACACACGTTGAGGCAATACTTACTCGTTTGTATCTGCCTGCATCTTCGACGCCGCTCTGCCTCTTCCCAACCCCCGCCGGCGCGATGCTCTGCTCTGTTCGACGCTGCTCTGCCCTGCCCTGCTGTGCTCTGCTGTGCTCTGCTGTGCTCTGCTGTGCTCTGCGCATCCATACCCGGCTCTCTTATCGAACAATCGAGTGATCTGAGTGGGCTGGATGCGTTGGTGAGATCGCACGCCCTCACCCACACCACTCCGGCGCTCCTTCACTCGATGCGCTGCATGTGCCTTAGGCCAATCATGTGGCGGTGCTGAGCCCATGGCAGCTCCCGGAGTGCGCCAGTCGTGGCGACTGCTGCCCCCATCTGCCGCCAACGCGTGCTGTATTGGCCTTCCTCGGTCGCTTCGTGCTGACTGCCGCTCCCCCCTTATCAATCCTGCAATGATGCTAAATCTCGCATAGGCACCGCTTCCGGTGGATGCTAGCTGCGATCCTCCATGACACCGTCTGCAACCCTTTCTTTTATTGTTTCATGCAGACGCGACCGAGCTGTGCTGCCCTGACATTCCAAACACACTGGATCCACCGCATAGCTCGGAGTCAATTTCCAATCTCCCATTTCCCTGTGAGACACGCGCGTGGTATCTCCTGGGCGCGTTTTTCTTCTTTCCCTTCCCTCGCCCCCTCTGCTTCGCCGATAAGCCCCGAGCATTGCGATGAGGAATGCAGATGCTCTAAACGCAAGCGACGTGGCTGCAATCCATATTGGAAAGCAATTACCTGCTGCGCGCTTTTATCGTGTGCCTACCGGCATGTCCGAGTCTAGATGTACAAGATGATGGTGGTGCGACCTTGGGCGAAACCCGCAAGGTCGCTAGCCATGATGGTTAAACGCTGTTCTATGCCATGACGCTGGGGCATCCGTCCATAGGGAGCCTCGCAAGTCTCACAAAGCTCTACAGGAAGCTGTCCGTTGCCGCGACGCGAGCCGAATATAACACATGACTTGACACGCACGTCTCACGCTCTGGACAAACCTTTGACAGGATAAACGCGGGATTGGAGCAAGATCGCGTTGGAACCTCCTCGCGAAACACGCTCGCGCTATGTCAGCCAGTCAGCAAAAAGTATTGGCGAGTCCATTCAACCAGACCAGCCTCCGCCCATCTGACTCTGGTTGGATGGGCACCGCGTTGACAGATGGGGGGAGGGGGAAGGTGCGCGCAGGTAGGTCTCTGGTTTGCCTCAGGACCAACTCGCCTGTGGATGAGCGTCACCGCGCCGACATGCTTTAAGCGATGCTGATCCTCAAATTCACCTACTCGTATTTGTTGGAGGGGAAAAGGACTCACAGCCTGAGGCAACCCTCACTGCAATTTAACACCGGACCGCTTCCATGCATCGGCCGGATACCCACATTGCATCACCGGAGAAGGGACGATGTCTCCAATGCCCATCTGGTGTCTCTTCGAAAGTGTTTCTTCGGAAGCTGCTATCTACGTTGCTCAACGAATGGGTCATACGTGCAATCTACCGCAGACGGTCTAACCCCACATTACAGGAACAGACGAAGTCGTTGTATGGTATGGGTTGCGAGCGAGTACCAGCCATGCTTTGTCCGGATCGCATAATGCGATTGTTCGAACACCCACGCCTCCACCACAACTCCACAAGGGTTCTTGTCGATTGACAATGGACTGTATCCTCTGTCCGCGATTCTTCGAGGGCTAGGTTGCCGTGCCTCTCAATATCTATATACTTGCTTCCAGCACCGTGGATACCTCACTCATACTGCCCCCCACCCCCAGCAAGCTTTCACTATTTGGGCGTTGCCTTCCTGATCAGAGTGGTCATCTGTCCACCATCGAGCGATAAGTCTTTGACAAGAGCGTACCTTGCGACCTGATAATCCGACTCGAGTGTCACACAGAAAGTCTCTATCCGTGCGCCTCTTCGTCTCACCAGAATGACACCCTCTTCAACCCCCGCAAGGCCTGTTACCGACCATTGCAGGAGTGGCATGTTCATAGCTGCTTATCCAGATGGTGCTCATTGGGCCGATCACCGCCAGCTGCGCGATCATCCGCCTAGACGCGAAAGGATGCTCACGAGAGGCAGGGTTGCAGCCGAGTTCATACGTCGCTCTCCAGGCTTCGTACTACAGAAGGTAACTAAAAAGCAATCATATTCTGAACCGCTCAACCGCGTTCAGAAGTGCCCTTCTGAGCGTCGTCTAGTTGGTCATATGGTGTCCATCAAAGCTGCAAAGATAGAGAGGCCCTCGCCATTGGTGAGGCGTTTAGAGAGCGCAGGAGCGAAAGAGTCTGTTATCAGAAACAGGTCAACGGGCTATCACAACACATTGGCAATGCATGCAATGGAGCAGCTGAACTTGGCGGCGGCTGATCAGCATGAGAGCGCTTGGTTCGATCCTGGCTTGAGAACCGCTTGGTTTGACGATGACGAGGATACTGATGACGATGCCAAGCCGACTGGACAGGTCGAGCTTGACGCGGTGGAGCATCGCGCAGCGTCTCTGGCGAGGCTTGAGGGCTGTATCGAAGAGAACGTTGGATGCTTGGCGGTAGGTCCTGAGCATGTCGTGCACCGACCTTCATCGACTTACAACAGCATCGATGAGATCCCGACTGCAATTGAGCAATCGATACCAGGTAGGTCTGGAGCAGATCAGAGAGCTACATGGCATTCCTCTGTAGCACATCATGCTGTAGCTGGTAAGCATGTGATTCCTCATCCTCCTTCCTTGACTCCCGCTGTTGGCAAGACCGCTACACCTAACACACCGGCCATTAAGAGTGCCACGAACAACGGACGCACAACCCAGTCAAGGCATCTCGGTGCTGTGGCTCATGTATCTGCAACGCAGCCCCTCGCGCGTCACAACATGAAGCATCTCAGGAAGTCGGCACCTCCCTCGACGAGCCTGTACAAGGCTTATCGTCAACCTTCAGCTCTAGCAAACTCAGCCCCCCCCAATTCCTGCTATCACAGCTGCATTGGGCCCTGAGCCCATCACGCCGCCCCATCATCGCCATTCCTTCTCGACCACACAAGCCTCAGCTGGAAATTTGGCCTCTCAAAGGCTAAACGGCACTACGCCAAACTTTTCCCGGCTGATGCTTAACTATGGTTTGGATGAGCATGCGATGGTCGATGCGCATAGGCTGCACAAGGACCTGATGGTCTCGGGAAACGGCGAGCTACAGGCTGTGGAAGATGAAAGAGAGGAGCAGAGCTCGCGTGTTGGTAAGTTGAGGGAGAGGATGAGGAGGTGAAGTAAGTATGGAATTTTCTGGGGTTGTAGAAGGTAGCGGGAGTATGGGTTAGATTCAGTTCTTCGCAATGCTTATAGGAAAAAGTTTTGTAATTTAATGCGAGAAGCGTACAGCCTGGATCAATGTCTGGGACCATTCCTCTGGCCTCTTGCAGAGCTGCCGAATACGTGTTGCTACAGGATCCAGCCTCAGTCTAACATATATTATCGTAATACATACATACAGCCTTCTGCCTCGCTCTGCGACATCAAAGTATCTGGTCTTATGCATCCCATTCACGTACTCACAGAAATATCTGAATAGTATGGATGTTGCTGTCATTGCCAGATTTGGTTAGCTTGTGACGTCTTAAGCCGGTCTTTCTGAACGCAAGCTGCGAAGAGTGCATGCACATGCACGCATCTGCTTTGAAAACTTATACAGTGTTCCCAGCAGCGCAACTGCACTCACTCACTTGGCCTTCGACTTCAGAAGCCAACAGGCATGTTATTACGATAGCCTATCGCCCCAGAATATGGCAGCAGGCGACGCCCTGTGCGCCTTCAAGGCGCAACCTATCCACGAGCTCAAGCCAAAGGACAAGTCCAAGATCGAATCACTGCTGGCCTATGGCGACAGGCTACTAGTCGGCCTCAGCACAGGGAGCCTACGCATCTACCGCGTGCTCGAGCCGACCGCTGCAGCGTCCTCATCAGCTGCTACCAACGGCAATGCAGAAGCCGAGACCGGCGCGCAGGAAGGCAGCAGCAGCAGCAAGGGCAAGTCGAAAGCGGTAGAGCTGCTTCGCGAAGAGGAGAAGTTTAGTCGCCGGCCGGTCCAGCAACTCGCTATCATCAAAGAGGCGAACCTGCTCGTCAGTCTAAGCGATGGGTATGTCAGCTGGCATGACCTGCAAAGCCATGAGCTCATCGAGCGACTTGACCGGACCAAGGGTGCAAGCTGCTTTGCCGTAGCGAGCAACGTGGTCAAGGACAGCGATACTGGTGTCCCGAGCTTGGTGTCGCGCCTGGCTGTTGCCATGAAGAGGCGGCTACTGATATGGACATGGAGGGATATGGAGCTTAGCGACTCCAACGAGGCTGGAAGCGAAGCACAGTTGGAGGCAAACGTGAAGAGCTTGATATGGCTGAACGGGGAGCGCTTGGTGGCAGGGATGGACCCTGGGTTTGTCATCTTGGATGTGGGGAGTGGGGACGTCAAACCGATCTTCAAGGGTGCCAGTGCTGTTGCAGGTAGCATGAAGGCGCAGAATGGTGGTGGTGGCGGCGGTGCCAGTACTGGTGCAGAGTCGAGTGAAGGAGAGCTGCCGGGTCTGAGGTTTGCAGCTGTAAGCTCAAGCGGCATGGGCTACATGGGCATGGGTTCTTGGGTGCCTAGGCCAATGGCAACAGCGCTGAGCAAAGGTGAAGTGCTGCTCGCGAAGGACGTGAACACACTGTTTACGGACTTCGATGGCAAGCCGCTGGATAAGAGACAGGTGCCGTGGTCGCTTGCGCCAGAGGCTATTGGGTTCAGCTATCCCTACCTCCTTGGCCTGCAGCCGGTAGAGAAGGGCACACTGCAGATCCGCAACCCGGACACCTTGAGTCTGCTTCAGACGATCAGCCTGCCGCAGGCGCAGATCCTACACGTACCCCAACCGAACATCAGCCTTGCGCATGCTGGCAAAGGGTTTCTTGTCGCATCCGAAAGGACGATATGGCGAATGAACGCGCAAGATTACGACAGTCAACTGCTGGCACTAGTGGCGAAGTTGAGGTTTGATGAAGCTTTGAGTCTTCTGGGCTTGCTTGAGGACACACTCATCAATGATAAGCAGGGTCGTATCAGAGACATCAAGATCAAGAAGGCTACCTGGACATTCCACCAGCAGAAGTACATTCCGGCACTTGATTTGTTCACTGAAGCACAGGCACCTCCTGAATACGTGGTGGCATTGTATCCGAAGGCCATCGCTGGTGATTTGTCGAGTATCTCGGAAAGCGATGACACAGAGGATGACCACGATGGCGAGGGCAAAGACGCAAAAGATGACGGCCCCCAGCATTCAACTCCAACCAAGACCGTCTTTGGTAAACTCATACCTGGCGGAGGTGCGCGCAATCGACCAGACTCCGACACGGCTTCGATAAGATCAAGCAGATTTGATGCCGAAACGTCGACCACCAGGGGAGGAAAACCTCCTGTGGTAGCAAAGCGGCAAGATAAGCCACTAGAAGGCAACGATCTTCGACAAGCCATTGCGGCTTTGAATAGCTTCCTTGCCCAAGCTCGTGTGCGTGTCAAAGACCACCTGAACGTTGACGGCACATTAAAGGAAAGCACCATTTCACTGGACCAGGAGACGGGAAGACCTCCCTTTGCAAACCTACTTCCACAAAAGCTGTTTGAAGATGTGTCTGAAAAGGAGAAAATCGACTGGCAGGAAGAGCTGCTCTCGGTCGCCAAGCTTGTCGACACAACCCTCTTCCGTTCCTACATGCTTGCTTCGCCAACTCTGGCTGGTTCTCTCTTCCGTATTGATAACTTCTGTGATTCTTCGGTCGTGCAGAATTCGCTCTACGAGAGCGAGCGCTACAACGATCTCCTTGACTTCCTTCACGGCAAGAAGTTGCATCGTCAATCGCTTGAGATGCTGGCTAAATTCGGCAAGGGTGAAGTCGAGGGACATGTCCCTGAAGGACTCGAGGGGCCACAGCGTACTGTTGCATACCTTAAGCATCTGGGGCCAGAATTGCTTGACTTGGTCCTGGAGTTTGTGCGCTGGCCCATCAGTGTTGACCAAGACGCTGGAATGTCGGTGTTTACCGAAGACAGCAGGAACGCCGAGGAGATGCCTCGTGAGAGGGTGCTTGACTTCCTGAAGGCCATTGATGTGACGCTGGAGCAAAGGTATCTCGAGCATATCATTCAAGAGTGGGATGACACGAATGCAGACCATCACCAAGCACTAGTGGAGGTCTATATTAAGGAACTGAAGGACATCGATTCAACGAACGCTGAAGAGGTAATACGGGGCGATCAAGAGGGTTTGAAGAACAAGCTCCAGAAATTTCTGGGCAAGAGTGACTGGTTCAACAAAGCAAAGACTCTGCAACAGCTCCCAAAAGATGATGTTACATTTGCCGAGGCTAGGGCCATTGTGTTGGAGAAGATTGGGAATCATCGTCAAGCGCTCAGCATATATGTCTATCAGCTCAATGATCCAGTGAAGGCTGAAGACTACTGCAACCGTATCTATCTCCAGCAACAGGAACAGGAGCTACAGGAACAGAACAAAAAGATACAGCAAATCAACCATGGTAACCAAGCAAGGCGGATGTCTAACAAGTTCGGCAGTAAGCCTCCAATCATGCCTCGCCAGGTGCCGAGTGAAGACACGGGCTCGAACGTGTTTGCGATCCTCCTCTCACTATATCTACGACCTCCTTCTGACAAAGAGGAGAAACGCTGGCCGGAGGCTCTTGAGCTGCTGAGCAAACACGGCGCCCGTCTCCCTGCAAGCAGTACCTTGGATCTCATGCCCGACGACCTTGCTGTGGCCGAGCTGACTGCATACTTCCGTGGCCGTATCAGGACGGGGACGACGGCAAGGCGGGAAGCCAGCATCATGGCATCCCTTGAAGGCGTACGGAAGGTCGGCGTTGAGCGCTCCCTATTACTTGGGAATGAAGGCGGGTTTATGGGAAGGAACAGGAGCGTGAGGATCACGGAAGATGGCCATTGTAAAGTCTGCGGCAGAAGGTTTGGTGCCACCGCCATCAGAGTCTGGCCAGATGGGACTGTGGTACATTATGGCTGCGCTGGTGACGCTGGAGGGAGAGTAGCTACGGGAGGCTTGAGGGTCGTGAGCTCCGGCTGGGGCTAGCCTTTTGCTCTGTGAGCGTCATCGCAGCCAGAAGCATTTGTTTGCTTTGATTCAAAAGATACCCTGCTGAACTATATACTTCTAGATGTACCAATGCTTACACTGTTTACACAGTTTCGATTTAACTTTTGACTTCTCAGAACCGAAGCTGCAGGAAGGATAGCCCCTCTCTGACCCACGGCTCATCTATTCCCACAAGTCCGCCTGCAGCAGTGTGGCCCTCAAACCCATGTTCTTCGCCTTCTCGAACCGAGACCTTCAGAGCTTTCTCGGACACGCTAGGGAACTGCTGCTTGAAAGCCTTTTCGAATTTCAATGTCCCTTCGACGGGGACAGCAGTGTCCGCAGACCCATGCAAGATCCATACTGGCGGGAAATCGCCTGCCTCTACTGCCTTGGCGATCTCCGAATCATCCAGACGCTCAATTGGATATAGCCGAGGCTCGGTGCCAAGGAGAGAGGTATACAGGCCCTCCCTTGCAGAAATGGAGAAGATGTCAAGCCCAGCAGGTGGGAAGCGCGAGGTCACTGCAACCTCATCACCAGGATCCCGCTGCTGGAGCTTGGCCAGGTAGTTATGCAAGATCTCCGGGTCTGCCAGCGGTAGTCCGAGAAGGTGCTTGGTGTTGTCTGGAGCGGAGAAGTGGGCCGACCTCATATCGATCATGGGATAGTGCGCCACCACCGCCTGGATCTTCACGTGCTGATGAGCGACGTTGACGAAGGCAGACTGCAGCGCCAACCACCCGCCAGCGGACTCGCCGTTCACGACAACCTTGTCCCAGTCAGCCTCTATGCCTTCCGGGAGCAGACCTGACAGCTTCTCTGACGAAAGCCAGGACAGGAAATCCCTGACGTCGTCGATGATGTCGACACCCTTGGATTCGGGTAGGAGGCGGTAGTCCGGCATCAGAACTATGGCATTCTTCTCTTTGGCGAATGAGAGGATGAAGTCCGGCATCCAGTCTGGGAAGAGGCGGTGTCCGGTTATGAGACCACCACCGTGCCAGCGGACGATGATCGGAAGCTTGCTATGTTGCTCGGGTGAGAAGTTCTTCTTGGGGATGAGGATACTGGTGGGTATTGTTTGGCCATCTGCAAGTTGCTTATAGGGGACTGAGTCGAGGATCTTGAATGCGCTGAGCTTGGGCGCTACTGTCTCCCCTGGGACGTAGGTTGTAGCTATTGACTGAGGAATAGTGGTGGCCATTACGGTCGGAAAGAAGTGGGTGTTTTGCCAAAGGTAAAATGAAATGGATGATGTGACAAGATGTTGAACGTGATTGTATCGATTTATGTATCTGAGTCTCTATTGTTCCCTGTCAACCTGACGAACATTACAAACGATCACAAGATACCTCTATATATATGTCTCGCCTTTCTCGACGGAGGAACCATCTTCTCCCAAACTCCGCGCACGGCTTTCATACAACAGCACTGACAGATGTCTCGTAATCAAGACACCTGTCTACTTCATCACAGTTGGCACATCAAGTCAGAGCATCAACCCCAACCTACCGAAGCATAGGTTGCCTGGACCTAACAAGGCAAACCGTCAACTCACGGACCATCGGAGATTATGAAGGCTGACAAACGGCTTGGCGTGGTTGCCTTTTGCTCCGGTGGCTACGAGCGACCGGGTGAAAAGTTGCAGCGAGCTGTTCGCGCTCAAGGCAGAGGACGATGTGATCTGATCAGGAACGTAGCGGAGAGATTGGGGCCGTTTGGTTCTGTAGAGGGATGATTCGTCGGTTGTAAGCTATCTAATGCTGATAGATGGTTCAATGCCTCTGCAACAACATCCAACGGCAGGCTTGCAGTTTGTAATCCCTCAAAGTGGGTATCCTCCTCAAAAGAATGACAATAGGTCGGATCTTAATTCTCCCCCGTACTCAACACTCTGTGCAACGGGTCCTCAGTCTTGCATCACGTCGCTAAATGAAATCTACTAACCAGCTTCTCAACTCTCATAAGCCGTCTCCAAAACCGCCAGTCATGACCTGGTGGCAAAGTCGACGCTCAAGAGGAGAAAGCGAACCAACCCAAAATCCAGAAGGACAAGGACAGTCCCAATGCAACCGCACGCAACACTTCTCCGTCAAAAAGACCACCTCTATCTATATTCTGGCCCATCCCGGAGGAGTGGAACGAGAATAATAGGTGGCCCGACGCTTATTATACGTTAAATATCTCAGCTCTCACAGTCTTCGTTTGTACGAGTAAGGTCGGTTGTGATGACACAGCCATATGCGTACCTATCATTTTCAAAATGACAGCATCGCATAGGAGGCCAAACCAACACAATTTCGCAGTATCAAAAGAAGAGGGAGGCGAATAAAATCATGTAGAACGGCCATACCCCAGCCGCGGCCTTCTCCGAGGATCCGGTGCGACTGATGCCTCTCTTCTGGAGGACAACACATGTCCGGCTCATTGCATCCTGTTTTTCTTGCGTCTCATGTCATTTCCTTTTAAACCCAGCGGTCGTTCGTCGCTAGAATGAACCAACTCACGCAGCTTCGTTGGCTGTGTGTACTGAAGAACAGCAGTGGCGATCGCATCTGCCATCGTTTCAATGAACATAACGCCTAGGAAGCCAGATGTGCGCAGACCCAGGGCATGCCACACATTGACCTCGCATCATCTGTTCGTAGGCGATTGGTATCGATTGGATGCAGTACCGACCCACTGAAGGACAAACTCACCATCCAAGAGGAAGTGCGTGTCGTTCATTTCAGTCTAGAGGTATCAGGTGCCAGGAGGAAAGGTTGAGTTCCAGTAATTCGCAGGAGAGAGGAGCGGGATGAGTAGGGCGATAAGTTCCGGGAGCATTACCAAAGCGAAATGTCAACGCTCTCCATGCTAGAACATCATGTCTCTTTCAAACATCCATGTGGAGGGAAGGATCCAGTGCGTCGGCTTCATCGTTATTTCGGATATTGGCCGGTTTCTGTTCCAGACGCTGCAGATGGGATGAAGAAAGGGATGTTTTCTAGCGAGAGGGTTTCGCAACGCAAAAGGCTCTTCTCAACTAGGCATCTTTGGTAGAGGTCATTGTTGAGAAGGCACTTGACGCAGGGGCAGAGCACGACTCGTGCACACATACACAAGGAAAGATCACTTCAATACGAGTGCCGTAAGGAAGGACTTTTAAAACCAGTTTCTCATACAAATACCATCCTGCCCTGGCGCGGAATCGCGCAGCAAGGGCGAGAATGCGTGATGCGACCTCATGCATGAGATGTCATTGAGGAATTGACCTGACAAGGTAGACCATATGGTCTGAGCATGTTTAAAGTCTCATCAACAGATTCGCTGTCACGCCGTCCGCTCCAGGAAACCTGGAAATCTATGCGGTTGACAAACACAGTCCTCTGCCGCTGCGTGCTTTGGCCAAAGACAGCACAGCCACGAGGGAAGGGGTCAGGTGCGTTAGATAGACACGCTCGGTCATGACACCAAGGGTCAACGGGCAGGATCGGCGAAGGGGTCAGAAGACTTGAGATTGGTAGTGCTCGTGGTGATAGAGTTTTGAGCGCCCGGTTTTACTAGATCAGGAGAAACCGGGGATGTGACGGCGTAGTCACCGTAGCTGGAGGATCGAACGTGGGAATGTCGACGAATGGCAGTGTCGACGCCGTGGCCGTTGACAGAACCGACTTTTTCTTTCGTAGTAGAGAAGCTGGTCTGTAAGATCGGACTGGCTGCATGAACGTCGAAAGATGGCAGTGGGTTGGGCGTCAGAGTGTATTGCTGGCCGTTGTAACGATTTGCGAAATTATTGCCCGGCTCAGCTTCCTGCGTGCTGGTGGCTTGTTCGTATGTCGGTGCGGGTGCGTGAAAGAAGTCTCGAAGTTCGTGCTTCTCCACTCCAGACGTCCCACCAGCAGAAGACCGTGGTAGTGACGCTGGGCCGTTGTACACCTCGCGAACGCCATCGCCACCTCTGAAGTACATGAAGGCAGCGGATCCAGCACCGATCAGAACAATGACCAGATAGATGAGCAGGATACACAAGGATATGATGGCTTCCTGTTTGACGCCTTTGACTAGAGCGCCTGTAACGTGAATGACGGCATCAGAGATTGCGTCGGCAGCCTCAGCACCCGGACCACTGGCCAGTATGTCGTTCTGCGAGCCTGCAACCTTTGAGACAGTGCCGATACTGAATGTATCATTTGGCAGTAAAGGCATGTCGATGTGAGCATTATCATGCACCCACGTTAAAGCCTTTTCAATGCCTTCAATCTTGAGGAAGACAAGGCAATTAAGGACGTCCAGAATTGGCTCGTAGAGAATTGTGCCGCCAAATGTCACGTTCAAGACATCGACCATACCATCAACGAATTCGTTTAATGTATGATTGACGGCTGTAGTGGAGGTGTTTACCCAGCCGAATACGTCTTCATTGATGGTATTGTTCGTGTCGGAAATGATGGAATTCGCACCCAGGGCCCAGTGTTCACTGGCGTTGTTAAGCTGCATGACAACCTTGTCCGCGAAGGCGCCCACCTCTTGAGTGAGCTCTGGTACCTCCTTCGCGATCTCTTTCAGCAATACGTACTGACAGAGACAACTGAGCACGCCAGCTACACCAAGAGACAGCACGAAGAGGGCAGGGACAGTTGTCGCATAAGCGACCGTCCACCTGATGGCAACTCGAAGGCGTAATGATCCAAATGACATTCTGTCACCAAGCCACATTCCAGCAGTAGACGTATAGGGTCTAGATGCAAGGTACACGGCATCCATGGAGTCTACTTCCGGTCTCTTGACAAGTACTGCTCTCTCCTGCATGAATGCATGGCGCTTGTACTCGCGCCAGGCCATTGGGATCATGACAAGCACAGCTGCAACGATAATCACGGCCAAGAATGTTTTTCTCGCAACATGTTCCGTATGCACCAACTTGTCGAAAAAGTCGTTGATGCCGTTGTTATCAGAGCAGAAAGTGAGCTGCTCTTTTTGCGGTACAGGAAACATGCTGTTGTTGGCGTGATACTTAGGAAGACTTTCGTTGATGAGCTTTTTGATCTCTTCGAAAGGAAGTCGAATGAGGCTGTTCGTGAAGTTGTGCACTTCTTCGAAGGTAGGTATTGAACCATTCAACTTCTGTAGGTCAGAGTCATATGCAGAGGGTAGCTGAAGGTTGTTGAGCGTGTCAATTTCTTTTGTAAGGTCTATGCTTGGCACACTTGAGTCCCCACCTGGAAGGTAGGCTCCAATGTTGTCGAGTCCCTTCAGAAAGCCATTCATAGCGGTTTGGAATCCTTTCACTGCGTCGCCGAGATCGTCTCCAACGTCTTTGGCGGTGGAGTTGAGCATGTCACCCACGCTTTCTGCTATTTCGACAGCTACATGTAAGCTGCCGCCAACAGCAAGTGTGATCAGGCAGACATAAGTTGAGGTGAGTAGATTGATGATGAAGAGTACGATCTCCTCTACGCCGGTGATGCTGAGTATGAGCATCTGCATGAGTCCATTGACTGCCTTTTCGATTCCATCGGCAGATAATTGATTAACGCCTTGGCTCATATAGTATGGCATACTAGCCATTGCTGATCCCACACTCTCAACTGAGGTGCAGGCACTCAAGGCTTGTTTCCTTGCAGATGCAAGATTGTCATCAAGACTGGCGATTGCGATCAAAGTCCTGATGAGGACGAGCAATAGTAGAATAGTCCATCGATTGATCCACGTCTGTGAGAGTCTAGCTCGAAGACCAAGATATGGTGTCAGGTATGGTTCTTGTAGTAAGGGAGGTCGTGGTGCGTCCTGCGCTGCGTAGTAGCCCCGCATCTCATGACCGCCAGCGGATAGAGTAGGAGGCGCAGGATTGGGGGTTTGCTGTTGGCTCTCTGGAAACGACATGGCGATTGATGTCAACCGAGAGTCGCGAGTTTGTCTGTCGATTGATTATTATTTAGTATTCGGTATTTGTGTGCTAGAGATGTAGATGCAATGAAATTCTGCGATGCGTAGAGAGTTCTCTGATGCCGTAACAAGAACGTCGTATGCTTCTGAAGTGACCAGCACAGATGTAACGATTCGCGATTTGAAGAAGAACGAATAGGGAGACAGCAAATGCGCCAGGCAATGCAGGAAAGGAACAAATATCACAAAAAGAAAGTCGTTGCTTCGTTACTCAGGCAGTAGTTGAACACAAAGAAAGAGATGAAGCAAGAATAGCAAGGTCGACAATGGAGAGGCAGCGGGACAATAAAGAAAAAAAGCAGCGGTCACTAGGCACCCAAGGTAAGGAACAATAACAAGACCGACATACCAGTATTCGACGGCTTGGTCAGTCATGCGACCAGAGGTCATAGCGACCTTTGCTTGTGCGAAACACCGGCACATCCTCGTAGTAGGGCGTCTCGCATATTGCCATCCACTCATTCCATAGTCTGATAGATCCAGGACGTGCGACTTCTGGTGGCCCGTGCGGGCCCGTGGGCGTGCGGCGCGTAGTGGTCGCATTATGGCCAGTCGATCGTCTGGCTACCTTTTCTCATGGGAGAAGACGATGGACCTGGAAGAGCGCGTATCCAGGCAATGATTTTCTGATGGCGCCTCGGTGATGGTTTCGTGTTTGTCGGCTCTCAGGTTCAGAGTTCGGATTGCCCTGGTCTTGTGATTCGCGCGCGCTTCTTGTCGCTGGCCACAGCCGTAACGCACCGCACTTTGTCCCTTCCCACAGGTCGCAGAGGCTGACTTGTAATCGTACCGCCGTCGGCCTCCTTCAACAACTATTTGAGCTGAGAGGGAGGCCGACGATGAAAGAAGACATTAAGGAGGACGAGACGACAACAAGTTATGGGCGACGAGCGGGAAGCGCCCCAGGAAAGCAGTGGAGCGCTCAAGCCACAATGACGCCACACGCGTGGACGTCTGCTACCACTATATAGCTAGGCACTACACGAACATAAGATCGATTTTTCGCTAGAACTTTCTTGCAGCACATCACACCTGCTGAGGAGCTATTCTTTCCTAGTATGAGGTGTCTCTTCTATTAACTCTTATGTGTTACTGTCTGCTACGACCTACGGCAGGCATGAATCCTCGTGTCACATAGTGGCATGACGTAGTGGCCTATCAGCTACATGGCCACCAGAAATAGGCTGGCCAATAAGGGGGCTGGGAGATAATGCGCTAACCAAAGCCGAAACACCATTCACAGCAACACTCCTCTTCCTCCTAGATGAACTGTCAGCAGCATTTATCCAAAAGACATGGAAGCCCAGATATCTCTCTGAGCGCACGTATTCATTAAGCTAGTAGCTACCTGGAATATTCTCACCTTGAAATCGATGATGCAGGATGATTGCGACTTTATCGAGGCAAGATTTAGTACTCCTGTGAAACATGTCCTGCCTACGAATGTCCAGACCAAGAGATGAAACTGCATCTACCTCAACAACGGTGACATTGTGGATAGTTCTTTCTCTAGAGAATAGCCGTAATTATCGATGATGACTAATGTTTTTAAGGCTTTGATAGCTTAATAGGTTGAACGTCCACTGAACCGTTCCTAGATTCTGGGCCTAACATGTCCAAGTAACTGCATTGTTAAAAACGCGATACTTCCTTGAGAATCCACAGATCAACTAGCTACTCATAGTTGACAGATATCTAAAGATGCTGCCCAAAGATCTCTCGCAACT
Source organism: Polychaeton citri CBS 116435 (assembly GCA_010093785.1). Taxonomy (NCBI): domain Eukaryota; kingdom Fungi; phylum Ascomycota; class Dothideomycetes; order Capnodiales; family Capnodiaceae; genus Polychaeton; species Polychaeton citri. Next base: position 166,434 of record MU003783.1, read on the forward strand.
CAACAGGCCCACGTGAGGTTGGACCCGACAAGACGTTGCATTCGTCGTGTCACCAATGTCGCCACCATGTCATGCCTGGCTTTCACGTACACTATCTTGTGCGACATGCACAAGTTTCACCACGAGATACGATATCAATTGAGTACAGCTTATGACTTCATTCACATGACAACGATTATTGCCCGTGGCAATGTTGGAGAGTGTCACTTCTAAGACCTTGAACATGTCAAAAGTGTCGGATGGGATACTTCATTCTGGACCTTCCTCGGTGGACTGTGCTATCAGCTGTGGAACTTTTGCATTTGATTGAATGGAAACCTACTCAAGCGCTGACGTATTCAATGCTACATTGTCGACTTTAGCTTCGATCATGTCCAAGTTAAGGAACGTTCAGTCACTGGACTCGCCTGTGAGATGTCTACAGGATTTGCTCGTGCACCTGAGTTCCGAGTCTACTTCTCCAGCTCTATCTCGACATCGCCTCTCCTGTGTGATACCTGATTTAGGGCAGCATATGCGAAAGAGAAGATGCTATTGCTCGCATCTGCCCCCCACTTCAACAAAAGCTCTTGATCGTACAAGTCTCAAGGCACCCACCAACTCCAGCATGAGCCTTCGGCTTCATCGAGAATATCATCGTAGAGACACATGCTACCGACCGTAGCCGACAGTCGCGTCGACAGTTTTCATATACCTTTAATCGCAACGGTGATTTGACATCGACCTCATTGCACTATCAGTTTAGTGGTATATACATTGACGGAGAAGTTTCTTGGGACAGAAGTACCGCACAGAAGGCGCAAGTCATTGTCCAATATCCATTCACAGACTTGCAGATTCTGATCGAGCCTTTACGTCGGCAATCTTCTATGGACCTCGTGCTCCAATACATTCCCAACGATTACCTCCTCTTTGTCCTACAAAGTTAACTTGAACAAATCAAGCAATAATCCTTGGTCATTTGTTGCTTCTTGATGTACATAACCTAGTCCGAAGTGCAAGTTTGGCAATCCATAGTAAGAGACGGCCTAGAGGAGGCGCGAAAAACATTAGATGAACCCGAAATCAAGAGCCTACATTCCACCGCGGACTCGAGGTGGTGGAATAAACCCGCCCCGAGGCCCACGCAAGGCAACGGTTGCAAACACAACGACTACCACAACCGGCAACCAAAAACCCTTCTGGCTCACAGACCTCGATGTCAAGAGACATCGAGAGGAGTGGGAGGCAGGACGCCAACGCCATCGCGAACACCTACAAAACAGTTCCCAACAGGCGCACGCAACGGCCACTCCATCCCTTGCACTATCCCCTTTGCTCACTAAGGATCGCATCCGCCTCATCTCGCCTTTTCGCGGCGCCGTGCTCTCACAACTCACAATATTCACCCCCTTCATTTTCCGTGCGCCACCCGATATGCGTCCCATTGCTCCCTGGCCAGAGACTGAAGAGCTCGAGTACGAAGGTCCAGGCCGGATAGCGACTGACCAGCTGCATCGCCGATTCAATCCAATACCCCGAGTCCCTGGGAACGAGACAGTGAACTGGCAGCAGCGGTTGCAGATCGATCAATTCCCATTCGATGATTTCAGGTGGGACATGCAAGACGTAGCAGTTTTCCTGCGGACATTCGAAGTTGAGGAGCTAGAGGTCAGTGATGGAGAAGGAAAGGAGTTGTTAGGTGACGATCTCTTCGGCAGGTTGGATCCGGAGGATCAATGGGTATGAACAGCCGATATGTTGATTCCGCCTTGCTCCTGTTCTAGGGCTGAGAGTTTGACAATGCTATTCAAAAATTGAACAAAGACACATCGTGTGTCTCGTTCCCTGGGTCGAGAATCTATTTCCGACCCTTTACAGCTCTAGACGCGATATCGTCGTCCAGATTCGCATAACGATTACGATCACTGCCGACACTCCGCATCTTCATCACATCACCAACTTCTCCAACACGCTAATCTACTCGCTCAGCCTAGAAGACCGAATGCCAGTTCAGACGACCACAACGAAATCATAACACTTTGTACAACAAACCATCTGCCAAACCACATGAGCAGCAACGAAGTCATCATCTACGACTTACGAGCGACGAGTCCGTTACATCATCTGTTGCATTGATCTAGGGGACCTTGTATATAATATCATTCCTCCAATTACATAACTTTCTGCTTCAAATTCTGTCCAATTCCCAACCAACTGCTACCTCACCTCCTATGACCAAGTCTCGTCCGACACATCCAGTCACAAGCCTAATTGCATACCATTGTGCCTCAGATCAGACACGCCCGCCTTCCCATCAGAATAGCCCTTCAGAAGGGTTCGCCCTACGGAAAGTCGTCACCGAAAGTACGGATACATGCAGTCTCCACCGGGCCTCCACCGACACTCCACCCACAGCTGCACAATGAATGCGCACTCCAGCAGGAACCCGACGCGCCTGTTGGACTGCAGTTCCCATGCATACGCAGCCAGATGTGAGCGAGCGAGCAAGAGACCCAGACCCGGGTTGGCATGGCGTACGACAGAGCAGGCGCGGGAACGAGACGTTTCAGACTCGCGAGCGACTTTGGAGGGGGTTTGTTCGGGAAGGATTGGGGGAGGGGGACCACGCGAGGATGAAGTGGATCAGCTGCCCACTTCCTTCCTTCTGCGCTTGCCTTTGCATGCTGTGCTCCACCTGCTGTTCTACCGCGTATTTAACCCATGATGTCTCTTAGCCAGTTAGGAGAGCTGGATAGGACATGCTTGCTATCTTTCTTCAAATGTGTATTATGTGCCAAGTTTACAATGGAAGGTGGCCGTAGGTGGGATGAAAGAACGGATGCGAAGTAATCGTCTCATTATTACTGATAGACTGAAACAAGCTGGCTACTTGGTGTAGATGCTGCTATGCATGCTACCTGAACGCTGTCTGATGCATTGAGACATAGCTGATGGGGATGGTATAAACTGGTGATAGAATATGTTTGCAACAAGACAATCAGCAGGAAGAGGAAAAGGCAATACAAGAAGAGATCCTCCCAACGCCATCGCTAAATCCAGCCTCTTGGTCTCCTTTACGAGGCGTAGTAATCAAGTGGTATCTCATTGGTCCCATGATTTCGTCATAAAAGCATGTCGATAATCCATAAACTCCTTTGAATGTTGTAATAACAAGAACAATCCAGTCTTGCGACGGGAATGATGCATAATATGGCGGAAGCTGTCACAGAAGCTTCACAAGCCGACCAAGGCCCTGGCCAGCCACTTCTCCCACCATTTCCTTAGGGCTAGACAGGTCTCGCGGCCGTCATCCCTCTTCTCGGTGACCGCAGGGTCTGGCTCACCGACGATGGCGGCCAGGACCCAGTACATTGCGACAACCCAGCTTGTGAGCGCGACACCGATGCTGACGAACGGCGAGAGCAGCTGCACCAGGATCAGCCAGCCAGTGTTGTAGGATCCATCCTCGTTCACGTGTGGCGGGAGAGGTGTGTATACTGCTCTGAGCTGGAGGTTGAGCGCTGGACCGAGGAGGCCAGCAAGTTGGGTGCCGAAGCTGAGGCGCTTTGCGCACAGACGCACAGGCTGGGAGAGGAGGGTGATGACGAGCGAGATGAGGGTCCAGACGAAGTTCACAAAGGAGAGGGCAACAACAGGCCCAGAGAGGAAGAAGAGGATCTTGACTGCCCTCTGATATTGCAGGGCGGTGTACGCAGCGGCAGGCTGACCCTCACCATCCTCCTCCTCCAACACAGCGTCACTGGCATTGTCTGGGGTCGGGCGAGCGTTGGACGATCTACGTGACGAGCGGTGGTGGTGATGGTGGGATTGCTTCTCAGGATCTCCTCCCTTGTGACTGGCTTCCCTGCTATGGCGAGACTGCCTGCTAGCCCGGCTCGTTTTGCTGGCCCTGCTCGAGCGCCACTGCTCGTACTCCTTTGCAAGGTTACCCTTCTCGAGATCTGCAGAGTTGGGACCCTCGACTGTTGACCCACATGACGACCATGACCCGGACTTTGCGGTGTTCGGCGCGGATTCCGCATAGGTCGTCCCGGAGTACATCCTGTCGTGCTTTGGGGTGTGCTCAGCAGGGAGGGGAGCTGCCTCGCGCGAGTGTCGTGGTGAGTAGGCTTTGGGGGGCCGTGGGGGATAGTTCAGACATGGCTGAGGTGCCTGGATGGGCACAGGTGGAGTGGTAGCCTGGTGGAGTTGGAAGGTATCTGAAGTGGTAGACGAGGTGGGCGTTATGAAGGGATCCCTGAAGTCTGACGAATTGGTTGACCCAGCTCTGATGGTCTCAGACTGGGTTGTAGTCGTGATGTAGGACGAGAGGTTGTAGTCTGCATTGTTTGCCGGGTCGGAAGCGGCCATTGTGTGGGATCAGCCTGCGGAGGTAGGTCTTCTGCTGGCTGCTAGCTGTCTAGACCGCACATGGATCTGGTGGCGTGGAGGTTCTGGTGGTGTTGGCGGTGCTGCGAGCGGTAGCAGTGGTCTCTCGGTGATGATACAGGTCGACGGACGCGACAGGACTCCTTCACAGACAGACGGATGGAGAGGGCTACTACAGCGACAGCGACGGCGACGACAGCGGGCAGGGACATCTAATAGCAGCAGCGCCATAGTCTTGTCCTCCTGGGGGGGGGGCGCAGGCGAATTGTTTCGACTCTGGACAGCCTTCTTGGCTCCAAGAGTCTGCCAAGTAACTGTTTAGCACGACAGGCTTGGCGGAGCCGGGCTTGACCAATAACGGCGGGGATAGGAGGGGAGCAGCGTGAGGACAAGTGAGGACGCGTGAGGGCGAGTGAGGGTAGGGATGAGCAGCTGGCGCTGGGCGAGCAAAGTCAAGAAACGCGTCTCTGTGGCCCCTGGATCGTTTGGTTGATGCCGTGCCGATGCCATGGCTGCGTAGGCACGATTGCTGTCGGTATTATTATCACCATTACCGCTACAGCTGTTTGCTGCTGCTGCTACCGCTATACCCCAGGCAATTCCCTGGTTAGCCTGCGACCGACAGCGGAGAGAGCCCAGCGAGCGATTCCTTCTCCCAGCGGCAGCCAACAGCAGCACCGACTACACCAGGGCGCGGCGCAGCGCGGCGCTGGGCGTTTGGCCCTCATCCCCATCCCATCTCATCTCATCTCACATCTGCTGCGTGACGCATGGGTGGGTTCGTGGGTGGACGGACTGATGGATAGATGCACACCTCACTCAAACTGCTCCTTCTGCACTCCACCTGGCTGTTCATGTTCTGCTGCTGTATGTTTGGCCAGTGACGAGTCGGATCGTCGGCTGGCGTTTAGGTGGTAGATGATCCACCATCACTGATGCTAGACTGTGTCTCCGTCTTGCCCTCTAGTATACTACAGTAGTAAGGTCCTCGCTTGATCCGCGCCAGGCGCTGTAGCTGCATTCGCACTGTAGCCATCAAGTCATCGAATCCCAGAGCCTGGCGGAGTTGCCTTGGTCATGAAACGACAAGGCTTTGGGATGACTGCTGGCATCTCTTCGAACACAAGAGCACGAGACTCCCAAGTCTCTAGAGTCATCGTGCTACCCTGTGGGAATCGCATTGCTTCCAATTTGGGACCGAGCCGGGTGTTACGGATCAGTAGCAGCCTGACCCATGCGCACTTGGCAACACTCATCTGTGCGATTCTCATTACGTGCTTGCGTTGCAAGGCTGCTCCGCGTCTAGTAAACTGACGCATTTCACGCTCTACCTAGGCGACTGATGGAATCCGCTGCGATGCCATCTACTGATCGAGGGCCAGACAGAGAGGGATGGGTGGACGGGTCGCCGTCGCCAAGCGGCTCATCAGACGCAGCCCGACAGCAGAGACATCCTGAAACCCACTCTCTTAGCAAAGCACATCAGTACAAACGCCCTGCGCTGGATGAAAAAGTGATTACCATGTTACGACTTTATTGCCCAGGGCTTGGTGTCAAGGTCTTAGCCTACCGCAAACGCCCGCAAACAAGCATTCTGGCACCGGAAAGGTAAGGCAGCACGATAAGTGGCGAGTCGTGAGTTGGCAGGGCAAAGAAAGCAAAAGCAACCGAGCAGATACCTTATTGTCCTGCCGGGTTGCGGTTGAGAAAGGCAAAAGGCCGGTAGAGATTCCCTTGTATGAATAACGATCATCACTGCGTGGGCGATCATGCAGCACGGCAGCCCGCACGCTTCTCACACAAAGAGTTGGCGCTCTACAAAGAAAGAGGCGTGAGAAGCGCCGCAAGCTGCCGAGCGACCGAAGCCACACATGCAATTATTATCGTTAGGCGATAGATCAAGATGGCGATCATCGATAGTACGATGGAGAATGAAAGGGCCGCTGGCATCAATTGCCATCTATCAATCGGACAAGGACAAAAGGCAAAATGAATGAGCCAAGTTCACAAGCAGGCAGCATCTTGCAGTCAGGAATAGGTAGCCTTCTCGTGGTTAGTGGACAAGACACCCGTCACGTATCGCTTTCGCATCGTGCTACAGGTTCGCGCGCGCGCACACACCCTTACAGATACACACAGAAGCAGTCTACAGCCTTCCAAGAAACTCTCGCGCTCCTGCCAAGCATTCCAACACTCACAACTAACTTTCTGTCCCACGACGTGATGTAGCGTCAGACCTACTTGGATCATGACCGTGGATTGATCATGACAATACCATCTCCGACTTGCCGCATGACTGCATCCAGTGTGTGTTGCTGTCCCATCGCCGAACGTCACTTATTACACAGTTGACTGCATGCTGTGCCGTGTCGCGGCATAACCATCGTCGTCAGCCTCGTATCCGACCAGGCAGGCAATCCAAGCGCCCGATGAGGGTAGGGCACAGCCCAGGCATCTCCATATTGCTCAGTGATCCGCTGTATGCTCACGATAATGAAGGTGATGGCTCAACCAACCAATCAACCAACACAAGCATAATCACCCACTCAAGGCACTCAAGGCACTCAAGGCACTCAAGGCACTCAAGGCATGCCAGGCGAGAGGCCATTTCATCGGGTTCTAGGCTGTTTCATCATGTGCTGACTGAGCCTCCCCAAGCTGAGTGCCCAGTGGTGGCGTTTGCACGCCTGTCCCGTAGCAAAGCATTTACAGTGAGGTTTCGAGAAAGTAGGACAGTGATCCATGTGCTCCATACAACCGTGATCCCCCCTCCCTCAAAGGCGCAGCTCGAGACCAAACGCCTGCAGAGCCACAGCAAAAGCGGGTTCCATCTTTGCTGCGTCCGCCATTGAGCTCATCGACATCGCCGTTGTCCCCGCCAGAGGACATGCAACGACCACCAAAACGGTCCGATGCCGAACAATGTGTCATGTAGACCCATCAGCAAACCTCTCTATATGGAGGCAGACGGGAATTTCCCGACAGTGACAAGCCTTCTTTGGGGCTCACTCCCCTTACGCCAAGCAAACCCACCGCCTGCGAGTAAGTCTTGACATCACGAGTCGGTCTCCCTGTCAACCAGTAAGGGGGAATACCAAGAGAAACGGCGAGAGCCAACACCTGGAATGCACGTCCGCCGACACGACACGACAGCCAGGCGAGCCCGTGGCGTACAGAGACCCATCCTGCCCTTTGACCTAGGTAAAGCAGTATAGGAGCTAGCGACTAGGACGTGTCCGTGCGCATACCCAGACACGACGCCAAACTCATAGAGGGTGCTTTTTCTCTGTCCTTGACGGCGTGCTCTTGGCTTGCCTCCTCAGCCTGGTGCAGAACTTTGTACGAAGACGAACAAGCTTCTTGTCACCAGTGCTCTAATAGGACGATTCACGTTGTAGACTTCGTAGTGCCGAGCCGTCAAGGCAGTAATACCACCGGCGTGAGGAGAGCGTAGAAGCATGAAAGGCTCATGATGTGACTCAAGAAATCTTCAGTCTCCACTGCTGGCGATGCCAATTGCCAATGCTCGCACGCACTCGCGTCGCATTCTCACCTAGCACCGCGGGTCATTAACATCGCATTTGTAAGTCTTGACAGCCCTATGAAGGCGACAATACGGGCCACAGGGAAAAGCAGAAGTCAACGATTTAGTGATCCACAATGTCGCTTGCTAAATGCAACTATCTACGTAATGCAGTCTCGAGTAACGAAATGATTAATGTACAGGAGGAACGAGTGAGAGAAGTTTGGCATCTCCGCCATCGCACGCGCCCAGGTCCAGCAACAGTGGAATCTGCACTGTCCGTGTTGCTGGACTGGGGCGTAGCATCAGGCATCCCCCACCGCCGTGAACTTGTGATTGCAGCGAAGTGTCATTAACAGCGTCTCGTACCAACCCTCACCCTGGGAAACACCCATAACTCCTTTGGAGCAACTCCATGCAATGCATCTTCGGATGATACCTCTCTCCCATCATCTCATCTACGCTACGCTTTTCCTCTCCTAACGCGCACCCCTACGCAAAGCCAAAGTAATCACTGCCTGCCGTGATGGCAGTATAGAGCTGCTGCCTCAGCTGCTCATAAGTCTCATACTCCGGTAGATCGAGCTGGTTGAAACAGGTGTGACTAGTGGGCAGCTTCTCACCCTTTGAGTAGTCCCGGTGAATGTTGAACTTCGTTGGCCCATTCATACCTTCCAACTCCTTGAACCCGTTTAGCGGTACCTTGCTGGTTCCTGTGACAAACTGCAGCAGCTTAGCCTTCTCTTCCTTATCAAAGCTGCGCACCGCACGCCAGAACCACTGAATCTGTGGCGATGTCGCCTGGTAGTTGTGGTACTCGGTGTTGTTCTTCCAGTCGTCAATATCGATGTCTGGCAAGCCTGAGATCAGTAACTCCAGCTCCTGCTCGTTGAAGATTGCCACGAGCTCCTTTGGGATGATCTCGTAGAAGCCGGTCAGGAAGTTGTCTAGTTGCTCTTGCACAGAGTCATAGAGGCGGTTCTGCACGATCAACCGTACGTATTCCTGCTTGTTCTCTTCAGTGACTTCAATATTGCGGCCATCAGGCTTAAGGTCGATGACTTTCGTTTCGCCAAATCGATCGACCTCAGTGGAGAACGTCTCAAAGGTGATTCCCGTGATGTCATTGTTCAGCATCCAATCCAATGACTTGTAGAAGTCCAAATCCAATGTCTCCATGTCCTTGAGCGCCACAGGCCTGCTAAGGATGCGCTTGTAGACAGCTCTGCTGAAGTGACAATCGAGGAGACGGCCCTCGTAAAGCGCTTTGCCGATGATACGGCCGATGAACTTGTAGAACATCAGGTGCTGTTCGTTGATGTCGCTTAGAGGATTCGGGTGGAACGTGGTGCGGTCTGATGCCACTGGGTTGAAGAGAGCATAGTCTGGGTTGAACATCTGGCGAGCCATGGCACCGAACCATTCACGAGTGACGCCGCCAGCGTCGATACCCTCTTCGCCATGGAAGCGAATGTTTAACTTGCCGTACTTGATCTCGTTGCCGGACTTGAAGTACAGGCTCTTGAAGGAATCCAGGAATACTGAATCACGGCGGATGTTGAGTTGCAGTGAAGGATGTGGAACACGCTCCTCGGCACTGCGGTGATGGAGCTTGCGACTGAAGTAGTTGCGCTTGTTGTCAAATTCAAGAACCTTTGAGTTTTTCGCAAGAACTGCGAGATTGCCATTCATGAGCTTCGGATTGTTGCGGATGAGCTCGTTGAGAATCTTGCGATGATCGTCCGTGAATTTGAAGAACAGGCCTTCCATCCGGGTCTCTGGTGTTGGTGACAAAGGCGCGTCCTGTGAAGACTCCTTTGGCTTGCAGTTACGGCAGACCACCATTAATGCCTCAATGATTGGCAAAAGAATGGTGGCAATAGTGATGAGGTTGCCCTTCTCACGGACGGCTGTCAAGCAGGCACTCAAGTTCTTCCAGAGGCCCTCGAACGTAGGGCTCTCGTGTAGCGTTGCTAAGACATCTTCTTTTAGCTTAGGCTCGATGTCAGTGTCAGACCCTGAATTGCTGGCGCTTGGTGTTCGCTTTGGATCGAAAATGTGATCAAGCGCAATCAGCACACGTAAAAGCTTACGCTGCTTGGCTGAAGAGGAAGAGAAGCTTGCGAGTGCCATCCCCTGAAGATCTGCATTGGAGTCTGTGTGACTAATGTGCTTAGTGAGTACAACAAGATCTTCAGAGATGGATTGACCCAAGTCTTGAGCTTGACGATTGAGTTCCTTCGCAAAGACCTGCTTGGCGCCAGGAATCATCGACATGTTCTTGATGATGTCTAAGGTGTCGCTGAAAGTCTTGCTGGGACAGTCACGAGCGGCAAGAATGTTCACCACCAAGCGTAGGTTCTCTTCTGGAACATCCGGTGGTACTAGATCCCGATGCTTTGATCTCGCACTTTCAGCCTTCGAGTTTTCATCGTCTGGTGCATTGTTGGATGCTTCAGCCGCTTCTGTGGAAGGACCAGCGCCTGGCACTTCAGACATGGTAACATCACCTGGCTGTGGTTGCTCACTCTGTTCATTGGGCTGATCATCCCCAGTCTGGCTAGCCTTCTTCTCTTCCTCTTGATTTTCTTTGTTCCGGCGCAGAAGTATGTTGAGTGGATGTGTCACGCGACTGAGTAGTGTTGCTAAAGTTTCCATAACTCCAGTGTTCTCAATAATCAGCTTGCGATCCAGCAGCGTCAACAGCGCATTGATCGGAAATCTTGCCCAGGGTTCCTTCGATTTGCCTTTCTTGGAGCTCTTAACGCTCGTCTCGTGCTCGGACAAAAAGAATGACGGAATACGGGAATTGTCCTTTGCCAGCGATGTCAAGGTGTACAAGCACTGGTGGACAATGTTGAGCGGAGACAGATCAAGACCAGGAGTCGTTAGCATCTGGTTTGTAACAGTGCGCTTCACTGGCTGTGGTGTCTTTGGCCCGCTGAGCTGCTTCGCTCTCAGTGATAATTGAGCAAAGCTCCTCTCGACAGCACTGACATCAGCAGTTCCGTCTTGAAGGATAGAGAGTAGTATACTGATGACCTCAGCTCGGTTCTGCGTGTTCTTGCAGATGTCACTCAAAATCCCGTGCAGCGCTGTTTTGCCTCCACTAGGCAATGACACAAACATCAGGCGAAGCAAAGTTGCGATGCCCGCCTTGTCAAGCATCTGAACTACTGGACGTCTCTGTCTGTTAATGTCGCCGCCGTCATGCGGCACACGGTCTTGTGGTGCCGGTATACGACCCTCGCGACCACGGCCCATGCCATCAAGGAATCGCGGTGCGCGGCGGACGGGACCACCCAACATTTCAGCCTCATGGCGAAGGTGCTCGGGGAGCGTGGAGAGGACGGTGTCATCAGCATCCATCAAGATGGCTTGACGGAGACCCGGATCCAACATGGCCATGAAGTCGGCGTTGTTCATTTCTTCTGGCTGAGTAGCCGCGCTGCCAGCTTGCTGAGCTTGGCGCCTGGCCTCATCGCGTTCACGACGGCGACGATCTGCCTCTTCTTGTCTTAGGATCTCCTGTCTAATATCTGGAGGGAGGGCGTCGAGAAAGTCACGACTGATCTCCGTAGGCTGCTCTCCAGACTGCACCTGCTGAGCACGCTGCTCCGCGAACTGGGACATGATGACCTCTTCACGCATGTCTTCTGGCAAAGCTTCCAGATATTCGCGATCGATACCAAGGTTAGTGATATCGAGGTCACGTCCTCTTATGTTGATAGTCACTCGCTCTGCTGGAACTTCGGCTGCTTGCTCGCTAGCACCTCCTTGCGCTCCCACTGAGGTGTTGGCGGTTGATTGAGCTTCAGAGCTCTCGACACCCTCCATATTAGGACCAGCATCGTGAGACTCTTCCGCTTGGCGCGCAAGCTCCTCAGCTTCTCTTGCTGCGCGCTCTTCAGCTTCCCTGGCCTCACGTTCTTCACGCTCTTTCTTCTCAATAGCCTCACGCTCAGCTCTTTGCGCTTCAGCAACCTTCTTCTCCTCCTCACGAGCCTTCTCTTCAGCAACTCTACGCTCTGCTTCTTCGATATCTCGCTTGCGTTTCATCTCCATCGCTGGTGGTACGAGTAGTCTTGCGATGGAATTGACAACACGAACAGCCTTCTCATGGTGTTTGCCACTGAAGAACATGCGAGCCTCTTCTTGCCAGCGAGTGGTAGTAAGTCCGATTTGGAAGTTAACCGCTCGTTGCTCATCACCAGCAGCTCCGGACGTTCTATTGCTCCTAGAAGGGTCCCGGGAATCGTACAAGGCTGCACGATGGAGCATGTCATCCATTGGCCGGCCGAACTCAATGACCGCTGGGCGGTCTCCAAGAATGAAAGATCCGTTGAGAGCGCCCAAAGCTCGAGGGTCGAAGTTGAGCTGCCCGCGACGAGGGCCTATAACGTTCAAAAACTCGCGGAACATGCCGGCTCGAGGAAATGGCATGTATCGGCCTGGTCGGCCTAACTGGTGTGGATCGCGGTCGCTTTCACCTAGCTGACCGTTACGCTGGAGTAATGGGTTGGTGCCTTCGTCTTCAGCCCGTGGTGCTGAACCCTGACGGTGCGTTCGTAGTGAGGTTCTGAAGGTATCCTCAAGACCATCGAAGACTGCATGAAACCCAGGACCATGGCGCCCAGGTACAGTGAATGGGTTGGGCATTCCGAGGCCCCCATGCTGCTGCTCAGACAAAGCCCCCCACATACCCTGGTCCTCTTCATCGTCCTCATCCTCTGCCTCTGGTTCATATACGACATCGCCATCGTATTCCTCATCCTCGGGATCAGGTTCGCCTGCTAACTCATCTTCAAAAAAGTCTTCAGGTCCACCTCCCATATCGACGCGGATGACATGATCATGGTCCCCGTGTTCAGAATGCTCGTCATCGGCGCCAATGACCTGAGCTATGTGATCAAGAGGGCCACCGTGTGGAGAACCACCGTCTCCAGCACCCTCGTCAAAGCCGTCATCATCTTCCCATTCGCCTTCGTCATGACCACCATCATCCAGACTGTCGTTCTCATGGTCACCATTGATCTCATCAAATTCCCCGTCGTAATCTGCTTCATGGTCCAATTCATCTTCGTCCACGTCCGCGTCTTCATCCTCATCCTCTGAGTCCTCGCCGTCTTCACCATCTTCATCCATCACGATTTCAATGTCCATATCACCATCACCTGGAAGACCCTCGACCTCTCCCATATCGTCGGCGTCCTCGTCCTCTTCGTCGCTGACAACATCGCCATGCTCAGGAACGATTTCCTCATCGTATTCCATCTCTTCATCTTCGTCGTCGTACATCTCCTCGTCTACTTCACCCTCTTCGTCATCTGACTCAGAATCGTCTTCATCGCCATTGTTTGCTTCAAACATGCTGAGGGCTGAATTTCTGAAAAGATCAGGAGTCTGTTCACGTTCTTCCTCTTCTGAGACAGAGGTTGCAGAGGACATGTCATCTTCTTCAGTGGTGGTGTTACCAGCTGAGCTGGACGAGAGATCAGAAGTCTGGCTAAGGCCGACCGCAAGATCTGTCAACCACTTCAGCGGCCTGAGGATGTACTTGACTGCACGCTTCGCATTGGGGAAATTGAGATCTAGCTCTGCAATGGCGGATGTCAATGTCCCTATGAAGTTCTTCTCGTACATGAGCTTGCCCAGTTGTTGTTGTGATGCCCTGAATTTATCTGAGCCATTACTGCCATCGGAATGCCCATTCATCATGCGGTTGAACAGGTCGCCGAGGGATAGCAAGCGAGAGTAGCGGAAATCAAGTGGCTCATTGGATCCAAGAGCTTCTTTGAAAGATCGCAAGGAATGCTCGAGGACAAATCTGCGTACTAAGGTGAGCTCTGCATCGTCTTCTTGCCCAGGATTAGCGACACTAGTATATCTGGAGACGTATTTTTCGGGCGTCCTAGCACACAACGACACCAGGACGCTGATGGCCCAATTTGATGTGGCAGCCCTCTTACGATATTCAGTATCATCCCTGTGCTCCAGTGTACCTACTGGTAGAAGTTGATTGATGAGATAGTTGAGTGTGCCAGCTCGTGGCTTCGAAGGGGTTGCAGGTTGTGGCTCTACTTTGCGTGAGAAACCAATGAACTCGATTTTTGTGCGGTTATAACATCCAAGCAGTTCGGCAAGAGCCTGGAGCAAGAAGCATCGGTAAACGAAGATCTGATGATCCTCAGCTTTGAAAACGGGCTTCGTGTCTGGCGCTTCGTCATCCCGCTCGTTCTGTGTTGGTTGGCCAGTGACATCATTGTTGCTCGGGAAAGCGCCATCAGCCATCTCAACATCACCGCCGGATGTCAGTCGTCGAGGCTTTGTAGCAATTGGAGGTGTGTCTTCGACCTCTCTGTATTTAGACAGCTCACCGAGAAGAAAATGCACCACACTGCCAGAAGTCTCGGCAGGTAGAGGCTTTGTCTCAGTACCCTTATTAGGTTCTTCAGTGCCACCTTCAGATAAATCTTTAGCCTCGCTTGCACCTGCAGTGCTTTCGGCGGCCACCTCTTTTTTCAGAGACAGGGGCTGCCCTCGATGAGGATTCCCATCAAAGCGAGCTAGTTCACACATCTCTTGAGTGATCTCGACAAACATCTTAGGGTCCCGCAACACTAGTGGGTAAAGATTGCGAACATAAGTTGTCGTATCGAGATTCCGCCTTTGGTTATCGAAAGCTGTTCTGATTTCAGTACGCATGATCTGGCGTAGAATAGTTACATCCTCGGTAAGATGGCGGAGTATCAGCATGATGGCACCGTGCAATCTCTCGTTGAATAGCCCAGACAACTGCTTGACCATGGTGAACAAGCCTGTCATTGATGGCTTCTCGCGCAGCCGGTCAGCCAATTCTCGACGACGAGTCAGAATTACAAGGACTCGTGAAATCGAAAGTGCCAATGTCGGGTTCTTGCCAATCTTCGGTAACATAGCTACCAGAGCATTGAAAAGCGTCACTCGAACCTCATCACTGACTACAGGCTCCGGAATATCAGGCTCTGCAAGAACCTTAAGAGGGTCATCAGCGGGAGGTGGTGTCCATTGGACCTCAACTGGCTGCTCGTCTTCGGCCAAAACTCGCTCAACTATCAACAGGAGATAATCAATCCAGGGAGAGTCGTCTAGCTTCTGAGCCTCAGATCCGGTACGGATCCAGTCAACCAGTGAATCCATACACTCTTGTAGCTCATCCAGAGTCGAAGTGAAAAAGTCCCTGTCCAGTAAGACGAGGGCAACCAGGTGGGCATAGGAAGAGATTTTCAAACCGAGCCGTCGCTTGGCTTCGTCACTTTCATCCTCAGGTTCTTCGCCTTGAAGTGACATGAGAGACATGACAAGAGTATTTGCGATTTCCGAGCGAGGCTCGTTATTGTCAGTGTCCTTCGCAACGACTGCCTGGATCAGCTCCGCAAGTTCGAAGGTGATGTTCGGATGATAGGCCAAAATAGACAAGCATCTATCGGGTAAAGATTGCCGCAAGGCTTCTCTCTTCTCTTCGAGGTCTTCAAAAGTGACAAAAGGTTGTTCCGTGTCCATTGCAGGAGGTCTCGCAGATTGCTCAGCCGGACCACGGGTCATGTTTGTGAGTAGGCTTCTAACCATACCTCCAGGTAACATGGCTTGTAAGTCCCCGTCTACGATGTCGGCAGGTAATGCCCCAAGCGAACCGAAGTTTCCATCTTCGCCATCTGAACCCATCTCATGATCTGGAGAGGAGACTTCCGGGGCGGTCCCCTCTGACGGCTGTTCTACTGCATCTTCCATCTCAACAGATTCTTGTCTCGCATTTGAATCTTCCGCCGCCTGGTCCTGGTCTTGTGGTGACGACTCATCAGAGTGTGGGACAGGAAAGCGAGGTGTATCAGGTTGCCGGCTCCGCAGAGAACAATACTCTGTCGCATTGTTTTCGTGGCCATTGCAACGATACAACGCTTCTTTAGCAAGGTCTTCAGCATACCCGGCGCTGGTGAGCTTCGGTAGGTTTTCAGTATGCCTCAGCTTAAATTCTGGTTTGGTGGCTGGCACGCGGCGACTGAATTCGTCACCTCGCTTGAGAGCACGCTCTTCGCCGTCACCCTTCAGGATGATCTTGAGAATGTCAACTATGTTCTTGATTTCAGCTCCGAGATGCTCGGGATCTGAGGCATCCCATAACGCAGAGACACTTGGCAGGATTTCGTTCCGGAGTTCAACAACGAATTGACCAGGCATGAAAAAGTCGGCTTGTCGCGGATCACGAACAGCTATGTGCGCGGACTGGGAAGCTTCGTTGATACACTTTGAATGCACAATCTGCTTGTAGAACGACAGGATTAAGGACAACCCCCACCTCGCATTCTCGGTGATCTTCTCATGGTCAGGCGATTGGGACTCGGCATTTGCTTCTTTGATTAGGATCTCGTGATATTCTTTGACCAATTCATTCAACTTGGTAATTCCACCTTTGAGATAGAATTTGTTCAGAACAAGCGTTAGCGCCTCGCGTCCGGTGTGATCCATTCCGGCAGAGAAACGCAACATGGACTTCGTCCTACCATCTAGGATGAGAGCTTGACAGCAAAGTAGTACAGACCTAGGGAGATCTTCAGTGGATCTAGAATAAGACAATTCCGATAACAGCGAATCAGCCAGGTGCTCAGCGACCATGCTTGCATTCTGTTTTGGGACAAGATCTGTTATTCTCCTGGGTGCTAGAGAGACGCCGAGGCTGTGTAAAGAGAGTTCGATAGAGGTGAAGGTACCATGGAGCAGATATCGTACAGCTTTGGCATTGCTGGTGAGAAACTTCTCCCCAACATTCGGTGAAGTAGCATCATTATGACCCTGTTCGGTCGGAAGAACATTCTCATCAGATGTAGATGGGCGATGGACGTCAGTGATGACAGAGCCATCACTAGCAACTCTACGGTTGGGCATCATTGTCGAGAAACTCTTCTGGGCGACATCATGAGTTAAACTTTGCTTAAGGCTTTCGTGTTCCCATATACAGGTCGAGTGTAGGAGCCCAAGACTGTCCACGAGCTCAATATAAACGTCTGTGAAGTTCAAAGTGTGGAACAGGTTACTTGAGCTGTGGCGGTGGCCACCAAATTGAGCTGAAGGGTGGAATACCCGGCCAAGGAGCGTAACAAGGATCTGAACATCTTTGAGACTCCTGACAAGTAGCGTACCACTGAGTTCGGGAGGCGACGGCTTGTTTGGGTCCACGTACAAAACCGCTTCAAGCTTTGGACTGTCGAGAAAAGGTTTGAGGTCACTTAAAGCTTCCTGCAGGCGTGAAATAATGCTGGGAAGTACCAAATGAGGCTTGGCATCGCTCATGGTTTTGATGACCCCATTCAGCCTCTGGAACGCAGGGAAGGAAAGGAAATCATGTGGCGAAGCCTTTGCCGTTGACAACGCCAGGATGAGCTCGGCACCACCTTGCTCGCAGAAGAGGTTGGTCATGCCACTATTCTGGAAGAAGCCGTCGAGGAATTTGGCACAAGCACTAATGAAAGGCACCACAAATGCTTTCTCGCCGTGCTCTTCGTCGATTGTAGAAGGTGTAATGTCTTGGTTCCCAGCCATCACAACTCGTCCATCCTGGAGCTCCCAGAGCTTTGCGCCAGCGGTGTGGAGGTCAGCGTAGAGCTTGCATATTGACACCACTCGCTTGACCATAAGGATGACGCCATTCAGGATCTGCTCTTTTAGCTGGGGGTGATGTCTTGATAACTCATCAAACTGACTGCCAACATTGAAGGCAGTATTTTGGTCTTCCTCGAGGGCCTTGACATGTTCAGGTGACGTGAAGATGTTGAGGAATTCGTTTAGGGCACCGGATGACTGGAACAATTTCATCCCAGACTCATTGAGGCAGATTGCACCGAAAGTGCTAGGAATATCTGCCATGGTCTCCCCCACAGGAAGGACGCCCTTGCAGTCGGCAAATTGGATTTTGCCATTTTGCACAGTGAGCTCTGTTGCAACTGTATTGGCAGGCACCGTTGGGTCTGCATTAGGCTCGTCTGGGATCTCGCGTTGAATGATCGCTTCAAGCACCCCCTTGCTAAGCCCAGCCTCTGCTATGACCTGGTAGCTAGTTGGTTCATTGTGGATGAAGGTGCATATGATTGAGATTGCTCCATTGAAGACATTGGAACCAAATACGTGAGCTTTGCCGACCACTGTCCTTAGAGAGCTCAAAATCTGCGGGGTGTCGATCAAATTTCTGAGCAGAAAGTCGTGCATACCAGATCCGTTCTCAAACATGTTCACGATGACTTTGAATAGCTGCCTAAGCGTAGCTTGTTGCCAATACGGTATTTCGTAGTCCACTACTTTGCTCTTGAACTGATCTGGCATGCCGTTCCCAGCTTCTAAGTTCCGCAAAGCAAGCCCTACCTCGTACTCTGTGAGGTCGGCAATCGCGTCGAGACCCTTGGCATTAGCGATGATCTGGAACGCTTCGCGGAGGCCATGGATGAACGCATCGAAGAATGCAAGCACTTTCTCATAGAAACGTTCAGCACGCTGCGTCCGCAGCTGCAGGACATCGACCAGGATTCCAATGATGCCAGCAGATACCATCTTCTCAGCGAACCGGGCATGGGGGCTTGACCTCGTCAGGCCGTCGATAAGATCAAAAGTGCAGTCCTGCCATTCCAATTCTTGGAGATCTTTGAGTTCCCCGGGTATACTCTCTACTCCTAGCGAAGCAATCGCCTTCTTCAGCTCGTAATACAGGATGCCGTGATTGACATTAATCGCCAACGCCTCAGCTACCTCCGTGACCTTAGCTTTAGTCTTTGCTAGAGCCTCGATCGTCTGTAGGATAGTAATCTCCAGGCTCAGTGCGATTGGAGACTGAACACCTGTTGAAGGCTGGAGCATTTCACACAATTGAGTCGCCAAGTGAAACCGCCTTGGTTCATCTGAATCTGGCTGACCTACCTTCTCCAAGAATTTGCTATCTGCCAGTGCATATGCCAGGTTTGCAACTGCAAGCAGTCTTGTTTCAATGAGCAGCTGGCATTGGTCAGCTCCAGAGTCCTTAACTGTCGAGAAGGCTTTGGCGACCCGAATTCTGTTGAGGATATCGAAATGGTGGTCTTTCGGTAATAGCTGCACAGATTCCTGAACCAGTTCCCAAGAAGGTGTCTCAGATACTCGCGCCGAGGAAATGTGATACGTCTTGGGTGCGTTTGAAGAAGATGCCTCTACTTCCCTTGACTTCACGGGAGTGCTTGCAGTGAGGTCGCTAGTTGTACGGGCACCAGGTGAAGGCCGATCACGCGAAGGTCCGAGGTTTGAAGTTCGCCGGGTTGGGGTTGGTGTGGCTGGAGAGATATCAACTGACACCGGTTGAGACTCTTGCGTGGGAAAGGGCTTCACGGACTGGTCATAATAGGAGCACGTTATAACTGCCATGTCGGATTGGGCAACTGCCTTAGGATCCTTGGATATAGTGACCAGGTCCGAAGGATTGACGGTCGCAGCCGAAGCCGTCTTGTCCTTTCCCCTGGCAGAAGCTGGCGTTTGACTGGTACTTGTTTGCAATGACCTTGGAAATGCTTGTGCCATCCTCTGCAAGTTCTCGACATTGAAATCGTAGTGCGATTTCTGCAATGCCACATGGGTGTGATGCTGATGATTCTTGTACCTTGCAACCTGGTATCGCTGCGCCAACCGCAAACCCAACCTAAGCGCACCCCTAAGCAAGCTCAGCGATGTCGTGTGTAGTAGGTTGCTGACATGGTTGCTGCTAGAGTATAAACTCCGGTTTCCACAATGCTCCATCAGAATCTTAGTGAAGTTAAGGATGCATTCTATCAGCTCTCGGTCGCCGTCGCTCGAGAAACCACAGCTGTCAAGCTCCTTCTCTTGCGGGTGCAGATAGTCGTTGCCCTCTTCCGCATCGCCAGCGGCCAAGAGCCTACGCTGGAAGGGTTGTGTCTGTGGGCCAAGATCGAGGCCATACTCCTTGTTGAAGAGCTCGAGGATGCGGTCGAACCGGTTAAGCAGCGGTATCCAATGATACAGATCACCCCTAGGGAGCGGCCATTCCTGCGGAAATGCTTGAAGCTTTGCAGGCAGATGATGGAGCAGTACTGCTGCAGCCTGACTGACAAATTCCCCAACACCTGGCGACATAGTGACTGTATGCCGCTCAAGGGCGGTCTTCTTGATCTTCCCCATCTCTCCACCTCCACGAGGCTACGATGCCTCAAGCTTCTAAAGCCAAGATGGAGGTCAATCTTCTGGTCCCAGAGCTCGGTGTTGTCTCACGGTTGAACCCGTTGCAAAGTTCCAGACTGGTGAGGTTGGGTAAGTCGAAGAGATCGGAAACAGTCGGCCGTAATGTCGTGAACACGTTCGTTTTCGAGGTTGAAAGGATAATGTCTTAGATGAGGCTGTGAAGTTTGCGGCGACTAGAAGCTTCAAACCTGGAAACCGCGGTGCAGACACGCTCCAGGCAGACGCCTCTTATTAAAAAGCTGTTATCGATGTCGCTCAAGCAAACGAGTTCAAGGCAATGGAACTGATAAGGAATGTGTGCAGAGAGAGTTGGGCGGATGAGCAAGAGAAGTCGTCAATAGGCGTTTGTAATGTCTTGAAGTTGACATATGTCAACGATGTCCAATAAACCGACCGACGAAGCACAATCGGCAACTGCCAGAGCGAGCAACGCCTGTGCTTGGCGGAAAAATTAAGGTTCTCGCGACTGACGTTATGTCACTGGCCACTATTCCTGAGGCCGCAACCTTAGGCAGCTATCAGCCTAAAGCCTCACAAGGCACATATGTCTTGTCGCCCCCACCTCCACGAGGTTTGCTGCCTATGCTCTTTACCCAGGGCAACATTAACGCGTGACTGCTGACGAAGACACGTTCAATTGACACCACCACCATCACATCGCTTCAATTTCTCTTCAACCTCTCTTCACAATGTACACGGAAAACTTCCCTTGCGCGCGTGATTGATTGAACTCCAACGCTTTGTAACAACCATTCATAGCCTGACCGACACTAACGCATGTTCATTACTGCAAATACAAAGCGAAGTGTGTCAAGAATTTCAGGCACCGTTTCCATCATGCATCTGACCATGAAGTGCTTCCGGTGACCTCAGCATCTACCTCCGACCTGTTCACATGAGACGTTATGGCATATAAGACCGACCAGCCCGTTGGCGCTTTTCTCCTGTAGCATGTTTGACGGACACTGGATCAGGGCATAGCCCTTTCTCACACTAGGTTCCCATCCTCTCGCCTCTTCAGTGCAGAATAACCGATGCGATACCAGGATCTTGCAGATGTGAGTTCTTCATTCCGCTACACGAGTGGGAGGTGTTTTTGAAACGAACAAGAACAGCTACAAGCCCAATGCCAACATTTGGATGTCCCTAGCCTGACATAGATAGCCTGCTAGGCGAAGCAATGTGCTCGTAAATTAACCATGTTTGCCTTTAAATTGGGAGGACTTGGAGAGATCCTGCCGGAAGAGTGCCATACGTCGAAAGAAGACCTTGTTTGGAAGGGCTATCAACGGTTCTAGAGAGTTACAAAATCCTGACTTGGATGGTATGTCAGCAACTCATGGAAGGAGTAGCTAACATATGGATGCATGTTCTTCGCTTGATCTCAGCGCACGTACTTGAGTAGCGCCCGATGAAGAAGCCCAGCGGAGGCTTGGACATTGTTTCACATGATTGAACATCCTTTGCTAAATGGAGTCGACACATTTCTCATGTTGAGGTGGACTTATCTGATGCCTTCAGATCCACTCCACCGACCTGTCGCTAGACTGCCGTAGTGCTTACCTCCCGTCCTATATCGACGGTCTTGTAAGTAGTTGTTAACGCCAAATCTAAGCGCACAACAAGATCTACTACATCGCGTAGCAGCGAGGGAATTCGCTATATCCTTCTAAACCTTAGTGTTTCATGATGTTGCCACACTGGACGTATACCTATGTGACACCTTGGTGTGCGCGCTTGCTGACTTCGTCAAGAACATTGATTCATGTTGCTTTTGCTGAAGTTGGCTGCTACAATTTCGCATGATTGAAGCGTCAGTGGGGCATCTGAGCTGGACATACGAGTGAAAGAGCTTGATTCCATGCTCAAATATATCTATGGTGCTTGTTGGTGTGCACTCTTGGTAGCAAGCCGCTTTGCTCGAGCACACGGAGCATGGGCCAAAATGAGAATCTGTCAAACGACCCAGCTAATCTCCTGTCTATTGTCGCTCCCTAGAGATCGTTCAATATGAACACTTGACTACATCGCGTAAATGTGTGGCCTCAATAGGTTCGGGAGCATGGAAATACATCGAACGTTCCCAGGCTTTGTTCTCACTTGTTTGGTGCAAAGGTTTAGTCACACACAGTAATGAGACCTCTCAGGTTGATCGTAGCGGCCATTGGATGCATGATAAGTTAGATGTATCGCAAAGCTCGGTCGATCTTGAGACATTGCACACTGCTTACAGATGGCTCGTCCCTGATCAGCCATAGTCTGGGTTGGGAGATATGTCGTTGCTAGCTGGTGAGATGAATCAGGATATAAACACGAACCTTTACCAAAGCGTAGACGTGACCAAAATCATGCTCAGTGTCTCTACTAACTGACTGCGGGTACATTAACTCAAGCATTGATTAACGCAGAACACAGCAGCAGCCATGCCTGAGACTATAAATCCAGTACAGTAGGTAGACAACGTAAGAGCCTCCCATCAGACAAACATGACCAGATAAACCACTATTCCACTACTTCCAACCTACTTCTGGCTACCCGCCAATTCTCCTAGCATCTCCCTCGTAGCACCCACATTCTTAGAATCTCCGTAGATAGCTGCCACGAGACTGCCGTCCAGACCGGGGAATTCACGCTGCAGCTGCTCAAGGTCGCGCTCCTCCTGGGTCTCGCCACCAGCCTTGCTCATCTCGAACTGCTCCATCATCTCGCGCTGCTCGCCCCTCTCGCTCTCAGGCACAAAGTCCGATTCCTGGAACGTGGCTGACTTCCTTGGAGGGGCGAAAGACTGGTTAGGAGGCGGCGC
This sequence comes from Polychaeton citri CBS 116435, assembly GCA_010093785.1. Taxonomy (NCBI): domain Eukaryota; kingdom Fungi; phylum Ascomycota; class Dothideomycetes; order Capnodiales; family Capnodiaceae; genus Polychaeton; species Polychaeton citri. The sequence continues at coordinate 189,377 of MU003783.1, forward strand.
TTGCTGCTGTTGGTATTGCCCATAGCTTGCTGCTGTCTCAGGCTGGAAACCGGGTGCTGCACCAGGCTGTGGTTGGCTGTATGGGTTGTTTGCTTGATGTTGGTGGTATTGCTGCTGTCCCGGTGGTGGGCCTTGAGGTGGCTGGTAATAGTTGTTCTGATCAGCCATGATGATGATATTCAGTATCTGTATAGCTAGGTTGGTCACACTATGGATGTTTATGTTTCATGTCACAAGAACCAGCAAATGTCTTCAATACTGATATTTATGGGATAGGTGCTATACCTAGGCGAGTTCCATTACCCACTACATAAATACGTATGCAGCTGAGCATAGCTTGTCATTTGCACATGTGGCTTAGCGGGGTGCAAGTCAGCTGTACAAGAACAAGAGAGCTGCTCAATAATCACTTCACAGTCTTGTATAAGGTGAGTGTGTGGCCAGTCTATGATACCTTGTCGAAGCTCAGAGAACGAGCGTCAATCACAATACCAGCCACTTACGGCCGCAAGACACGATCACCAGCACAACTGCAGCAGAATGCACTTCGTTCGATATTCTGACTAGGGGTTCTTCATACTCCTTCTATTAGAAACTGAAGTATGACATGGCGGCGAATCGAAAGTAGTCGATGCCAAATCTTCAGGCCTTCAGCAGTAGATCACGCAAGCTCATTCGCTATCGCTATCACTCTCTTCTTCACTCTCCTCATCCTCGCTGTCTTCAGCTAAAGTATCAACTAAGCCTTGGGTATCAGATCTGATGGTCTTCAGCTCTTCTGAAGCAGAACTCCTCGGGTCATTCCACCATTGTAAAACACCCTCGCTCTCAATCAAGTCATTATTGACCAAGACAAAGCAGCTATGGAGTAGTATCTTTGCACCGTCCTTTCTGTGCAGCAGGTCGGTCTGCAGGAACATTAGGAATTCGATCGATTCCTCCTTCAGTGCAGCCTTGTCATCAAGCACGGATCGCTGGACGAGTAGTTCATTGGGCAGCAGAACTGCATCGACAGCTTGCTTTGGTGTTTTCCCTCCTTCGACAAGAGAGGCGATGCGTCTCATCAAAGCCACTGCCACGGCTCGTCGGACTTGCTTGCCATCAGCATTGCTTGATAGTGTAAGTGCCTTGAGCTCCAGCTGGATATCGTTGGCATCCTGACCCTTCTGTAGCCCATCGTAAATGCTTGACGCTGCTTCATGATGGAAGTCCGACGCAGCTGCTCTTTTGCTAGCACTCTCTTCTGAATCGACAGAGCCAGCAGACGCGAAGCTCTCAGTACGAGATGACCTGCGCGCAACATGAATAGCATCTGTGTCTTCTTCCTCATCTCCATACACTGAATGCAATGTCGACACCGACTCATTTGACAGGGAAAGATGCTGCAGCTCGTAGATGCTCTGGGACGGGATCAATCCTTCTGGTATATCCTCGTCCTCTTCATCATCCTCCACTTGATACCCTTCCCCACCTTTGCCAACAACTTTCGTGTCCGTTTGCTGCGGTGTTCCATCTGCACGTGCTGCTTTGGATATTCTGGCACTGGCAGGCACGTTGGTGTTGTCTGCAATGCGTACGCCAAACGCAACCAAGGCGCCTGGAGAAAGCTTACATCGTTTCCCGATGGACGCCTCGTTGGCAACAATAGCTTGCTCGATGACAGTGTCATCGCCAATACGTGCGTCATCCCATATATAGGCACCTTTGATATTAACTCGCTTCCCAATCACACACCTCCTGCCAATCACGCTGTTTGTGATAGTAGTATTCTCACCGACTGACGTTGCCCTTCCCAGGACAGTTCGTCGTTGAATGTTACTTGAACGTGCAAGCACCACACCATCCTCTTTGTACACATTCCTTTTATAGAGCTGGTATGTCTGGCTTGATATCAGGTTGGTGTCGGGAGTCAATGGGTATGTCCATCGAGATATGACGTCACGGCTGACAGCATCATAGGCCTGGAGGTTCTTAACACGAGCTGCATAGCTGTCTTGGGCAATGTGGACGTGTATTGTCAACCCGTTCAATTCATGATCTTTGAGAACGCCATAGAGAAAGCCACGTCTAGGCATGTCCCAGTCGAAGCCTTCACTCCACTGGGAAAGTACCTCGGGAGTACAGATATCGATGCCACAATCGATCAAATCCGTCCGTACGTCGAGTTCAGCACACTCCTCTAAGATCTCAGCCTCGATGCTCAGGCGTGGACTCTTCTGGCCTGGTCGCATTTGCTCATAGTGAACACATCTTGCTTTATCCGGGTCAATGACGAAGGCAGGTCGTGTACTTTGTGATTTGGTTCGATGGCTGATGCCGGCTTCTCTCAGGACCATAGTCATGATGGCTTTCTTGTCCTTCTCACGGCGGGCTCGGTGGGCAGCAAGAGCTGGCTCTAGTGAGATGTTGCTGATTACATCGCCATAGACGCAGAGGAAGTCACCAGTCAAGATTGATTTCTGATCCAGATCACGCATGGCATCACCAATTGTGCGTGAGGTTGACCTGATGATCTCGAGGGCGAAGGGTGCGGTGTCTTTAACCCATTTTGACGACTGGATGTATTCCTCGACTTGATCGGTATGGTTGCCACAGTAAAGAAAGGCCTCCTCAACGCCGGCATTTGCGAGAAATTCCAGTGTGTACTCGATGAGTGGTATATTGGCTAATGGAAGCAAGCACCTTGGTCGCTCAATAGTAAAGGGATCGAACTTCGTCTCGAATGAGTCTGCAAGAATGAGCGCTTGTAAAGGCTCTTCTCTCTTTTCCTCTGCACCTTTCGAACGATCGCCTTGGCCACCCTTCTTCGCCTTTGGCGCCATTTTGGGGTCGGCCAAGGGAGACAGACACCAGCGAGGCCTCGTTGCTAGAGCCGAGCAAAGGCGCGTTCAATTGTGAGATGGTGCTTCGGTCAGATGGTATTGTTAGAATTAGTCACTGCAGAGAAGAATGTTCGTAGGTCCTAGAAGCTCTAGCAAAGGTAGACTATGCTCGGCGGTGATAAATCTCTAGTACAGTTGATGATTGCTAGATAGTAGTTCCATGCCACTTGAACCGGCTCGAGATTTACTAGATTTCACTTCAGTGGCTGCCAAGTACTCAAGTGTACAAGCAGATGCTGTTAACGTCCAAATGTACCACCACCTGTAGTGACTGGATCAGCCACATGCACATGTCTGCTTGAGTCAAGGCAAAATCTGCTGGCACAGACATTTGGCACTGGTGGTGCTGCTGTAGGATGCCTGAGGCTTCCTAGCCAGGTAGAAGAAGCGAAACGAGCCGCGCCTCTAGCCGTATGTGTCGTCCCGTACCGTAAGGCGTATCTCAGCCACACGAAACCTCTTAACGCCGTATCCGGGGCTTGTTCACCTGCGTCACTGGCGTGGCAGGGTCAGCACCCACACCTGACTGACTGAGTGACTGACGGACTGCCTGACTAAACGTTTTGTAGGCATCCACGCAACAAGAGGATAAGGTGACTTTCCCACTTACAACGCTAGCATTCGCTTTGTGTCTCAAGGTCTCCCTCTTATCGTCCTCTCCCATCTCCTTCGGCTTTCTGACCGCTATTCTACACATTCGCAAGCGTGAGGCTGTCTTCGTCGGTTGCGGCGAAGCGGTCTTGGACTACCTGGCAAGACGCCTTCTTCAGACCGGAAGCGAAAGCTCGACAGCAGCACGGTAGACTCATTCGCCGCCACTGAGCAGGAGTCCTCACCCAAGAGGAGGGCAAGCAAGTCTGTACAGCAGGACGTGGAGGAGGCCGCTCTGCCGGCAACCCCACAGACCCTTGTATCCGACAGGCAAATGGATTCAGACGATGATATGAACTCTCTCGCCTCGAGCGATGAAGGCTTTGGCGACGACAACGCAAGTAGCCTAGATTTTGGGGCTGGTAAGTTCAGCGTACACCGAGCTCGTCGTCGTCAGATGCGCCATTCAGAGTAATCACTGATATCTCTTGTAGATTCTGATATCGAGATCGATGATGATTTCCAGGATGACTCCGCGTTTGAACCCAACGAGAAAGATCTTCAGCCTGGACGAAAGGCGTTTGAGAGCGAGTTTAGGATATACAGTCCTAGCGATATACAGCGACACCAAGACAACCAGGTCGCGGAGGTGGCAAATCTCCTTGAGCAGCCCCACGAAGCCACTGCCATCTTATTGCGATACATGCGATGGAACAAGGAGCGGTTGATTGAACAGTACATGGACAAACAAGAGGAAGTTCTCGACAAGGCAGGGCTGGGAGCAGACATGTCAAGGAACCCGCCGGTGATCCAGAATGTGGTTGGCTTCACCTGCGACATTTGCTGCGAGGACGAACCGGGCCTTCAGACCTTTGCCATGAAGTGTGGCCATCGTTTCTGCGTAGATTGCTATAGACGGTACCTGGCTCAAAAGATCAAAGAGGAGGGAGAAGCTGCACGGATCAAGTGCCCTGGGGATGGCTGCAATAACATTGTCGATGCCAAATCGCTGGACCTGCTCGTCACGGATGACCTTACCGAGCGATATCATGCACTACTCATGCGAACATACGTGGATGACAAGGAAAACCTGAAATGGTGTCCAGCGCCCAACTGCATCTATGCCATCGAATGCAGCGTGAAGAGGCGTGACCTTGATCGCATTGTGCCTACTGTCCATTGCTCATGTAAGCATGCCTTCTGCTTCGGCTGTACCTTATCCGACCACCAGCCAGCACCTTGTGCATTAGTGAGGAAATGGATGAAGAAGTGTGAGGACGATTCGGAAACCGCCAATTGGATATCGGCGAACACAAAGGAGTGTCCGAAGTGCCAGTCAACAATTGAGAAGAATGGTGGTTGCAATCACATGACGTGTAGAAAATGCCGGAACGAGTTCTGCTGGATGTGCATGGGTGTATGGTCGGAGCACGGCACAAGCTGGTATAACTGCAACCGTTTCGAGGAGAAGTCTGGAACCGATGCTCGAGACGCTCAAGCGAAGTCTCGACAGTCACTTGAGCGCTATCTTCATTACTACAACCGTTTTGCCAATCACGAGCAATCTGCCAAGCTAGACAAGGACATCTTCCACAAGACGGAAAAGAAGATGACCATGCTTCAGTCAAGCTCTGGTATGAGTTGGATTGAAGTGCAGTTCCTCGAGCAAGCATCGCAAGCATTACAGCAATGTCGCCAGACTCTCAAGTGGACATATGCATTCGCCTACTACCTCGCACGCAATAACCAGACCATCATCTTCGAAGACAACCAAAAGGATCTGGAGATGGCTGTTGAGAACCTGAGTGAGATGTTCGAGAAGTCAACTGACGAGCTATCTCGGCTCAAGGTCGAAATGATGGACAAGACTGCTTACTGCAACAAGCGCCGTGTCATCCTGCTCGATGATACGGCGACCAATCTCGCCAAGAGTAAGTCCCAAGATTTCCATCGATGATCTACAAGTGGTTCTGCCAGGATACTGACTGACTGTTTTCTAGGGAACTGGGAATTCATCGTCGACCTCGACTAGACCCTGGCTGCTCCTCCTTTTCGTAAGGAGGCGCTCACAGCTCCTCCAATTTTATACATGTCCCCCAATTTTCTGTTATCATGGGTTTATGACTGGACGGTGGGCCGGTGTACTTAAGGCGAAGAAAGCATTATGCATTCTTGGAGGGACTTGCTGCGGGACCTACTTTCCTCTCACTGCTGCTACTGCTGCTGCCACTGCTGCTGCTACTATTGGTGCTACTGTTGCTGTTCAATCCCCCCCAAGCTTATATAGAAGCGGGCTTCCTTGCCGGTCTGATTTCACGTGGTTTAATCAACCTTCTCTTGAAGAGCACTTGCCTCTCTTTCGTCGCCCCCATCTTCCGTCGCTACAGCCTCACCCTATAGCCAACTAGCCACGGATAGACGTGTGCCAGAGCATCAAGGTCTAGGTACTCGGTCTCGTCCTGCCTGCCGCTTCGTTCTCCCTGTCGACTTTGATGTCCAACCGCATAAGTCTCCCAATCTAGGGCCCTCCTGTTGTCATCATTGCGCCCGCCAACTTTCATCTCCCGAGTCTCAACCCATAACCGATCCATAGTAGCCCTCGGACATGGTAGAGCCCCTCGACAACGTCAAAAAGGAAAGAAAGGGAAAAAAGAGGAATTGAAAGGGCCAGTCGTAACCTGACGGCGACGTCCCTACTCAACCACACATGTTGCAACCCGCTATCCATCAGCACCTCCTTCGATCATCCCCCCCTCCCTTCGCACAGCCTGCCACGCTTACCGGCCAAAGCAAGTGACGCAATTGCCCCATATGGGCCTCAGGCGACAAAGTCTTCTGATCGCCAACACCCACAAGCGGTAGAGACGCTGGATCCGGCAGGCTTCGACAAGCATGTAGACGTGGAGGGAGGGATGCTGGAATGGAATGGCGCACGCGGGAAGGGATGAGTCTGGAAACCATGTCCACTCTCACACTGTGGGTTTCCAAGGGTTTACTACAGAGGGATTTTGGTGCAAGGGATGGGCGGTAGATGTGGACGGCTGACGATTGGAGAGGTCGAGGCTCAGTTGCTTTGTTTGTGGAGTTCTCTGTGACTGCACTTAGGAGCCAGTATGCTGATTGACTGAACATAGTCGAGGACATGTGCAGTAGTGGAGGAGATGGAAGGCACACCATGCTACTAGGCGGGAAGGTGGAGGATATGAAGAACAGGGGATCTGAAAAGGCACATGAAGCATTTTGAAACGGTTTTTTTTTTTCCATTTGGACGAGATCTATGCTCTTGTTTCTTCCAGGCAAGGAAGAAAAAGGAGCCACACTGATACTACCAGACGTATGCAGCCCACCAGTGTAATGATGAAGAAGCGAGATGCAATCAGGATCAAAACCGGCCAACCAACCACCCTTTCTTTCCAATACCAGCTAGAGCCGTCATGAAAGGGAGAGAAGCTCTTTCTTTTTCCCTCTCAGCTCTAGCCATGCAGGTCTTCTCTCCTGTCCCAATGCCCTATCCATGTTGGTAAGGTTGATCTTGTATCCCTGCGCGAGAACATATACAAAATGAGGCTTCCTCCCTTTTCCCCAATCGATGCTGCAGGATGCGATGAGGCGAGAAAACAGTTATGCGTACAAACTTTAATGTATCGAAAGGCCTTTTTGCTCCCATTTCTTTGAAGCAGGACGAAGAAAAGTTGATTTCTGGTGAAAAGAAGAAGCGAAGTCGAGAAGAAACAACGCAACGCCCCACAGCCTCCTTGATGTAATAATACAACAACAAAAGTGATCAAAGGCTGTAGCTTGAAAAGGTTACAACAGTGTCGGTGTTGTCTAAGGATTGAAGTAGACATGGCGGAAGAACAGTTTTGCGTAGCAGTGGCTGAATGTGTAGAGTCCGAAAATTTTCCCAAGAGAATGGCGACGAGCTGACCGAGTGGTTTCTGTTGGCTCGTGGTAGTGGTGTTGTGTTATAGCATAGTCCTATGTCTCTATGCCTGTAGGATGCTGATGGTCAGGCTATGTATTGCAGACCCAGCTGGTTGTGTTATGGTGTGCTGCTGATAGAAAAGCAGCCGGTAAATGGAAAATCGTGAAGAGGCCGGTTTGGCTCGTAAAGACGCCGTAATACGGAAAGATTGCTTGTAGAGAGAATGCGTGGAAGTAGAAGTCTGCAGCCTCACGGCCAGACATGGTTTCAAAGAGATCAAACGCGTGCGGTCATGGCACACGCTTGAGCGTAATAGAATCGAAAGGTTGCAAAAGAGATTCGGTATGCAGGTCTGTGGTTTCCAAACCCCAAAGTAAACGCCATGCTGAACCGTGCTTCAAAGAATCAGAACATGCGAAAGGGGTATCTTCGTAATGAGTTAAAAAGGAAAAGACGAGAAAGAAAAGGGCGTCTCAGTAAGACGCCATACGGCGCTGAAACGATTGCCCGATACCAAAGGTAATGTCGGGGCTGACGTCCAAAGTGCTGTGACTGCGCGGTCCTAGGGCGTGTCTACCCTGCGCGGTGGGGGAGTCGTTCATATCATCATGGTCATTCTGTCCAAAGGCAAAGGTCGAGGCTCTGAAAAGCTTCTGCCTTTGCTTGACCTTTGCCATGCCTCGTTCGCAGGCTTGCTCATGGCGTTCGTCACTCATTTCGACATAATTTTGGGGGAAGCATTTGGATCTGTGTTGCTTGAAGAACTGGCTGTATCCGCCGTCTAGAACATACAGCTCTGGGTAGGTCAGCCTTGGGTAGTGTTCGGCGTTGACATTGCGGTCGTGGTTGCGGATGAACTTGGCAGTGAGGGGTGCGCGGTGCACGGAGTACTCGCAGTGGAAGATGAGCAGTTTTCTCCCCGTGACCTCGCGCTCGAAAAGTTTGTTTGCGAGAAGCTGTTTATCGTTGAAGTTGACGGCGTTCTGAATATGACCGCCGTTGTACTCATACTCGAACCTACAGTCAACAACAACGATCTCGTCGTACTCAGAATTGTACTTCGAGTCGAGGATATCTGCCATAGTATCTTGGGAGATCCTTGGCAAGCTGTCCGGTTCTTCATCTGGGATGAAGTGGGGCAGCTTTGGAACGTGCTCCTGCTGGTCGACATCCATGATGGAGGTCAGGGTGTTGTGCTGCTCGTAAGTGTCCTGCTCGCCCCTCATGACATCTTCAGGATGCTGGAACATGCTTAGAGACCTACGGATTTGCTTGCGTGGTGGGCGCACCGAGGGCCTCGAACCGGAAGGCTTGCGGACATGTCCGCCACAAGGGGAGCCCAACGCACGGTTGGCGGCACCTATCGATGGCCGCCGGGGAGGTGGGAGCATCGAGACGTAGCTGGGAGGCTGCACCTCCATTGCGATGGGCGATTCAGCGAAGCCCTCCGCTAGACTCGGCGTCGACGAGCACGAGAGGCCGGTCGTGGCGACATTGCCGAAGCGGAACGGAGGAAGCTGGTTCTCGGCGCTCAGTGGTCTAGTAGGGATCTGGTTGGTGGAGTACCCTTTATGTCTGGTCAATGCCGGACGGGTCGCTGGTCTCTTTGGCCTAGAGCATTGTTAGCGGAAGGGTACCACGCTGGCCAGAGGACACAGGACACATACTCAGGAACGGTCAGAAAGGGCTGAGATGGTGCTTGTCTTGCATACGAGGTTGCAAAGTCAGGCGGCGCCAGGAGCTCGACAGGGGTCGGTATATCTTCGTGAGGTGTGCTGTCAGGGCTTGGGGAGGAAAGCCTGATCTGGGCGGCGAAGTAGGCAGGCTTGTGGGGCAGCGGCGACAGTTCCATGGCATCGACACCCGGGGACGAAGAAGGCACCACGGGAGTGCAGGCTTCCTCGATTCCTTCCACAGGAGGCGTGGTGATTTGTGCTGGAGAAGGGTAAGTACAGGATCACGACAAGCTTTCCAAACTGCGTGCTACGCGGCTAGACTTACCCGCGTCCTTTGCAGAATGGAAAAGATTTGTGGTGAAGAGGGATCGTCTGGGGGTCTGCACTTGCGGGCTAGGTTGTGAGGTTAGCATTGTTCGGTCACGCATGCGAGGAATGCTTGGCAGGAGGGTGGGCTACCTATTGTCGATGTGGAAGTTCGCATCGAGATCGGCTGTAAGGCTCGAAGTGGGAGATGATCCACGTGCCGGTCTGAGGGAGAAGTAATCCCGCCTGCCTTGGCGGTGGTAGTTCTGTTGCATGCTCATGTTCTTGAAGTCGAAGCTGCTCGGGTCGTATGTCGGGTATCCGCCAAACATCAACCTTGGGAGTGGGAGGTCCTTCGAGCTGCCCCACGACGGACAAGGCTGAGGCCGCATTGCCGCCAACGGCGAAGAGTATTCCATGTTTGCAACGGGCTTTCCGACGTGAATGTCTCTCCAGTTTACAGACCGTACGACTGTGCTACTCTGGTTTCGAGGGACTCGAGGTAGCAGGCAGAGGTGTACGCAAAGGGTCTGTCGGATCCTGAGCCGCTCATGTATCCAATCGGTGGTGCTGGCGTGGAGAGATATGCAAGCTATATATGCACGCTGGATAGCCCAGGTATCGGTGTGAGATTGAAGAGACGGACGGTGGCAATAGCTGACGTCTCTGAACAGTCTCCGAGCGTGAAGCTCCTGGCAGCCGTTTGTCGGACGTGGTCGAGCAAGGTATCTGAAACGGGGAGTGTTTCCTCGACAGCCAGTGGGAGGTGTCAATGCCAACGAGGAACGGTCCCACCCCTTTCAGGCGTAAAGCTGCTCTCTAGTGTGGGATAGGCACAGTGCTGGGAGCCGGCACTCAGGTTCGATATCGTTGCTGTCGGCGTGAAGCTGCGAGAGAGGAAGGGGAGAGCAGAGAGAGCAGAGATATACCGGAGAACAATGGAGGTTGCAGAGCAAGAGAGACAAGAGGCAAGATAACGAGCCTGCGTGGCTGTTCTTAGCTGAACGAAGAGAATAGAGCAAGGTGAACGCTGTTGCCAGGGCAGATCACGTCCCCGCTGGGTTCGCGAAGAGAGGCGGCCAAAGCGCTATCCTAGACACATTGCATGGATGGGCTTGCAGCGGGCGGTACCTCTGCTGCAGTGCTATGCATACCCGCTGCCCTTGACTACCTGCCAGGCTACCAGACTACCAGACTACCAGACTACCAGACTACCAGACTACCAGACTACTGCCAGACCACTTCTGCCCGTTACCGACCGTGAGATGCCGCCGAGGCGACACCACCACGACCTTGGCTTAGTGTATGTGTGTATGCGTGTGTGTGTGTGTGTGTGCGGGTGTGTCACGCTTTGTGCTATGGGCAATGCAGTCCATCCACTGACGGCTCAAGGCTATGCGCGCTGCATGGCGGCTGCATATCCGACAACAAATAATAACAGGTCTCTAGTCTCTCTCTCTCTCTCTCTCTGCCCTCTGCCCTCTGTACCGGCAACGCAGTAGTGAGTGGCCCGAACCAAGCACTGCGATCGTACATCTGCTGCACAAATCTACGATGCACAGCGGGCGCTTTAATGAGACGGGTATCCGTGTGTTGCAGCTATCTAGATAGAGCACAGTACGGGTGCGTGCGTGCACAATAAGACAGACCGGTTTCAATAGGTCCTGCTGCTCCTGTTCCTGTTCCTGCTACTGCTACTGTAGCATGCATGGTCTCAAGCGGTCTTAAGGTCCGGGATCTACAGCGGACGACAGACGACATCGTCGATGGCCCTCTGCTCCTCCATCCTCCCCGTAACGGAGTGCCAATCTTGTTTGTGGGCGGATAAGTGGGCGGATAAGTGGATGGATGGATGGATGGATGGATGGGAGACAATAGTAGTGGGCTCGATTAACAAAGTCGTGGGGAGGCGAATGCCTTCGTCCCCCAGGTGAAACTTGCGGCAACCCAGAGCAACCGTGCGCCTCCCATTCTTTGGGGAACGCTGGCTCGCTTCACAGGGCAACGAGGGCGAGATGAGCCAGTGATACGGCTGGCAAACCAAAGCGACTGGACTGTCCCTGCGAATGCACTGCGCTGTACTGCACCGCACCGCACCGCACCGCACCGCACCACAGTCCACCACCATCATCACCACCACCGTAGTTCGCCACTGCGCACACTGGCCTGGCATCGGCACTGTAATGCAAATGCAACGCGCGGGAAACATGGAGCGGTACCCTTTCCATGCCTTATGCAAGGGACCACCTCTGAGTACCACAGTTCTAGCCTGTAAGAAGAAGCCCTTGGATCTCGTCTGCTTCTATCCGTCCTTCTCCTCTTCCCATCACGACGACCCGGTCCACAAAGTTACCATGGGGATGCCAGGCAGGAGGAGACGGACGTTCCTTGACCCAATTCTCCCGTTGCTTTCTCCCCTGTTCAGGTAGGCGGGAGGAGGAAGAGCGGCAGCACCAGCAGTCCCAGCACCAGCAGCTCTGCCCACCGGAAAAAGCCATGGGAGGGAGCATCCCCATCTTACATGCATGCATGCACTGATGCACTGTTCCTGCGTTGCGACAGGCAGCTTGCCAGCCAGCTAGCAGATAAACACACCCGATCCCACTCGAGATGTAATCACCCGGAGGAGGTGATCACGATTACCATGCCACGGGCTGCCGTATGTGGCGCAGCGTGAGAACGGTCCAAAGCACTCGAGTCGAATCACTCGCCAGCGTTAATCGCCCACAGGCCAAGGCATGCCAGCGTATGGCAGAGGGTGGTGAGTGGTGACCATGTCCCCATCTGAACTGAATCTCGATGCAAAGCCAGAAAGACAGGACGCCAGCATTCCCGGAGGGGGCGCGCTGTCGTCATTCGACCTGTCAAGGAAGGCCGCTCTTGGCACTCACGGGACCTGTGGACTTGCCCAATGCGACACGATCTTCGCCCCGGCACCAGCCGCTCCCTCTCCAATGCGACGCCATTGGCCACACCTGGACACAGCTGCAGACAGGGCCCCCATGCTCAAGAGACCATAGCCCTAGTGCGCGTCTGGACTGGAGATATGTCTGGCGCCATGCTGCTGCTTTATCATTAACCATGCCGGTTGCCAAGAGGAGGCAGAAACTGCACCTTACCACATCTGTACGGCACGACTGATCCAACTGGGCCAGCACCAGACTAAGGGAGGCATATCTCCACACTGCAAACACGCAGACAGACAGATAGACAGACAGACACAGACACAGACACGAAGGCAGGGGGCAGCTCTCTCGGCCTCTATACCTGCAGAAGGCCGCCGCGTCTGCGTCTCTCAGCAACCAGAAGCAGACCAGACGGGTAGGCTAGCCTAGTCTGCCCTGGCGACCATAACCATGACTGCTTCGTACAGTAGGAGCATCTCCTGCCCACTGTCGTGACTTGGCTCTCCCTCAGCCACAGACCACCCGCCCCAGTCACCATACGATACCATTCCAACCGTAAGCGACCTCGCGTGGTCGTGGAGGCCTGTGATGTGATGAGCTGGTAATCGAGAGATCACAGATGCAATGCTCGATTCGTACGACGTCATCCTTGCGGCCACTAGCCGGACAACCTTACCTGCTGCCCATGAACCTTACGGGAAATGAGGCACAGTCTGAGAGGGACAGACGGCTCTGCCTGTCCTGCTTACGGTCATTGTTGTTGTTGCGCTATCCTCTACCCTCTTTCCTTCCCCTTGCTTTCCTGCAGCAGTCCACTCAAGATCTCTAGGGGTTCAAGCTTAGCTGTCCCTGAAAGTATAATCTCTTGTTTATAAAAGGGTAAAAAGTAAAGAGGGCGGGCGAGCGTAACATCAACAAAGGCTCGACTCTACAAGGCCCTCTCTCTAACCCCCCTCCCCAACCAGATAGGCTGGCCTGAGAAGGGCCTCTGAGAGGCCCAGCTCCCGCCTCTGGCAAACCTGGAGAGCTGACTCTCCGTCCGTGCCCTCTCTTGCAACGCAGCGCAACGCAACGGCGGCGGCCATGCTTTCGCTCTTGCAAGGAGCCTGGCGGCAAGCCTCTCTAGTCCCCACTCTGCTTCACTACAGGACACGAGCTTTGGCCTCGCCGAGCTCAAGGTTTTCTATCTTTTCTCTGTCGACGACCGAGGCCCGGCGCCAATCAGTCCATCAATCCACACCCATTGCCTCAGCCGTGTTGCGCAACCACCTGCCCTGTGCGACTTGGCTGCCGCTTGTCTTGTCGCTGTGGATGCCAGCGGCAGTACAGTAGTCGTGCCTCCTAATAGCCTTTCCCATCTTCCCCATTCCATTTTCCCATCCCTCCCCACCGGTCGGCCTCTGGTCGGACGCGCCGCCGCTCCTATCAACATGACTAGAGCTGTCGCTTTTGGTGGTGATGAGCTGCTGAGCGGGGGCCGACGCGTTTGATGAGCTGGGTAAACAATGGATACCTTGGCGTGGAACACGCGCTAGGGACGCGAAACACGTGCCCACCCACACGCCCGATTGAGGCCGATTGTTAATGTTTTATATGAGCATCCATGGACCTGTGGTTCCCATTGCCTCACAACTTCCTCTTAGCCACCACTAAGGCCTCCTAGAGCAGCAAGGGAAATTTTCAAGCAGGTGGGAGATGGATGTCTTCCCATTGTTGACGCAGTAGACCGGTGCTTGCTTTGTCTCGCACCATTCACCCTGGCCCCTCAAGTGCTGCGCTGCTCAGAGTAGCGTCCAAGCGTCGCTGCCTTATGTAAGCTGAAGAACCTGTCATGTGTGTGTTGTATGTAGGCTTCACGAGATGTAAAAAAAATCAAAAAAAAAAAACTCTTTCACCGGATCATTAGTGCTGTTCGCATCAATTCCGCTGACATGGGAGGAATGAAGCGAGCGCGAGAGGAGCACGATCCGGATGATGTCAATGGCCTGCCAGGCAGGAAGCGTCGCCTGCAGTACAGCGACGCAGATGCCCAGCTGGCGTCCATCTACAACAACCTGGCAGATGATGTTCACGAAGTGAGGCTCAAGGCCGCTGGCGAGCTGATCAGGAACCTGTCGTCCAAGGATGATGACCAGCGCACCCGCCTGGACACTGCCCTGACCAGGCTCGTCAAAGGTCTCTGTAGTGGACGTAAAGCCGCCCGGCTTGGCTTTTCCATTGCCCTATCTGAAGTCCTGAGGCTCTCCATACGTCTCCGCAGAGACGATGGCCAAGTCCGCGAGTATCTGTTCAAGGTCACCGACAACCTGGAGGGCTTGACTGCTGTGGAAGGGAACGTATCTGGCCAGGAGAGGCGCGACCACTCCCTGGGACGGAGGTATGCCTTGCAGGCTGTGCTCCAGAGCAACATCTTCGCCCACAAGGCTGCGGAACTGCGTGAATGGCTGCATTTTCTAGGCTCGGTCATCGAACTCATGGCGGAGAAGCCATGGCTGCGGAGGGAATGTGGCAGCATGCTCTATGAGTACATCTCCTCGAAGGATGCTGAGAAGCTGAGCGCGGACTTCGTAGCCCAGCTGCTGCCTTCAATGCAGCCTCGCAATCTCCTGAAAACGCCTGAAGGTGTTGCTGTGTGGCTTGCTTTCTCAGAGCGTTTCCCAGGTATGAAGCTGCCAAAGGATGTCTGGTCTCACAATGATCCGCTCTCGCCAAAGGAGAGATCGATCCTGGCCAAGATCATGCAAGAGGTCCCTACGGACGATGCCGCCGCTGAAAAGGGCGCCAAGTCTGGATCAAGACAGGCGTTGCCCAGTTTTGCGTGGCAGGTGGTCCTGAAGCACCTCTCCACTCGCCACGATGGTAAGCATCTTTCGAAGTTCTGGAATGAGGCTGTAGACCAGGGCCTGTTCAGTCCTTCGGCGTCTGTAGAACGTAAGGCACTGGGTTTGCAAGTCCTCTCGATTGCCTTGGCAGCAGTTCCAGTCGATCTCCTGCCGGAAGTGGTTTCTGCATCTCTCTTGAGGTACATCTTGACTCAACGGGCAGACGCTGGAAAGCGTCATCTCTTCGAAGCGTCGAAAACGCCCCTGAACCAGATGATTGCAAGGGCCAACGCCGAACCTGCTGCTGCTGCACCGATTGTTAAATCAATTCTCAGTCATGGCCCGAGTAACTTCGATCAGGTCTCAAAGACGAAGACTGTGGATGGCATCATCTTGGCAGCTGATCACGATGCAATGAACGCCATCGTCAGCCACGTCAAGTCTTCTCTGGGTAACCTTCCCGATCGTAATGACGGCCAACCGAAACATCTCTCATACAAATTGCTGGCCGATCTGCTTCTGGCCATGATTCGCTCTCGCCACCAGACGCCCGATCTCTTCGAGAGTCAAAAGCGGAAAACCCTTCAGCCCTGGGTAAAACAAGCCATAGGCGAGTTTGTAGAGAAGGGCTACACTGGCAAGGCGGATGATGAGATCCGCAACATCGCTCGAGCTCGACTATCATCTTGCCTGGGAAGCCTCATGGCGTTGGATCTCCAACATGCTGTAGTAGTGCCTGCCTACGTCGTGAACGCAATATTCGGATCCGGCAAGCAGCCCGCAATCAACAAGCAGGTGGAGTCAGCGGTTGAGATTGGCAAGCAACTTAGCCAGGAGACCAAGCAGAGCAAGAAGGCAGAACAGTCGTCGGTCTCTCTAGCCTTCGAGCTTCTGTTTGCCATGTCTATCATCCAAGTCTACAATGGAGAGCCAGACAGCGTTGCAGCTTTGGAAGATCTCGTCAGCAGCTATCAGTCTCGCGGAGAGAACCCAGATGCCACAGACATGCTTGTCGAGTTGTTACTGAGCTTCGTCTCCAAGCCTTCGGCACTGTTCAGGAAGCTCGCTGAGCAGGTCTTCGCAGCGTTTGCGCCTGAGCTCAGCGAAGAGGGTTTGAACTCAATGCTCGATATCTTACAGAAGAAGGAGAGTCTCAGCGGGCAGCAAGAACTGTTTGATGAACATGGATCTGACGATGAAGAGGATGGGGAAGATGAGTCGGATTCGAATGAAGACCCTGGCAATGAGGAGGAAGAAGATGATGATGCTGATGACGATGACGATGACGAAGCCATCGACGTAGAAGATGCATCTGACATCGAGCTCATCAACGGCATGGAGGTCGGAGACTCATCTTCAGACAAAGACAGCGACGAGTCCGACTCCTCCAGTTCCGGCAGCGATGCAGACGGAAACCAAGACGGAGAAGGAGATGAAGACGAGGAAGCAGCCTTCGACCGCAAGCTCAAAGCCGCTCTAGGCTCAGCAGCGGTAAACGAAGCCGCCGACGCCTCCTCCGACGACGGCTCAGACATGGACGACGAGCAGATGGAAGCGCTGGACGGCCACCTGACCACCATCTTCCGCGAGCGCAAGAACAACACCAACAAGAAGCAGGAGAACAAGGACGCCAAGGACACCATCATCAACTTCAAGAACCGCATCCTCGACCTCCTCAGCATCTACGTCAGGAGCCAGTACGCCAGCACTCTCGCCCTGGACATCGTGCTGCCCCTCGCGATCCTCGTGCGTGAGACGACGAGCAAGCAGACGGCGGAGAAGGCACAGGCGGTGCTGCGGCAGTACTTTGACGCGTGCGGCAGGCACAAGGCCCTGCCTCAGCCGGAGGATGCAGACGCCGTGCTTGAGATGCTGGAGGCGACGCTGACCGAGGTCAAGCTGGGCGGGTCCAAGCTGCACGCCAGTGCGTGTAGCCGTTCGAGCCTGTTCCTGTGCAAGATCCTCGTCGCCATGGACGCGGACAACTTCAAGCGGGTTGCTGAATCGTATGCCGGCCTGCAGGCAGATTGGTACCTTGACCCCAAATCCAAGGTCCACAGCAGTGTCTTCAGCGAGTTCACGAGCTGGTCCATATCCACCCGCAAGACTGCTTAGCGCTGGAGGCAATGCCATTTGTATCATCACTATGTATCTCACCAAATAGAAACTTATAACAACGGTTGTGACAGAGCATCATCGAAATCAAGCCTCTTTCATATTCCAGAAGAAGCGGAAGAAGAATCGTAACTACATGCCAATCACTTCACTAGCTCGTAATCACCTCTGCCCCTACCCCATACAGCGGCAGCAGCAGAGTGTTTGTTCCCATTTCAACACCCCCTCTATGCACTAGAAGACCGCCACTCACTGACCTCGCTCTCACTCAGGTGCCTCAGCTTGTTGACCTGCGCAGCCTCGCCGGTGACGGCGCCTTTGGCGACCTCGATGGCGCTCCCGATGGCGGTACGGCGGCTGATGGCGTACTGGGCGGTTTTGGTGGTGACCTTGATGACGACGATACGAGGGTCCTCAGGTCCACCATCGTGCTTGCCGTCGCCGAGGTCGCCGAGCCACGCCTTGAGGGCAGGCGAGTAGTACTTCCTGACCTTTTCGCGGTCGGTCTCGACCGAGGCGTCACCGGAGATGGAGGCCCACTCGCCTGCGTTGTTGAGGAAGCCGAGGTTGACCTCTGGGTTCGCGGCAAGGTCGTCTGTCTTGCCTGACTCGGAGTTGGAGTGGAAGATCAGGTCGATGCCGTTACCTTCCTGTCGTTTGGAGCCGAAGGGTCAGTTGGGAGGCGACTTTTGGTTCATGGAATGTGGATTGGGTGGAGGAGGAGAAGAAGGATCATGATGGGTGGGATCTCACCTTGGCAGCCAGAGCCATGGCGCGGCTGGCGAGCAGGCCGTTGCTTGTCTTTGTGGTCAAGAGGCAGAACTTGGCCTTGTCGATGAAGGTGGTTAGGTCCTCAACCTTCTCCTTCAGGCTGGGATCCTGAACGTTCTTGGCGGTGTATGGGTCGGCTGGCTTGGAGCCGGTGTCTGTGTTGCTGAAAGACATCTTGGTGGTGGTGGAGGCGAAGGTTCGTCTGTGTAGTGATTGTTGTCGGTAACGGTGGGAGAAGGGTGGAGTTGATCTGGCTGAAGGAGCTGTGAGCTGGTGTACTCCCCTTGATGGGTTGAAGGCAATGTCGGTCGTTGAACGTGTGGCAAGGGAGGATGAGGAGAACGGTAGTCCACGATGGGAACAGAGGCGAAGCGGGGTAGTGATCCGTGCCATGGTGACGCCTTCGCGATGCTGTGATACAGAACGAGCGTTTATGCTGGAGAGAAACGTACCTCTTGTGAATACCAGTAGGAATTGCAATAGTGCGGAAAATGTAGAGAGGGCAGGAAAGATGTTGGAGTACGTATACATCAGGTAAAGTAATAAATGTAATGCAGCTCGAGAAAGACCATGGAGCGCGCCCCCCACTTGCGTCATTGCAACGCACTCGATCCCCCATCTCTGTCCAACGCTCGCGTGCAATCTGCGCTGCTGCGTGATCTACGATGCGGCTCAATTCTGCGCGATGTTCAGGTACGGAGGCTCTTTCGGGAGCGTCCACGCCATCCTGCTCGATTATTGCACTTCCACGGCCATTCTTGATGCCGTGCGAGTCTTCCGTCCCGGAGCAATGTCGTGCTCTGGTGCTCTGGCTTACAGTGTACCGACTTGCTGTCTGCTTGTCGGAGATCTCTCCGCCGGCAGTACAAGTCCCGCTCTCGCGAGTGCTGAGAGAGCGCAGGCGAGCGACTTATCGGGGATTGGTCTGCATACAGGGCTGAGTCTCATCTCAATTGGTCTGTCTGTCCATGGTCTGCCACTGCTCATTCTTTGCATGATACTGGTCAGCACGGTCAACCGTCGGACAACAGACAACACCTGCATTCTTCCCATGTAGGAGGCCGACAGGGCGGAGAACTGCGCCACCCGCAGGACAATGGCTTCAGCCACAGATGCCAGTTACTCCAGCAATACAAGGCCTCAGACCTACCAGGGCTCAGGTCCACAAGCTTCGTTCACTTATCCCTCGAGGTCTGTGAAGCATTCGATATAGCATACAGCAGCGCCATCTAACCCCCCTTTCCGACCCGTGACATCCGCAGTAAGACACCAATACATGTATCCCTTGCGCGTCTCAGAGTGACTTGGGCTCACTTGTTGCTATTGTACTGCGGCCTGAGAAGTGCCAAGCTTACGTATGTCCTTGCCAACACCGGATACGCCTGGCAGACTACTCGTTCCCTCCAGCGAGGGAATACGAGGCTTGCAGACTTGACAGCTTCAAGCTCATCCTCGAAAGGCTCTGCTGCTAACAACATAGCTCTAGACAGACCCGCGCGCCGCCATGCGCGTCTTCAAACTGCCTTCCGGCCTCGCCGCTATTGTCCTCCTCTCCTCCCAAACATCCGCCTTCTACTTGCCGGGCATCACACCTACAAACTACAAGGTCGGCGACCTCGTACCGCTGAATGTCAATCACTTGACGCCATCGCAGAATGATGCGGATCCCGTGCGCAGCGTCTTCAGCTACGACTACTATAATCAGGCCTTCCACTTCTGCCCGCCGGAAGGAGGCCCTAAATCAATCAGCGAGTCGTTGGGTTCGATCCTGTTCGGCGATCGAATCCAGACCTCGCCTTTCCAGCTACACATAGGCAAGAATGAGACGTGCAGGGCGGTGTGCGACCAGCAGGTCTTTGAGCCGCGCGACGCCAAGTTCGTCAACACGAGGATAATGCAGGCGTACAACATCAACTGGTTGATCGACGGGTTGCCTGCAGCAGAACGGTTTAGGGATCCAAATACCGGCACGGATTTCTACCAGCCCGGGTTTGCGCTTGGAGACGTGGTGAAGGGCGCCCCAAGGCTACACAACCATTTCGATATCGAGATCGAGTATCACCAGGCGAGTACGGAGTTCTTCAGAGTGGTGGGCATCATCGTGCGCCCTGCGAGTCTAGGCAAGAGCAAGCGGACTGGCAAAGGCGACGACTTTGCCGCCGATTGCGGGAGTGAGAACGTGCCTCAGACCCTCTCTGAGAAGGATGGCGGAAAGGTCACCTGGACGTACAGTGTCTACTGGATACCCTCCAAGACTAGCTTCGCAACGAGATGGGACAAGTACCTCCACGTGTTCAACCCGAAGATCCACTGGCTGGCATTGATCAACAGCGCCGTCATCACCCTCTTCCTCATCGGCATGGTCAGCACCGTCCTCATCCGCACGCTGAAGAAGGACATCGCACGGTACAACCGTCTGGACCAGTTCGATCTCGATGACCTCAACGGCACCAGCCTCGAAGATAATGCAGTACAGGAGGACAGCGGGTGGAAGCTCGTCCACGGCGACGTCTTTCGCCCGCCGCGCAACAGCCTCGCCCTCGCCATCCTCGTCGGCAACGGCGCCCAGCTTTTCATGATGGCAGGCTTCACCATCGCCTTCGCCGTCGTCGGCTTCCTCTCCCCCTCCAACCGTGGCTCCCTCGGCACTGTCATGATCCTGCTCTACACCTTCTTTGGCTTCGTCAGTGGCTACGTCTCTTCCCGCGTCTACAAGACGTTCAAGGGCGACAGGTGGAAGCAGCTCTTCGTCCTGACGCCCGCCGCCCTCCCCGTCATCGTCTTCTCCGTCTTCTTCCTCCTAAACCTCTTCGTCTGGGCCCGCGGCTCTAGCGGCGCCGTCCCCTTCACCACCATGCTCGTCATCGTCGGCATCTGGTTCCTCATCTCCGTACCCCTCTCCCTCGCCGGCTCCTGGCTGGGCTTCAAGCAGGCCGTCCCTGACCCTCCCGTCCGCACCAACCAGATCCCCCGCCAGATCCCTCACATGACGGGCTACCTGCGCCCAGTCCCCAGCATCCTCATCGCCGGCGTCCTGCCCTTCACCGCCGTCTTCGTCGAGCTCTTCTTCATCATGAGCAGCCTCTGGAGCGACAGGATCTACTACATGTTCGGCTTCATGTTCATTTGCTACGGCCTCATGATCGTCACCTCCGCCGCAGTCACCATCCTGCTCGTCTACTTCGTCCTCTGCGCCGAGAACTACCACTGGCAGTGGCGCGCCTTCGCCTCCTCCGGCGCCAGCGCCATCTACGTTTTCGCCTACAGCCTGCTTTACTGGGCCCGCATGCTGAGCTTCTCCAGCTTCACCGGCGGGCTCCTGTATCTTTGCTATTCCGCTCTACTCTCGGCTCTCTGGTTTATCATGACTGGTAAGTACACACCACCGCTTCTGACGGCAGTCCCTGAAGGCTCTGATGCTGACGCTCTCCTCACCTCCAGGCACGATCGGGTTCACGGCCGCATGGTTCTTCGTCTCGAGAATCTACAGCACTTTAAAAGTGGATTGAAGCGTGTTATGCATAGGTATGCTTTCTAGCGAGATTCCATGTATTCATATCCATGTTCCATTGCCATTGGAGACATCATAGATTAATGCACGAGAGCCATGACCGGTGCCTGTCCCGTCCACTTGGGCCATCCAGCAGCCCCGTTTGCACGCGAGTACTAGGAAATTGTCGGCAAAGGATCAGATTCAAGGATGCACAAACGCATTGCATCGTGGGCAAGGCTGTTCGTAAGGACAATAGGATGGAGACGCCCCCAAGCTCAATTACGACGCCTCACTAGACTCTACCCTGAATATCATAGGTCTGTGGCAACACCTGCCCCCTCTCAGCCCAGCGAGCGACCGACTGTCATTCCCACCAGTATTGCTCCTATCCCCACGCTTCACCTCACCTCCTGGAATTTGCAGCTCTTCCAGCTTCAAACTCTCAGGCCTCCGATACGTATACCCAAAGAACGCCCTCTGCCTCCTCAATTCCAACACGCGTTTCCCTACGATGTGGTCCCGTAGCATCTTGTCGCGAGCACGTTTCTTCTCCTTCCTCCGGCGGCCGCCGCCGCCAATATCCTCTTCAACTCGACTTTGCTGCTCGATCCCGCTCATCCTCCTCTCCTGTTGCATCTGTGCCATTCGTTCAAGCCGCCAGCCTTCGTATGCCGAACCAAGAATATCCTTGTGCTGGCAGAGCTCGGCATTTGTGCAGTTGTCAAGCCCAAGATCGAACTTCTCGCGTGCGAGGTTCTGGCTGTTCCACTCATTGTAGTAGGGTCCTAAGACGGCTTGCAGCTGGCGAGCTGAGGGTTTCCGTGAGAGAGAACCGGTGGGCCAGGGTGGAGTCATGTCAATTGAAGAGGAAGACGAAACGTTTCCATTTGTGCGGATCGCCTTCTCATCTTCAAAGTACTTTGTGATGGGCTGGTCTTCCTTCACTCTGGGCACAAATGGCGGGATGACCTTCTGCATTTGCTTCCATGGTATCCCCCGGAAGAAAGGGTGGGCTTTTATCTCCTCGGCATCATTTTGGTAAACGTGTCGAGCTGTCGGAGAGATTCGACTGGATATGCCGGAAATGCGACGAGAGATGTTTCGCTCGTTCACGCGATATTGCTTTGAGCTGATACGTGATTCTCGGTCCGTCAAGATGCCTTTCAGGAAGTCGGTAGCTGTCAGACTTGGCGGGTCCAGGAGCCTCCTCTGCTCTGTATTCGGTCGTGACCATCTCTCTCTATAGGGGAACGTAAGGCTTGTGCGGAAGTTGATGATGTTCTCCTTCGTACGCTCTCGATCATCTGCCCAGAAAGGTGTGCGGCCGTAGAGACATTCGTAGAGAACGACACCGATGCTCCACCAGTCACAACGGCCATCGTATGGCTGGCCAACAATGACTTCAGGAGCCATGTATTGACTGGTGCCAACCACGCTCTTTGCCAGCTTTCGTCTTTCGACTCGATTGCGCCAGTTGAGAAGGCCTTCTCGGGCGCCACGCTCTTCGTTATCTTGTTGGATACGAGCCTGTGAGAATCCCCTAGCGGTTGTTCGAAGGTTGGAACTATCATCGTCGATTTGAGAGATTATATCCGTTTCAAGCATGTCCAGGTCATCACCATCGATCTTGATGCATAGCTTATCCAGAAGATATGTCCGCTGGCTGCTATAGTAAGATTGACTGTGAGCCCAGTGTCCGTCAAAGGCCAAGCCAAAGTCAGCTATTCTCAAGTGTCCATGTGAGTCTATCAGAAAATTATCCGGCTTGATGTCTCGGTGTATCCATCCCATGTTGTGGGCTTCTTCGATGCAGAGTATCATCTCTGCCACGTACCACCTGGCAATTGCCTCTTCGAGTACGTCTTCTCGGAGCAGCAGCCCCAGGAAATCACCACCCACCATATAATCCATGACAAGATACAGATTCGTGTTGTCCTGGAAGCTTGCGATAAGCGGAACGGTCCATTGTGAGCCTTCGGCGGCTACAAGAAAGTCACGTTCTGCTTGAAGATGGCCTTCCTGACAATTGCGAAGCATGTTGGACTTCCGAATTATCTTCATAGCGTACAGGGTAGCCGGCGGGTTTTCTAATGTCGTGGCACAACTGCCTCGGCCTCTATCCTGTTGTTTAGTCGTACTATCCATGCAGGTTGCCTGGATGTTACCATTCAGAGCAGCACTACCGTTACGTTCAGTCACGAGTTGAACAATGCCAAAACTGCCCCTACCGAGGATGCGTAAGCAATCATAGCCTGCCATAGACAGACCTTTAGTGTTGTGGCGGACCAATGCACTGGTTTTCAGCGCTCGTTTCTGCCTGAGGTGGTTCGTCTCGGACGCATACTATTGCTGTCGTGCCAAGACACGCCTTTCATGATTCAGACCCAACCGAACCATTGCCTGTTCATAGTTTAAGCGACGATTGGATCGAGCAGAGAGCTCTCTCTGTAGATACTGCGCGTGTAGCTGCTCAAAATACGTCTTGGTGGTAACGACTGCCTCGACAGTCTCTGCAGAGGGTATGATGCCAGGCGAGGTCTCCTGGAGTGGTATGAGAAGGTGGTGATGTGAGTCTTCATCGATAGGTTCAAGACCAAAGTCTTCACTGTGACGAAGATTCGTTCTGTTGACATTGTGAGGGCCTTCTGGTGACAGCCGTTTAGTCGTAGAGCTGCTAGAGCGAGACAGGGAGGTAAGAGATGTGTAGGACGATGATAGGTCACTTTTAGGGGAGCTGCTTTCAAATTGACTTGACGTGTTGCAGGATGAACTAATATTGGGTGAAACTTGCACTTCGTCCGGACTGCGCAGATGTCTTCGCGATAGGTTGATGGCAGACGGAAGCGATGAGCGGATATTCGAGTCTGGCCGGCGAATCATGGTTTGATATGCTTTGATTGGTCCCTCATCAACGTAACATCTCTCCTGCATGTACGATCCTGAATTGGCGTTGATCGGATCTATGTGCCTGGGGTCAAGTTGGCCGTCCAAGTCTTGCATGCTGGCTTCGAAATGTATGCATCGCCGTCTCCTCTCACAGTCAAGGTGTGAATCAACAGATTGTTGAGAATTGGTTGACGAACGACACGGACGTTGGTGAAGCCGTAAGAAACCCCGACTTTCTTGGGCTACATCAGAAACACAATCAATATCTGGCACACCGCAGCCTTCGAGTTGATCACAAGCACCGTCGTAGCCACAGCGGGTAGGCCGATTAGGGTCTATGAAACCATTAGCCAACATATTGATACTCCTGATCTTGCCAGCCTTGCCTTGTCTAGACGCAGATTTTGACAACAACGCAGAGCTGACCCGGCGAATGCCAGCTTTACACATTAACTTTGGCTTTGAAGGTGAGCTACCGGATGGAGAGAAGGAGTCGAGCGAGCGTTTGGGACAAGCTGCTGCTGGCGAATGGACAGAACTCGTTGATGACTGAAGACGTCGTGCGATCCACGAACGCCGCAACGCCAAGGGCCGAGAGACGTTATCGACACCCAAAGGATCATGCTTGCGGCCAAAAATGGTCATGATGAAACCAGCGAACAAGAAGAATGCGCTGACTGATGAATGATGAATCGTTCTGCGACTATCAATCGACACATTTGAGGTGAAGCAACGAAAGCACCTGAAGAAAAGAGCGGCATCCTACCTCTGTCAAGAAATGGGGATTACGTATACTGGATTGTCGTTGCTATCTCGCATTACCTGCGATGGCAGGTTCCAGTATATACAGGCGCTTGTCTGCTTGTTGGTACACAAAGAGTAGGCGCTATGGCAGTCGTGCCCACAATGGAAAGAGACAAGCCTGAATAGACAAGCACACATCAATAGCAATCATGCCGTAGATCTGACCAGGTTGCCATAAATGCGTAACATCGTAGTGTTGTTAATATGTGTCCTCAAGATACCAGAACATTCCCTGCACTGGACCGTTGCTCGTAAGTTGAGCATTTCAATAGATCGTAGTCGTAAACAGCATACGTGCTTCTATCCAAGCCTCGCTTCGTCTAACATCATACGAAGCGATAGCTGACTTGGTACTCTTGCGTAGTCTATTGCCGTAGTAAGAGTGAAGTCATGAAAGGGAAGACGTGACTGGACGAGTGAAGCACGTGGCCGCAACTTCTCCGTTCGGGCGTAGCGCTCGAAATCTTGGCGTTTGGCACAGGTTGGCGGAGACCAGGGCCGCATGGGGTCTGGTCAGATGATTCCATCTCGCTCTCCTCTTTCTCTTTCCTTTATATGTTTCTCACCGCTATATACACCACCGTAACAGCACTCTACACCCTTCCGAACCCTCCAGTTTACCAGCTATACGCTCGACAATAGGCACGCGACAAGTCCACGTCGCCTCGATCTCTCAGAAAAATCGAATCTTCGCCTTGGAAAAGTTCGCACAGACCGCAGCAGTGGCTTATATCAGTAATGGCGTATTTACCCAACAATATGAACAGTAGTAGTAGTAGTAATTACGACCGCAAGATGTCGAGCGAGAGCATGAGGCGCTCCAACACCCAGGCGTCCTGCTACGCCGTCCTGGGCGACAACATTACTGGTTTTCACTACTCCACTTGCGGGGCAGGAGGTAAGGACGATACACCGAGACATAAGAGGAGGAGTATGTCGTAGGGAGACAACGATCGCTAACAAATCTACAGGAGCGGGGTGGTTGGTTTGAGGTCCCTTCGGGAGTACCCTCACCCCCGTCGTCTCCGGATCTGGCGACGGCCACGAGCCGTCGTCGCCAGGGCGCGCAGTCGAAGAAGACTCGCTCGCGCACCGGAGACGCCGCGCATCACATCACGGAAGAGTGTGAGAGACTCTTCTGCGAGACGCTGAAGGCTGTGTTCTTGGTTGAGAAGAACACAGACCTTGAGAACTCGCTGGTAATGGATGCGCATATCGAAGACAGCAACATCGGCAGCAGCAGCAGCGATAGCAGCAGCGATAGCAGCATCAGCGGCTTCGCTCTGCAGCCGCCCCCCGCTACGGCGACCAGGACACCGTATGGCCTCGCGACGCCATCATCGTCCCCAGACACCATGCCTCTGAAGCCCAGAGGGAGCCGCCGCAGCACTGCCTTCGTCCACGAATACGTCGAGATGTGGGACTACATCGGCGGCGGCCACTTCAGAGGCTTCGTGGGGG
The DNA here is from genome assembly GCA_010093785.1 of Polychaeton citri CBS 116435. Lineage (NCBI taxonomy): Eukaryota > Fungi > Ascomycota > Dothideomycetes > Capnodiales > Capnodiaceae > Polychaeton > Polychaeton citri. Next base: position 216,015 of record MU003783.1, read on the forward strand.
AGCAGGACGGCGAGCGATCGATGTTCATCTTCTTCGACAAGGAGGTCATTGGCAAAGACCAGAAACCAGGGTATGTAGCCACCTCTCTCGCCACAGACACACACACAGCCGCGTTTGCTGGGCCTTTTCCGGATCTGTCCCCCATCGCTAACACTTTCATCACCAGTCTGATGGCTCTCCTCGAGCTGGCATCAACGCACCACTTCGAATGCGACCAACTGCTCGTCGCCGTCGACCGAGAGGCCGACGAAGAAGACGCGAAGGATGTCATCCGCAACCTCGGCTGGGTGGGCTTCGAGCTCACAATGCTCGACCAATGGGCAAGCTGTAGAGACTGTATGAGCGACCGCTGGATTTTCTTATCTATGGATGTCTGAATGGGAAGGGCAAGAGGGGAGTGGAAGTCAAATCCCTCCCCCTTCAGTTTCCCAGCTCAGAGAGCAACGGGCTGCTGCTTTAAGCATTCCCCCACCCTCCAGAAAGAGGATTTCGGCTGGTTCACGACTGCATTTGCACGGCTGTAACAAGTCGTCATTTGCAAGTTTGCTTTTTTAACTTTTTCTTTTTGCTCTTCACTTACCAAGTCTGTCTGTGATATTGCTCGGGAGTTACTTTCTGCATCTTTTCAGAAGGGGGAAACGAAACAAGCAAGGATGGGCAAGCTTTCATGCAGAAGGCGTTGGGGACGTGGATAGCATCTGTTGGATTTGTACCCGTAGTTCCTCACGTAGCGACGAAACGAGAGACAACAAGACTGCCACACACACACACACACACACATACACACACAGATCTCGTAGGTGATGTCTTGGTGGAATGAGTGTTATCAGGATGCGAGCACATGAATCGAGGAAACTTTTTCTCAGCATAAAATCCAACTAGTCAAAAGGTAACTTGAGAGGGAAAAACACAGAGTTAAAGGATAAGAGGTAAGATGAAAGGAAAATCGACTCTCTATCTCTCATTGCTGACATCAGAAAGAAAAACGGCGAGAGAAAAAGAAGTCGTTCAGTTTCTCTCAACATTGGACCCATTCAGCAGTAAAAGTCATCATCGTTCCAAAACAACCTTTTTGTCCTTCATGCGTGTTCCATCCCTGCCTGCCAGCCTCGCCCTTTTCCAATTCCACATGCAAGCCACCAGCTTGATAGAGTGGCCCCCGGCATCGATGATGGGAGAGATGGCAGGGCTGCATGGAGTCAGAGTGGTGGCAGTGGTGTTGGTGGGTCGGATTTCCAAACAGTAATCCGTGGGAAGCCGTCAGAGGCGATCACATGCCAAAAGAGATGGGTGCGGAAAGAAAGAGAGAGAGAGAGAGAGAGAGGGTTGTTGGTTGGAGCTGCGTGCAGCGCAAGCATGTGCATGCGGAAAGTGTGAGGCGAGCGTAGGCGAGTGCCACCGCTTGGACTTTCACATGCTTCCGGCTTCCTCTCTCTCTCTCGTTTTTTTTTTTTTTGGAAATCTTTAGTTTTGGTGAGGAAGGTCGAAGGATTCGAGGTGTGGGATGTGGATGAGAAAACAGCGCGCCCAAAGAGATGATCAGGTCATTTCCCATTCAAGAGGGAAAGGATCTCTAGCCCAATATCCGCGCCAGTAAGAAGGTGTGCACATCCCAAAGCGCTTTTGTGATGGCCCTCTTTGCATCCCGTCCCACAAAATGAGAAAATAGACAGTAGTCTTTTAAGTGAGGAAAATCAAACAGGAAAAAGGTTGATCCACAAGAGACAGGAATTTGTTGAATGAGATCAATAGACTGGTCAAACCATGCCGTGCCGCTGACATGGCGGATGGCAAACGCGGCAGCATTGCTTGAAAACCCGGCATTCCTTTTTCCAAGGTTGTCATCGTTGGTTGTTGCATGTCCGTCAGAAGCAGTGCTCGTGTTCTCATGAAGCGCAGTAAGAGTCATGGTCATGAATCGTAAGAGTAGTTAAATTCGCTGAAATACAGTATGAGATGGGATCGACAGACAAAAGGTCGTTTTGTGTGGATTTTTGGATTCTAAAGCGTAGTTGTTGCGTTCCTCAAATGAGATGTTGGGCAAAGGGGTTGGGGGGGAGGGGATCAGGGCGTAGACTGTGGACTTTCATCGGCCAGCTTTGACAGAGTGTGGTTGGCTGATTGGGCGTGCTCCCATAGCACCGATCGGGCCCGTATCAGTCCTCTGTCTCTTCATATCACCGCTGTCGCCTAGGGACCTGCCGTATGGGTCCTCCTGGTCATCGAGCTCGCGGACACGCTTGTTGGAAGGAGGCAGAGACGGCTGTGGAGGATAGGCAGCATAGCCGTTCGGCTGTGTGTAGGCTGGAGCGCCGTTTGGAGCGCCAGCGCGTGTGTCGCCGCCCATGACGTTGTAGAGGTTGCTTGAAGGCAGGGTCTCGGCTCTGTTTGGCGTGCTGCCGTACTGGGGATAAGTCGAAGTCGTGCGAGGGGTGGCTCTGCCAGAGCCGTTGGGGTGCGGCGACTGGGTCATCTCTGGGGATATCTGAGCAGGTCCTGGCGGCGGGTTAGGCTTATAACTGTACGATGCTCTCCTGGCGTCATAAGACGCACTAGTGTGGGTATATTCACCCTCATGCTCCCCCTCGGCATCCTGGTGGCCGTAGCCGTCGTGAGGCTTACCATCAGGATGCTCATTCTCCGCGCCAGGTCGAACGGACGCTGGAGGAGCCATCTTGTTGTCCATGCTTGGGCTTGGCTGCACCTGGCCGTACGGCCTAGGCTGCGAGGTGTATTGGGAGTTGTACTGACTGCTGTAAGACGACGGCATCGAGTAGGCCGGGCGGGAGCTGTCGTAGGCCTGGGCCGAAGGGTAGGACATGCTCTGTGCTGAGGTTCCTGGAGGTGTGGTGGCTGTTGCCGTCAGTGAGGGATCTCTGAGCGATGTGTCACTGCGAGTCGGATCATGCGTACCATGCCCTTGAGCGCCTCCATACTCGTACCCACCAGCATGCATTCCTGCGCTGGTAGGAGGAGTCGGGAAGGTGTGCGCTCTGTCAATGCCAGGCCGACCAGAAGCAGGGTGAGGTGCAATAGAGTGAGGTGTCTGGCTTACAGCACCTGCGCTCATAGGGTTGCTCATCGAGTGATGGTGTGTAAGTGCAGGCGGCTGCGTACCTTGCGGTGTTCTCATCATGTCAGACGAATCTGGTCGCCTGGCTGCCATAGCAGCGTTGCCAATGCTCTGGCGTGCCTGATTTGTCGGGTGGTAGAGCAGTGCACCAATGTTGTGTACGAACAAAGGATACAGCATCTCAGTGATCTTCTCCTTGTTGGCGAAATCAAGCGCGCGGTCGAATGGGATCCTGCAAGGCGCGTGTTAGCATCCATTGGATTTGGAGAGGTGACATCAGGGCAGACTTACCAGACACCCTTTAGGTGCATTGGGCCAATCTTCACGACGTGTCTCGTCTTCTCGCTCTTCAGGATGCCATCTCGGCGGCCTCTAGTCATACCGGCAACGTTCAACAACTTCGTACCGTTGATCATGTGGTTGTCTTCACGCCTTGCGACGCAGACACCATTCGCCTCGACCTGGAAGCATAAGCTGCCTTCGTCTTCCCACAGGGTTGCAGTCACGCGAGGCTTCATTCCTGGAGGCGCGATCTGGCCAGTCGTGTCAAAGGTGTGCTGGTACTGCTGCGCGCCAGCAGAGCCAGGCTGCGCGCCGCCGCCCATAGTGGGGAGGGGCAGCGACTGGGGGACCAGAGGTTGGCCCATGGAGGAAGTCACGGGCTGCGCTGCGGACATTGGTGGCATCGTGTTCGAGTATGGGGGATACTGGCTCGAGTAGGCTGGCGCATATGGATGGGACGCAGGCTGGAGGGCCTGTGGCTGGCCATAGCTGCCATACTGCGCGATCGGTGCTGGCTGTCCAGGCTGCTGAGCATGCGACTGGCTCACGTCCATGTAGGGCTGTCCTTGATTCATGCTGCCGTTGTAAGCACCCCAAGGTGATTGATAAGCCTGGGGAAAGTGTGAGTGGGCAGGAGCCGGTTGGCGGGTGTGGACTGGTGATTCTACGTGCGACTTGACTTGCCGCTGCTGTTGCTCACCGTCGACCGAGGAGGAGTAAGACGTGTTTGAGTCGTAGGACTGGTTTGCAACGGAAGAGGAAGAAGCGCCGAACGAGCTAGCCCGAGGGGACGAACCAACCGAAGACTGGCTTGCGTGCTGTTGTGGATTCAGGTTGGGCTGTGCCAGAATTTCCTGGTTCCAACTCTGGTCGTTTCCCCGGGCTTGAACTTGGGACAACGATGGCAGCGCCAGATTTACGGCTTCACGTTGAGCAACGTTGATCAACTTTTCTACTCGGATCGTCAAAGACTAGACACGGCGCAGCTGTCTGTAGAGAGCCGCTTGGGGGAGCAGAAAGGAAGCTTCGGGCAAATGCGAAGCAACCGCGACGGCCGGATGGGAACTGGCTCTTTGCGAAGGCGTTTGCTTTAGCGATGTCCAACAGGGTGGATGTCGGGAGTGGGCGAGGATTCGTTCGGTTGCCGCTTGTAGGCTGGATCTGCAACTGGGGGGTTTGGGGGAGGGTGTGTCGTTACAATAGAGGTTCGTTGGTAGCGTTACGATCGTGAAGGAAGCAGGGCAGACGTGATACTGTCGTCAATAATGCTTGATGCTCAATCACAAGCCAAGGCAAGAAATCGCTGCAGTCGGCAGAGGGGCGCTCCAAACGGTCGTCAAAATGCTAAAAAGAGGTCGTAACAAATCGTAAAGGTCGTAACGGTCGTTGAAGCAGGATGGTGCAAGGTACCAATGCTGCTGTCAAGGGACCTGTTAGGATGGCATTGGTGGTCAGTATAGGGCTTTTTCAGAGCAGGAGCGTAGTGCAGTGCAGTGCAGTGCAGTGTAGTGTAGTGTAATGAGGGCACGGTATTGGGAAAAGTCATGTGGCCGTGAGACCAGTGCACAACGCGACCAGAGACGCACCCAGTAGTAGTCTAAAGAAATGCAATGCATGAAGAGGAACGGTTCGCAAGAGGTGCAGTGGGGGGGGGGGAGCGGGAGAGGTTAACATGCGGAGGCTGGAGGTTGGCAAAGCTAGTGCACCGTAGCCCGCTGTAGTCCCGGCTGTTAGCGAACGCACGGGCAGCATGCAACAGCACTGACACTAGGCAGAATCAGGGTGGGCTGGCGAGAGAGAAGACGAAAGTTGGGAGCGGCTTTCTCGCACAGTGCCAGAGCCAGAGCCAGAGCCAGAGCCAGTGCCAGTGCCAGTGCCAGCGCCAGCGCCAGCGCCAGCGTGCGAGAGGGAGAGGGGAGGGCTGTAGCGCAGTGGGCTGGCTAGCAGTCGAGCGGCTGTGGGCGAATTCGGTGGCGTGTGGGTCGCGGATGGGATGGGCGACTGTGGCGGATTGGACATCGATTGATCTGATCTCTGATGGATGGAGGGATTGATGGGTGAATGGATGGGTTGGAAAGATGGATTCACCTCCTCCTGCTCTGTGCTGAGCGATCGCCTAGCCTTGCAACACTGCGCTGGCTGTCCCTGCGATCGTCCGGCAGGTGGATGGCTGTCAATTCGCCGGCGTACACCAAATCTACCCGGGATGGCGAGCGTTGTTGTGTAAGGCCCAGCGCCTGGTGAGTTGGTGGGTGGGTTTGGAGAGGGTGGAGATGGAGAGAGAGAACAGAGAGACAGAGAGAGAGAGAGAGAGCGCGAGAGAAAGAGGGTAGCGAGAGGGGGACGCAGAGTGGGAGATGGACAGAGAGGGAGGGCGACACCAACGATTGCGGCCGTTGTTGTCGTCGCGGTCGTTCGTCGTCGCTGTTGTCGCCGTTGGTATGTATACGTACAGTAGAGTGGGTAGGAAGTCGGTGCAACTGCCTGTCTCTGGCGTTGCCCTTCTTTAGCCGTACAGTGGTGATTGGTATCTGTGGATAGACAGAGCAGGTATGTGACTGTGTGTCATGCACTCGCACAGGGTGATCAAAGGGCCGCCGACGCTTGCGACTTTCTCTTGCTGCTGCCCACTCTGGACTCCAGTTATTGGGTATGTGAGTGTGTGGTGCTTGTGCGTATGTGTGGATGTCTGTGTGTCTGTGTGTGCACACACACACCCGGAAATGCAATGCACAGACTAGCCGGGGTTGCGCGCGCTGACTCCCGTCGCCAGGTGCGGTGTTGGGCCACGATCAGATGAGGGAATCTGTACTGGCCGGCCCGGCTCGTTGAAAAAAGTGTGAGTATCGTCCTGCAGCTTGGGGGAACAAGAAGGCCCCAGGGCTGCTGGGGTGGGGGGAGGGAGAGAAGGATAGACGCAGGCTCGCAGGATGCGGATGAGATGAGATGGGATAAGGATTACTGCTCTGCTTGATGATGATGATGATGATGATGCTGATGATGCCCTGGATCGCGCGCTCCCCGTAGGACAGCTGCAATAATAGCAGTATGTCTCTTTCCCCCCTTCCCTTTCCTTGCTTGTTGCCTATGGTGAGCATCGTCTCTGTCTCCCTCCTCTCCTCTTGCTTCTCGCTCTGCGATCGCCAGGGAACCTTTGGGATGGCCAGCGCCTAAACATGCCAACACACCGGCAACACTTCTCGACTAGCGCGCTGAGACACGATTCAGCGGCGTTTGCAGGGATTGCTGTGCCGTAGGCCCATCATGAGGTGGGGAAGTGGCTGGTTCTACATCCTCTTTTTTGGCTTTTGGCCTAGAGGAATGTTCACTCGCCTTGACTTGTCGTGCGGGATCCCGTCGTGGATGGGTGTAGGTGTGTGTGTGTGCGTGCTGTTCACCACTACCTGTCTGGTCCGAATCTACAGGAGATTTGCAGTAAACTGCAGTCTACGATACAGTGGAATATGGTGTAATATGGCAAGCCAGAGCGGCCACCCTTGGATAGTGATCGCTAATGGCCCTCCTCCCCTCCCCTCCCCCCGATTCCCTCACCATCTCGTCCCTCTACCAAGAGGCAAGAGCCCACAGTTGCCTAGGGCGGTGCACAACAATTGGACCGTGGGAAGCGAGAGAGTGCGTGGGGAGACAGAGAGAGCAGCGCAACCAAGCACGCAAGCGTGTAACCCTAAGGCGACGATAAGGGACACTGGACACTGGTGGTCGGCGGCACCACCTCGCCAGGAAGACGACCGGCGCCTCCCAGCTTGCCCCCCTCGGTGCTGGCTGCGAGCGAGAGTACGTACTGGAGGTGCTCTCGCTCGAGCCAGAAAGCCACAAGAGAGCGGAAAGAATCTCTTCTAGCCCCATAGACGGCGAAAGAGGGTAGCCCGAGACGGAAAGTCAAGAAGCAAAGAGACAACTCCTCTCTACACCGTTGCTGAATGGATGAGGTTGGCCGGCAGGATTTGGGCCTTGGCCCAGAAGGGAGGCGCTAGCGCTCATCACAGCTCGAGCTTAAATCTGGGTGTAGCGTGTAGTAGGTAGCGTGTAGTAGGTAGCGTGTAGCGTGTAGCGTGCACTCGTCTGCATCTGCTGGACGATACGGCACCGGATGTGCTACGCGTGTGCACTGGGAGGGAGTCCCTACGGCCCTGCTGCTGCTCACTCCCTCCACCTACCCAGGGCGCCCGTAGCCTCCACCTACCCACCCTGTGACCCTGTCCCGCCAGCCCAGGGCAGGGCAGGGCAGGGCAGGGCAGGGCAGGGCAGCTAAAGCAAGTATTGTTCGCATGGAGCGGCAAATCTACCTTGCAAGAATGCACAGCTCTCCCTGTAGGTCAGGTTTGCTGAGATACGCCGTGTGGGTGGATGCTGGACGTGTAGATGCCTCCGTCCCCACGGCGTTTGATCGCTCATGCGCTGCGCATCCTAGGGCACAGTACGGTATGTCGCGCGCCGAACCTCCCAACACCGCACCGCAGGGCCCATCGATCCCATCCATCGTGCGGCGCAGTCCCCGTGAATCAAAAGCGAAGAGCGACGGTACAGCACGGGCGCGGAGCAGGTCCGCCTACCGCGCCGGCCTGGGCGACCGTCGTCTTCCTGCTTCCCTAGCCACCGGGGGTTCCTTTTCTTTCGAAACTGTACGTGCTTGCTCTCGTCTGTTCCAGGCTGTGCGCCGTGGCATTGCCAAAGCACCGACTCCACTGCCGGCGCAAGTGTCGTTTTCGAAACGCTCCGTCGTGGCACGGGCCAGACAGCCGACGATGACAACACCACCGCTCCTGCCACCATCACCGTCTACGGTCCGATACCTTGCGGTAAGCCGTAGGCCAATCATCGGTGGCGACCTTTTGCTCGACTGGGAGAGCTGGAAGCCATGATCAAACCGCGGCTCTTGCGCCTTCCCTTCCCTTCCCTCTTCCCTTGCTGCTGACTTGGCAAGCCGCTCAGCATCAGACAGTCCTAGGAAGTCAAGACAAGACAAGACAAGACAAGACAAGGCCAGACCAGGTTTGGCTCGAGGGGGGAATGGGAAAATCCCCTAGCCACGACTCCTTGTCACACCGACTGGATATTGGATGTGGATTGACTTCTTCCTGCCGACCACACGATAGTGCGTAGTCGGTATGGTACGTGGGAGCAACGACGATTTAGAAACCCGGCCATCCGGATCCAGGACCCAGGCATGCTCCTTTCAGTAAGTGCTACAGAGGCCTTCTGGGTACGAGAAAGGGCCATGTATTGTGGAATTGCAATGGCCCAATTCCGGCGTGCGCACCCGTCGCCCGTCTGGCAGAGAGAGCACAAGACCCTACGCACGAAATCTTGCCTACCCATATTCCCCCCCCCCTCTTGTCTCCCTCTTTCGCGGAAAAGGAAGAGGGAAGAAGAAGAAAAGATCTACTATTGTTTGAGGGCTGCAGGCGGGCAGCTCCACCGCTGGGGCTAAAAGCTGCACCCGGCGAGATCGTTCGCTGCAGAAGGACGCAGGTCGTCTAGTTCCCGTGCGTCTCCTCCAACGGCTCTTGCGTGCCGCTGCACGCTGCATGTGATACGGGCCACCTTCGTGGGCTTGGGAGCCCTGCAAAGCGGGCCAGCCTGTGACTGGATGAGGCGGAACCTGGTGATTACATTATCATCCCGTCTTGTCTTGCATCGCCTTGCCTGGTCTCGTCTTGTCTTGTGTGTGTGTGTGTGTGTGAATATGTGTGTGAATGTATGTGTGTGCACGCGCGCGCACGGGAAGAATGGGATGCACCGCAACAAGCCCTCCTGCTTGCTAGCCTAGCGATGATACAGTAACCTTCCATACTATGGCCAGCAGTAGCCAGCACAGTGGCCAGTATAGTACAGTAGTGATAGCAAGCAGCAGCCCAGCGGGCTCGACCGCCTATCGTTCTACCCTGCCGCCCACGTCCTGCCCAGCTTGTGCCCGTTGACAGCCATCTCATGCTCCTTCTGGGCCCTCTCTCTCCCCACCCCTAGCTCTCTCATCGAGAAACAGTGCGATTTGGACGGGGGAGTACGTACCGTATTCTTGTTGTCGTCCTCCCACGTCAACAATCAGATGCTGCTCCCGATTAGGCTGGAGAGGCCACCTATCCACCATCTAAACCATCATCATTCAACGATTCATGGACAGAGGCGTGCTAATGCCGGGGAAGGTGGAAGAGAGGAGCAGACGCCATGCGAGGCACCAAGCAGAGCCGGCCACGTCGCAAGTGTGGACACGCCGTGAGGAAACCTTAACCACGCCACAACTTGGCGCAGAATTCCGGGCAACGCCAGCATTCCTGGGGTGCGCCGCGCGCACCGGTCGCCTTCCCTTTCCCCTTCCAGAGTTTGCCATGATTTCCCTCCTCCCTCATCCTCTCCCTCTCCCTCACACACATACACATACAGTGCAGTACCTGGGTACCGTACCGTACACACGCCTCTACCGTAGACAGAGGGGCGGCAGGTGGAAATGCACCTACCACCATCTCACGTTGCGCATAGGTGTGCGACATCAGCTCTCTGGTATTCGCTTCAGATCACCGTTGCGAGCAGGCAGAGCGAGTGCGCAGCACAGCGAAACCCGCCGCGCGACACCACCCAACCACCCCCTCCCCTCTCCCCTCCCCCCCCGGTCTTCATACCCAACACTCAGACCCGTCCAGTCCAGAATGCAGTATCTTGCGCAACCTCAACAAGTTTGGAAGAGAGGTTATCGCGGCCCCAACTCCCTCCGTAGCTATCCTGATAATCTTGCCATCCAGTGGATTCTGCTGCCCTTGTGACGCCCACTTCCCCCTTCCTACTCCCTCCCTCCGTAGCGTGAAGCGCACGAAAGGGAGCACACGCTTCTTGTCTCGAGAAACTTCCCGGCCCTAGCAGGATTGGTGGGGTAAAAGGTAATGATTCCTTGACCGCCTCTTCTGATGGTAAGAGTGGTGAGTCCTGCCTTGTCGCCATCCCTGCCATTCCCATTCGCTGGTGCTGGGTGGATGAGGCGAGGGCACAGAGGATTCAGATGTCACAGGACTTCCTTTCGCCGTCTTGTGTTACTCCTCCTGCTCCGACCGTCGTGAATCCTGGGCCCATCGTCTCTCCATCGCTAGGCTAGGACAGACAGATAGCCGCCGAGGGCGAGAGAGGAAGGGAGGACAGACGGACAGGAGGGAGGGTGGCGAGGATGGCTGGCACAGTAGGGGGGGCCCGGTTGACTCCCCTCTCGCTGTTGGCATGTCCTTTTTTTTTTCTTTCTTTTCGATCCCGCGAATGGGGAGCGATTGGTAGGAATCCAGCCTCTGCCATAGCCGTCGAAAAGGGCCGCCGCGAACTATGTAGATTCTGCGTCGCTGCGGCGCGTTTGACGCTGCCACTTTGCTACAGTACGTCCAAAACACTACCGCTGCTGCTGCTGCTGCTGCTGCTGCTGTATCGTTCCTTTGCCACCCCCAGATCTACTATACAGGAGGACACACATGGATCTCTCTGCCCCAATGCAAGCGTCCGCTGCGCATCTTGCGGCAGCATAACACGCTCGCTTGCATTGCGCAGGGAACCCGCCGCAAGCTGTACAGCCGGGCTCTGCATCGCGCAAGTGCCCGTCGTGCCCGTATGCCAGGGACGAGAGCAGGTCACCGGCCATAGCCATGCTTGTATCAGAACACGCCACCGTAATAGCGTCTCTGGGGTGGGAAGTTCATCATTGTCATCGCATGCAAGCAGTGTTTGATACTCTATTGCCGTGGTGGTCTTACTGCTATTATGCAGAGGTCCGCTCGTAACGTCCAGCTTCCACGACGGCTACTGCCGCTACCGGTTGCAATGATGTGTTTGTATGTAGTCTATTCCAACCAAAGTCTATGACTCATTGCCAATGCTAGCCATGAAATTGAATAATGCCGAAAAGGACAGCGTTCATCTCCCCCATCCGAGTGAGTCCAAACATCATAGTGCGATGTAATGCTAGACGCAAAGAAGACGGGGGTGTGTATGTGTGTGTTGTCGGTGCCTCAGGTTCCCCGAATTGAGTCTACGAAGGGTTGGGCCTGGGAGGCTCTGATCCCTTCACATACTTCGTGTGCGTGCCAGACACAACGATCCTCCCCCTCTGACCATTCTCCACCTTGAAGATGTTCACTTTAGTGAAAGCAATGCTGACGCCTACCTTCTCCGCGATGCCCTCTATCTCAACCTCGTCCCCTGGTTTTGCACCTGACTGATACGTCACGTGAATGTCTAGGCTCACACCGGTCCTCTCCCGTAGGTCGTGCGTAGCGACAGCCATACCGCCCATCCAGTCAACAATGGTGGCAGACACCGATCCATGTATGCTGCCACCACTGTTCATGTGCACCTGCGTCAAGGGCAAACGGGCGATGACATGGCCTTTGGAAGCACTAGTGATCCTCACCGGAGTAAGCAGGAAGGCATAGATGGGCGAGCCAGGCAGTTTCTTCTCGACGAGATACTCGATATGAGCCTGCTCTGGCGTCTTGGAGGCTGCAGCCATTGCGGATGGGAGAGGCGTGTGAGCAGGAGAGGAGCTTGGTCCAGCAGGCTCTGCAAATCCTTACGGTGTCGTCCCTATAGAGCTCATGGTCAGCCAAGGAAGTGAGGTAGCGCTAGGCGCGCGGTATGCCAGTCTCGCGTGAGTTGGGTTCCAGCGGCATGGCGTGGATGAGCCTACAAACAGCACGCCCCTAAGCACGCTCCCGACTAGACAGCGTGCCCTGCAGCGGAAACGGATGCAAGCAGCCCTGCAGCGGCGGTAGAGTGATTGATGGCAGTACGGTAAGGTAGTGTAGTCACAGGAATGCATGCACATACATACCTTGGCGGCGAGACAGGCTGGTTAGTGCAGGTTTGGATGAAACGAGACCTTGACTTTTTTTTCTTACCTGCTGGGAAAGGCGAAGCACCGCAGCCGCTGCCGGATGCAAGCAAAGCCCGGCAAGACCCGCACCTCACGTCAGAGCGCGATCACGAGAGAGCTTCGTGCTGGCCGTGCCTGAGGAAGAGCTACCGTTGGTATGCGAAATGTATACAACGCCTTGTACACAAGGCGTCCCAGTCTGAGGTTTGCAGACAACTTGCCCATTCGGTTCTTGTTCAACAGTTGTCCAGTTTCAGCGTTCTACAGTAGGTGTTAAGCCAAACCTTGCGAACTCCAACGATCACGAATATCATCCCTCCAGTACCCCACGTAGCCTGTTGACTCTTCAGCTTATATCCGTTCTCTCTTCCAAGATATCATACAAGTTGGCCTCGTCTCTCGCGTCTCTCGTCCGTCGCAGATTACCTTCTCTTCTCCAACGGTCCGGCCAGAAAGCTCCTACATCGGTGAAGGATAGCATCGACAAATGGCAGGAGGAGGGCATTATGTCGACACAGGATAATGCTTCCTTCCTCTCCTCAGGCATGGGGAGGTTCTCCCCGTGGACCCGAAGTCCAGTCATACCTCCCAGCACTGGAAAGGATGGCGAGCCTGAGTCTGTACTGCAACGGCAGAAAGGTGCAGATCACAAGGTCAATAGCGGACATCGTGTGAGCTCGAGATTCTACCCTAAAGACTGTCCACCTATGCGGGTCCAGTGGTTCCATGCTGTTGATGCTCCAAAGCGCCGACCAAATCCAGCTGGCGAAAGGAGGGAGGAGAAGCCGCCTGGTGTTCCAAAGAAGTACGTTGCCTTTTCTACCAACGATTCCAAGTCTCTCGAGACTGCGTTTCAGAAGTTGGCGGATGTGGAGGACGAGAGGGAGCAGAACGATGGTGCGGACTTGGGCGACTTCGGTCCAAGCAAAGGACACAGTAGAGCAAAGAGTGTGGACTTGAGGTCGAGATCGATCAAGGTGCCTGTCAACGAAGACTATCTGTTCGACGTGGATATCGAGAAGAGAGAGCTAGGGCCGGCGTATTGGCTTGGCCCTGTGTATGAAGTGCGTCGAGCGACGTGGTTCTTCCAGGACGGTAGTGTCCAGAGGCCATGCGATGAGAATCTGGCGCATCAATTAGAGCTTGGGTATCTCAAGGTCGGCGCCTGGAGGCTGCCCTCTCCAGAAGTGGCTAAATCCCTCAAATCTACTAAGCCAAGGTCAGCCTCGCAGCCACGTTCGAGACCGACATCTTGGGCACCCGGACAAGCCAGTATTCCTGACTACCGCAAAGCAGTTGCTGGTGCACTGGGACCCAAGGGATCCAACCCGGACCTTAGGAGTCAAGCTGAACAGGCAGACGGCAGCGCAGATGACAACCAAAAGCCTCAATTCCCGAACACACATCGTTTATTTGGAGCCCACATGAACTCCGTCGTGACGTATCAGGATGGCACCACCGCCTGGATCCTGACTGATGATTTTCTGTCACGCATGTCATCCACTATGTACCAACGCGTGTACGGTGGCGGCCACTTTGCGGGTACGAAAGTGACTAGAGGCTATGTCGATTCCTTGAAGAAGGTGGACGCGAAAGATGGCAAGGAAAATTCCACCAGCAAGACTGATGACAAGAAGAAAGATGACGACCCCGGAGGAGAACCAGCAGATCCAGAGGAACGTCACATGGCTGGGTCTCAGCGCCTCACTCTGCAGCGGCAGATGTCTTCTTTGCTGGAAGATCCGTCACAACGGGATCCGGCAAAGCAGGAAGAAGAGCTTCGTCGTAGAGATGAGAAGGAAATCGAAGATGACTACCGAGAGACCGAGGGCGAGGATCAAGGCCGTGAGATCGAGCATTTGCTACTCGTCACTCACGGGATCGGCCAACGACTTGGCTTACGGCTGGAGTCTGTCAATTTTGTGCACGATGTCAACACCTTCAGGAAGTGTATTAAGGGCGTCTATGTAGACAGCCCTGATCTACGCGCTCTGAATGCTGAACTCGATGCCGCTTCCAAAACGAATTGTAGAGTGCAGGTCTTGCCAATCTGCTGGAGACATTTGCTAGAATTCCCCAAGCAGAGCTTGAAACACAATCGCAAAGAACACGACCTTGCTGACTCTGGCTTTGGTGAGGAGGAGGACTATCCAAACCTGGACGACATTACGGTAGACGGCGTACCTGCTGTCAGGAACATAATCTCAGACCTGGCTCTGGACATATTACTCTACCAGTCACCTGCCTACAAGGATCACATCTCGCGAATAGTCCTCCAGGAGTGCAATCGCATCTACCATCTGTTTTGCGAGCGCAACCCAAACTTTAAGGGCAAGGTCAGCCTTGTTGGCCATTCACTAGGGTCTGCCATTATGTTTGATATACTGTGCCGTCAAGATCAGCACAGTGGTGTTATCCATTCATCTCGTAAGAAGAAAGGTGAGAAGAACCTCATTCTGGACTTCGATGTAGAGGACTTCTATGCTCTCGGTTCACCTATCGGGCTCTTCCAGATGCTTCATGGACGGACTATCGCCGCACGTGACACAGGCGAGTCTCGCTCTAGGGCCCTCAGCAGTACTTTAGAGGATCCATTTGGGGATTCAGGAGGTACTGGTACGGCTCCACCACTTGGCGCAGGGAAATCATCCTCCAATACCGAGGTACCTGCAGGCGAGATACCAGCTTCACGGCCTAAGTGCGCGCAACTCTTCAACATATTCCACCCTACGGATCCAATATCTTATCGTATAGAGCCTCTTATCTCGCCCTCCATGTCAACATTAAAGCCCCAGCCTCTGCCATACACCAAGCGAGGCATCTTCGGTGCACCTGTCGGCCAAGGGTTCTCTGGCATAGGTGCTAGAGTAGGCCAGAGCGTGAGCAGCCTCTGGTCCAGCATGAGTTCCGGGATTGCTTCAAGCCTCTTGACAAGAGGTCTCGGCTATGCCGGCGACGAAACCGGAAGGCTTCAAAACGGTCCCTCTGCATACAAGAGTAACGCACCGCTCTCACTGACCAACAGCGCCAATAACGGCGCAACTGGCCCCTCGCAGCCCAGATTTCCACAGCTGGCGGAAGGCTCCAAGATCGAAAAGATCGACACAGACAAGCTCGCAACGGGCGCTCAGGCTGCTCCACAAAGTGGCCAGCACCCGCCTACTCTTATCGACGGCGAGATAGAGACACTGTTCTCTGGATACGAGAAGCGGCGAAAGTCGACCCAAAGCCTCGATCCGTCGCCACTCGCACCTAGTGATAGCGAGGCCCAGGCCGAGGCTGAGGAGCGTGGCAAGCGGCTACGAAGGGAAGAGGAGAAGGTGCGCCGTCTCAACACGAATGGCAGAGTGGATTACGCAATACAGGAGGGTGCGTTCGACATCAACTTGCTGGCTGCCATTGCTAGTCATCTGAGCTACTGGGCTGATGAGGACGTGAGCCATTTTATGATTTCACAACTGCTTAGCCGTGGAAGGGTTGTGAGAAGCAGAGCTGGCAGCAACACGAAGATTTAGCAGAAGTGAGAGGTGATGTAGGATTGGCTATGTTGATTTGGAAGATGAACGTCATTACCGTCAGATACCACGTGAAAGATAGATTTAGAGCGCTCACGAATCACGAATACCCACTTCCTCCCGTTTGGAGGCATTGCAAAGATAGTGATCCGAACTTGCTATTTCGCTCTTGAATTATAAGGTCTTATACTGAGCTAATGTGGGCGAGAGGTGTCATGGTCAATACTTCGGCCTGCACAATATTTCCACTCAACACGTGGGATGGCGCGTCTCTGTCTGATGGCAGGTTGTACTAGTTTCACGACCAGCTCAGTTTTCATGAATGAGTGGAACCCAATTCGACTTGATCCGAGCCCACACGTCAATGGTTGCGCCAAAATGACTGCGTCCCAGCCAACAATTGCTTCACCATTGTGTTTCTAAGTACCTTAAGGATAACACCCTCGTCATGAATCATGCGCTGGAGTCTGTCGTTACTGCGCGACATTCGGTGGTCTTCATAAGTCCTCATGTATACTTGTCTCGCGCACCCAGCCACTGATCATTTACCAACCTCACAAGATTTAGATGCCTTCCCAGAGAAACAAGCGGACACAAGTGTACAAGAGTTCAAGTTGCGGTCAGCGTCCCATTGCCAATCCACCCGTTCCACACAGGACCTGAAGTCCTCGCGACATCTTCGGCACTTCTGCCGTGCGCATCTCGCAACGTGCGGATATCGACCTTGCCCTCAAAATCACCTCGCATAACACCAAGGGCAGCAGCTTCCTGATACACCAGCGCAGGGAATTCAATCTCCGGAAGGCTGCTAGCCAGGAGCAGCAGGAGGTAGACGACTTCGCGGTGCCCGTTCGCCACTGCCGCGTGCAGACCTGATTCCATGTCGCCGATCGGATCCTGATATCTGAGGATCTCGTCAGGAGTCTTCCTGGGGCTGGATGGGTGGTCGTCTTTCATTGCATCAGTATCATCGTCGTCGTCGTCATCATCATCATAGACCTCATCGTCGGTAGCTAGAAGTAGCTCTGCAATGGCACGGTGGTCGCCTTCGCGGCAGAACTCCAAAAATGCCCTACACTTACGCTCTTCAGGGTACGCACGCAGGTAGCTCTCTTCCTTCAGGATAGGGAATATGTCGAGGCCTTGCTGTATCCCGCCTTCGTTGTGTAGGTTGACCCTAATCTCTGGCTGTGGCGCGGAGGCAGTAGGTAGAGAGCTTGATGCTGGAGTGATTGCGATGGACTGTGAGCAATTTGGACATTTCTCAAGCTCATAGGCGTCTAGGAGGCATTGCCAGTGGAAGTGACAGTCACATGCAAGTCCTACATCATCTGGAACCGTTTGGGATTGTTGTTCGACGTCCATCGATTGATCGACTTCATCGTCGTCGGTGTAATCATTGATCTCCAGTGTCAGGGGCGTCTCGCATCTTGCACAGAGAGCCATGTCCAAGGATGTTTTTTTTTTGGTGATATGTGCGTACTAAACTAGATTGACTTGATATGTGTATATATATATATATATACACACGTGGTCTACGCCTTGCTACTTTTGATTTTTATCTCCTTGACTTCTCACATGTAGACGCTTTGGGCAGCTTGCGGGGCGAGCTCGCTAGCGTTGTTGCCTGGCAGGAGTGACGTTTGATGTTCGCTCAAAACAACGACAGAGCAGGCGGAAAAAGGCGAACGTGTTCTTTGTTACCTTTGCAAACACCCACAACTCTCTACATAACCCCAGGAGTGGTCGCATAAGTGGCTGCATAAGATCCCCCGATTCGTCGCCGCTTCGGTTTGTCAATCATTGCTGCTGTAATATCGCAAACATGGAGGACCAGGCCTATCTTGAACCTGGCTTTGACCCCTCCACGCTGACAGTTCCTCGTCTGCGCTCGATTCTGGTTGCGCATGGTGTAAACTATCCGGCATCTGCAAAGAAGCCACAACTAATCGAAATATTCAACAAGAATATTGCACCGCAGGCGAAGAAGATCCGCGATGCCAGCTTGCGGGTGAAGCGCACTAGTAGAGGCATCGTCAACGTCCCTGCAAGTGGAGCAAGCACCCTGGATACCGAGGAGGATGAGGACGAGGAGCTGGTTCCGCCTCCAAGTACTGCCAGGAGGTCAGGCAGGCGGAGCACCAGAGCGAAAACTGAGGAGGCCCAGGAGGTCGAGACTACGCCTAGGCGCTCGAGACATTCTACTGCCCCTCCTGAGTCGATGCCCAGACAACTAAGCAGCAAACATGTTCGACAAGTCGAGAGTGTTGTCGAGACAGAACCCGAGCCAAAACGACCCGCAAGCCGCAGGTCTCGCCAAAGCGTTGTCACTCCGCATGCTGTCAAGACGGAAGAGGATGATACGCCGTTCTCCAATGACAACGTTTTCCAGTCCGGTGGCTCACCACCTGCCAGCAAAGATCGAAGGAGGACGACCATGGGCCACGTCAGGGATAGAGACGACGAGCGCCGCAAGAGCCGCGAGGTCCGCAGACGGACTGAAGAGTACCGAACGTCTCGACCTGCACGGGAGCAGACAGATGGTGCGATCGTTCCCTCACGCAAGACTTTTGACATGCCTCTTACGCGACAAAGTGTAGATGAGGAGCTCTACCAGCCCGACGGGGAGTTCACGCCAGACGAACAGCAAGAGCTCATCAAATTGGAGCATGCAGGGGAGGTTGTGCCCACACGTCGATCGAGGCAGCGATCTAGGGCTGGACCAGCTAAGATAGCACCATGGGCTGTCACAATAGCGATGCTCTGCGGTCTTGCGACAGTCTGGCGTCAGGAGAAGCTAGAAGTCGGCTACTGCGGCGTGGGCCGCCCTACTACAGAGCTTGCGGGAGTCGAAATACCAGATTGGGCAGACTTCATTAGACCACAGTGCGAGCCCTGCCCTTCGCATGC
This sequence comes from Polychaeton citri CBS 116435, assembly GCA_010093785.1. Lineage (NCBI taxonomy): Eukaryota > Fungi > Ascomycota > Dothideomycetes > Capnodiales > Capnodiaceae > Polychaeton > Polychaeton citri. The sequence continues at coordinate 234,661 of MU003783.1, forward strand.
TTACTGCTATGATAGCCTCCGCACAGAGTGCGAGTCAGACTTCGTTGTGACCCAGCACCCGCTCTCATTGGGGGGGCTGGTACCACTGCCACCGACATGCGAGGCAGACAGTGCGAAAGCTAGGAAGGTCCAAGCCGTAAAGGCACGTGCTTTTGAGGAGCTGAGGGAGCATAACGCAAAGTACGAGTGTGGTGATGCGGCAAAACCAGAGGTCAAGGAAGCCGTGCTCAAACAAGCCATAAGCACTAAGCGTCGCAAAGGCATGTCGAACCAAGAATTCGAAGACCTGTGGGCGAGTGCACTTGGTGAGATCCAAAATGCAGACGAAGTCGTTTCGGGTTCTGATGGGTAAGTCCATCTCCAAAACATTCATGATCTACACATTTACGGGACGCTAAGCCTTGGTACTGACAGACTCTCACTCGAAACAGAAGCGGCTTCACTTTCAGAAGCACTAGCCTCGCCCGTATCCCCCTTACCTGCAGTATCCGAAGATCCGTTCGCCAAACGCTTAGACAATATCTTTGGCAACTTATAGTTGTGTTGATGATTGCTTCTGGCGGGAGCTACACAAAGTACTCCGTTACAAGCAACCGTAATACAGAAGAGCGTGCAAAGCAGCTCGCTTCTTCAACTCTACGTATGCTGAACCAGCAAGCGAGCTTGCACGCGCAGAGTCCAGGGAGTTACGGTGAGGGGTTCATCAGCGTCGCACAGTTGAGAGATGATGTTCTGCGCGACGAATGGAGTGGCACGAGAAGAAAGAAGCTCTGGGAAAAGGTGCAGAAGAAGGTCGAGAACAACACGAACGTCAGAGCGATGATGCGGACGGGACGAAGCGGTGACGTAGGTAGGGTGTGGGAATGGATTGGTGCTACTGGCATGATTGAGGATGCGGGTGACAGGCGTCGCTCAATGGGTTTCAAGGACAATTCTCTCGCTGGAGAGAGACTAATTGAAGCGAAAGATGATTCGGTCGACACGTCACAGATGACACGATGGGAGGAACGGCCGAAACAGTATTTCTGAATGCTTTCATCATCTCTTTTCCTGGGCAGCGGTTTTGTATGGATTAGTTTGAATTGCCGGACTGAGCTTGATACCACTTGTTTCGCAAATGTTGTCTTTATAGAGTGTCTTAATGAGAATCTCGAACACGTCCTGGCTTGCTGCTCGCGCGATCCTACCCACATCGCGGATGAGTAAGTATTCTTCAACGCGAATACAAACATTGCATCTATGACTTCAAATGTGATATACAGTTCTGGAGTCGCCTTCTACAGGAATATTGTTTGCAGTCAGAAGACATAGGACCTCTTGACCATGATCGCCAAGACTGATGTTTCTATGGCAACCACATAGTTGACCTGCCGAAACAAGGACCACTTCCTTCCTCTTCTAAAGAAAATCTTATTCCCAAAACGAAGATCCCTTTTTGGCCGTTTCTCGATATTCGTAACGGCAAAAATGGCGGGCACGGGGGATCTCATCGATTTCAATGTCATTGAAGGACATAAGGAAAATATACAAGCGCTGCCTAGTGGACGGTCTGCTAAAGCACTGGCGCAGCTGTACTCTCCACCCCTTCTTGGGCAGACACCTTCGCCCTCATCTATGAACGACGCACACGCAGGGGAACGAGCAGCTTTCGAAAAGGAACTCGAGACAGCTGACGAAGCCGACGACCCTCTAGACATCTACGACCGCTACTTAAAATGGACTCTTGACACCTACCCATCGGCGCAAGCGACGCCGCAGTCGCAACTGGTGCAACTACTCGAACGCGCCACAAGGACATTCCAAAACTCACCACACTACAAGAATGACGCGCGATACCTCAAGTTCTGGCTCCATTACGTTGGGTGGTATAGTGACGCTCCACGCGAGATCTACAGCTTTCTGGCACGACATGGGATTGGTGAAAAGCTCGCGTTGTATTACGAGGAGTTTGCAGCGTATCTTGAGAAGGTTGGACGATGGATCCAGGCTGAAGAGATCTACAAGATGGGCATCGAGAAGGAAGCACACCCGGCTGCCCGGCTGCTGAGGAAGTTTGGCGAATTTGAGCAGCGGAAGGAGGCACATGCTCAGAGACCGGACGAACCTTCTTCTCCAGCGCTCCCAACTGTGCGTCCTGTTTTGGCAGCCAAGCTGGACCCCTTCCATGCTATGTCTGCATCTGCTGGCCAGCAACAACAGGTGGCCAAGTCCACGTTGCCAAAGAAGACAGGTCGAGCTAAGATGCAAATATTTTCGGATGCTGATGCTGCCGAACCACGGCCTGGCTCGGGAGGTCCTGTTAGTGAAAGGGAGAGCATTGCCACACTCGCAGAGAGGAAGAAGGAGAACAGACATGAAGCGAAGCCTTGGGTTGGCGAGAAGCTGATGACTGGCAAGACGAATGGAGGAATGGGAAAGATCGCTGTATTCAAAGACGAGGTAAGTTGCGCAGCCCATTGAATGCCATGGCATGCCCCAAGTAACGCCAGCACTGTATATTTATCGAATACAGGACTAAATCACGCCCAGTCGACAGAATCACCTCTTCCGTTCCCAAGACACTTGTTGAGTCGTAGCGCTCACAGTCACCAGAGAGGGCGCAATCCAAACACAGGAAGAGAGGAGTGTGTTTTTGTAAACCTAGAGGCGATCTATCCAAGTCGGAGGAGTGAGTATTCCTTAGAGGAATTGATAGCGGGACGGAGGAGAGCATGCAGGAGGGACTGGAGCCGCGAGCGATCTACCAAACCTGCCGAGCAACGCCATCCAACCGTTCAACATGACGATAGAGCACACAGAGATTCCCAAGACGAGGTCGACCATACAGATCAGGTCGAAGCTCAGTATGAGCAAGAGATGATATCAGAGGCGCCAGAGAGGAAGCAAGGATTTCGAATATTCCAAGACACACCAATTGAAGTGCCAGACGACCAACAATTTGGACGACATGTCTCTGAAGAGCGTGTTGAGTCACAGTCGAAGTCAAAGCCAAAACAACGGGCCTTTGAGATATATGAAGACAAAACCGTTGACAAGGTTCGCATAGAAACTCAAGTCAAGACGCTAGCTCTCAACGATGAGAATGACGAAAACCAGGCTCCTTCTCAGGAGCAAATGGCTTTGGCCAAGCAGCTGCGGAGAGAAGCACGCCAGAACCGAACTCGCAAGATCAAGGTGATGGACGTACATCATATCAACAACGAGACTAAAACAATCCAGCTCAACATGGATTCACCAGTCAAGTCGAAGGTTAAGCGCAAAAAGTCTGGAGTTGCTGCAGAACCCACCATGACAATCACTACGAAGGAGGCTATGGATGAAATTTATGATATTTTCAACGAGCCTATTGAATCACAAGCTGACAGTGACAGCGAAGAGGAAGAAGACAGCGATGATGATTATACGACAGATGCTGAGAGTACGGCCACCGGAAAGTTGTCCGTTCACGGCAGCGAGTATGGAGAAGAGACTAGAAATGAGATCTTGCAATCACAGGATGAACATGGAGAAGCTGAAGATGACGGCGCTGATCATGAAGACGCCACTGGCTGGTCCGAGTTCACCATGAGCAAGCCTGCACCATCCAAATTGCGAGATTCGACCACAGAACATGATTCTGGAACTGGTGGGTCTTGGGACCTGAACCATGAACAGGAAAGTAGAGAAGACGTGTCTGAGGGTGCGATCACTCCTGTCGACGAGCGTCTGCAACCGTGCTTCGTACCAGTGCCTCCTGAGGGCTATGAAGCACCCGTTGGCCAGTACCGCGATCCTTCTGTATTAGCAAACAATAGGTTGCCTTTCATGACACCGATCGTAGAGCAGACAGAGACATCTCTTGGTGCGACGACCGCTGCTCGGCGGGCGGAGAGCGACTACTACAATACTGTGAAAACGCCCAGTCGGAAGACTGGGGGCACATTACCATCTCTGGAGGATACCATCGATGACGAAGAGCCATGCAGTAGCCCATTTCAAGAGGAGAGCCTTGATTTGGCCGCAGAAAAACGCAAGGTGTTGATGCCAATAAGAACGAAATCAACTAAAGGCACTTTGTCACTTGGAAAAGGCTCGGCGAAGTCACAGATCGCAGCCAAAGATCCCATAGCCACTTTGTCAGCGGCGGAGGCTCAACAGCAGAACGGTCCGCTCATCATGGACTTACAATGCAATCCCATGGACCCAAGTGTTAGGATGGCAATAATCTCGCAGATGCAGCCGCCCCTGACGATTTATGACGGCTACCACGACTTTACCGACACTACTTCAGGAAGGGGAAACGAAATAAGGAAGTACATAGCTAAAATGTCAAAGGCAAAAGGTGGAGGTGGAGAAAAGACGGCCTCCACCTTATTACTCCCTCCAACTGTGGATCTTGATGGTGCAGATGGAGCATACAGCATCAAGCGAGAGCTTGGAGCCGGTACGTTTGCGCCAGTTTATCTTATCGAGAACACTGCCGCAATTACAAGAGAGGTGGAGGACAATGATAGAGAGCAACCCGCTTCACAGGGTGTGGGTAAGACAACGCGCCGTCGTCCACTAGAAGCAATCAAGATGGAAGATCCTCCGAACGCTTGGGAGTTCTACATCCTTCGTCAGTCCCACAGGCGCCTTGGGGACAGTCGAGCAGCAGCCAGCATCGTGCGCGCCCACGAGATGCACCTCTTCCGCGACGAATGCTTCCTTGTAGAGGAGTATCGTGACCAAGGCACACTGCTCGATCTTGTCAACATCGCCAAAGCTGATCACATCAGCGGCGGTGTTGACGAAGTCCTTGCCATGTGGCTCTCTGTCGAGCTCCTTCGGACAGTCGAGTCTATGCACTCAAAGCAGCTCATTCACGGCGACCTCAAAGCCGATAACATTCTCGTCCGCTTCGACGATCCAAGCGCAGAGACGGACTGGAACGCGACATACTTCCCATCAGGCGCGCACGGTTGGTCGAGCAAAGGCGTCTGCCTTATCGACTTCGGCAGGGGAATCGACATGAACCACTTCGTGCCTAATGTTGGTTTCATTGCGGACTGGAAGACGACAGACGCAGACTGTGCTGAAATGCGCGAGCTGCGGCCGTGGACTTACCAGATCGACTACCACGGTCTCGCTGGCATCATCCACACGCTCCTCTTCGGCAAGTACATGGAGACGATCGCTGAAAAAAGTGGCAGCCTAGGCCAGGGTGCGACGAAGACATACAGGATTCGCGAGAGCTTGAAACGGTACTGGCAGACAGAGATATGGGCTGAAGTCTTCGCTCTGCTACTCAATCCTCTAGGACACTTGGAGGATGAGATGGGACGGAAGATGCCGGTGTGCAAGGGGATGAGCGTTGTTAGGGAGAGGATGGAGTCATGGCTGGAAGAGAATTGTGAGAGGGGACTGGGATTGAAGGGCATGATCTCTCGGATGGAGGTAATGATTCGTGAAAGGAGAAGGCGGGCTGGGAAGCCCACTGCTTGTTGAGATGATACCACTATTCGTTATGCTGCTTGTTATATGTGATGGCGTAAGGCGCATGGAGGACCTGAACGAGTGAGAACGTCGGGTAGAATAGTCTGAATCGTTGCTGAAATCTGTTAGAGCATTCACACTTCGTATGGCTTGAATCACAATATGAGCTGTATGATTCTGTTGTGCAAACCACTCTTGCAAAGTTTGAGAGAAGTTCTAGTACCCACAGTCAGAGATTGTATGCAATTCACTTTCCATTTCATCTGATCGGTCATGATAGTATATTTACGTTAAATCACTACTCATTTTGTCGCTAGGTTCTGCATTGCCTCCTCGACGTTCTTCCCAATGCTGACCGTTTCCGCGCCCGGGCCTTCTACATGCCCGTCCGGCTTCGCCTCCACAGCATCGTTCGCCGAAGTGTCTTTCTTCCCTCCTGGGAACCTCGAGCCTAAGTTCTTTTCCTTCTTCTTTTTCTTCTCTGGCGCAGGCGGTGGTGGGTATCCCCTTGTCTCAGCAGTCTGCCATTCAGAGCTCTCATCGAAGGCTTTCTTGATTGGTGATAGAAGCTCAAGTAACAATTCCGTCGCGGCTGGTTTCAGCGATTGTGGTTGGAGAACGTCATTTGCGTAGTCCTCCTTAATCTTCTCAATGCCGGTGTATTCCAGTGGCTCAGCATCTCTCCTCTGCACAACGAATTTGGGCGAACCATTGTTCTTCAGCGCGGTAAAAGGGAGGAGAACGAACTCGATGAAGGAGATAACACCGTTCCCTTGGACTTGCTTGGGTGGGCAGAATGCCTTCTTCAGCTTTCGTCTGACCACATCGGCAGAGTCGAGAAGGTCGATCTTGGAATCCGGGTCGGAACTAGACATCTTGCCACCCTCTTGCAGACCAGGAATCAGAGGGTTCATCAGATGCGCCCGCTTCTGGTAACCAATCTTTGGCAATGATTCCACGGCGAGGGTGAAGATTTTACGCTGATCGAGGCCACCGAATTGCGCATCAACTTCTAAATATTCCTCATCAAGCGCCTGCATGAGTGGGTAGATTTGCGATGAAAGCGGAGGTGCCTCGACCTGCTTGACGACCTCAGAGCCTGCTTTGGTTGCATCGTGACCAGATACTTTCGTCGACAATCGAAGAAGATCGAAGAAGTACTTGTTGCCCTTGTCGCCAGTCGTTTGGTATTCGGACCCAGTGATAAACTTCAACTTGCTGATATCAACATTGCAAGCTTTCAGAGCTTCGGTGATAGCAAAACGGTAGTAAGTGACTCGTTCTTTGACAAGTTCGATGGGGGCCTTCTCATTGTCTAGGAAGCCGTGAACGTCTGCAAGGAGGATCTTCACTTCACATCCTGCTGCAAGGAACTCGGCAACCTTGAGCATAGGAACGAAATAGCCACAGTGGGGTTTCCCAGTCGTTGCAGTGCCCCAGTAGATCTTGAGAGGCCGTTCATTCTTGTCTAGAACCTCCTTGATGATCTCTGGGTTGAGGACTTCTTGAAGATTGTTCTTAACCAATTCGAACTTTTGCGCAGGCGTCTGTGCTAATGCCATCTTGAACTGATCGGAAGAGGTTTTTTATGGTTTAGACGCAGTCTCAGCAGACGCTGCGTCTTGATGTCAATGCCTTTCCTTCTGCAAGTTACTTGATCCTGCTAAATTTTTGGTGAGAGTTATAGATGCCAATGGCTCTTTATAAGGCGTATCAAAGATGCGTCAACAATCCTGACTCAGAATTTCGAAAAGGGAAGTCACACTTGACATTTCGATGTCTCCACGAATTTTGGCACGGTCATGTTGCTTACGCAATTGTGCCTCTCTCTCCTAACTTTACGTTGCGTTAGCTGCTAAGGCATGTTTGGCAATGTGATATTCGAAACGTCGATGGTTCCCTTGTAGCCAAAAAATAATTCCCACTTGAACCGCCCTTCCATCATTGAATTAATCCAGCTATCATGTCTGTCGCGAGATGACAGGAGCTGTACGATATTGCGACGATGGATGAGCCGGCTAATCCGCGGGCTGCCCATCACGGGGACGAAACAACCACCACGAAGCCTGCTGAAGTTGAAGACTCAATAGCACAGCAACCAACAACAGATCGTGTTGACAAATCCTCGACTTCGCAACAACAGCAAACGTTGTCTGCAACTATATCGTCACTTACTGACAAGGCCTTGCACTTCCTATCCCATGCAAGCAATGAAACCCTCGGAGCATGTCTGGTTGGATTGGGCGCAACGACGTATGTCATATTCGGGAGGGTTGGTCTGGTAGTCATCGGTGTTGCAGGTGGTGTGGTACTTCACGCAACGTGGGATGGGACCAGGGGCGACTACCGTGATGAGGTCACTAGGCTTGCTGAAGCAGAAAGGCGCAAAGAGACTGGATTGGATGTTGCACAAAGACTGCTAAACTGGCGTATGGAGCTGGATGGCGGTGGTCAAGCTTCTGAACGTGTCGCTCTACTTGCAAGTCAGCGAATGGACTTCTCTATCTTCGAAACCGAAACCCAATCTTCGCTAGACGCGTTTGCGGATGCCGTCGTCAAAGATTATGTGAAGTACTGGTACACACCTCAAATACCCAGTGATACTACGTTCCCAGAGTCCTGCAAGGGGACCCTTGTTGCCTTCATCATATCTCTATCCGCGCATCTGCAGCGGAAGAGACCAGCAGACGCGTTATTAGACTTTGTTACCAATGCAAGCAGTATCATTCTAGTCTTCCTCAGTGAGCTTTCAGCGGCTCTACATGCATCGCCATACTCCAAGCCAAAGGATGCGATCAGCCTTTATCTCGAGCACAAGCCGGACAGCAATCTGGCAAACGTCTTGGACGAGGAGCATCAGCGACATAAGCTGGACCTAGTCGCCGAGGACATTCTACAAGCGTATCTGGACCCTAAAGCATATAATTGTGAACCTGTACATGTATTTCTGAAAGAAGTCCTGGCAAAGTTGGTGCTTGGCTATACGATGGAGATGTGTTCAAAGCCTGAATGGATTAATGATTGGATTGTCTACGGCCTGGAAGAGTCTGAGACGGCGAAGGAGGTCATGGATATTGTCGATGCTGGCGTCGAAGGTGGAGCCACAGAACCTTCCACGCGAGTATTGGAGCCTGAAGAACCCCAAATCAAGCAGGAGGTAGAGGGGGTTGCAGGCCCAGATCACGTCAATCCAGGCAACCACAAGCGCCAGGTCAGCCGTGCTGAAGAAGCTATGGATGAAGCCATGCTAGAGGCACAACGCCTGACGCAGCTAATGATTGAGGATGATGAGCGGAGGGCGCGTGAAGAAAGAGAGCAACATGCTGTTGGCGCAAGCAGTGGAGAAGACGTTTCAGACACCACGATCAGCACACAAGGCGCCCCGACACCAACTTCAAGTCAGAGCGAGAAGGACCGTCAATCACAAGATGGACTGAGCGTCAGCGAGCAGAGCCCCTCGCAAATTTCTGACGTGGCTGATCCGCAAAAGCAACTGGTGACACCAACAACACCACAATTCACTAGTTTTGACCAACTAGTGCCGCGCGCACAACCAACAGCTCTTGCAGTCTCGCCTGATAAAGCGCGTACATCTCCACCTGTTCTAACACTCTACAAAGCCAACATCTCAGTATTCGACGATTCAGACCCTGCCGACCGTCTCACGCTCAAAGCCAAACCCAATACGGATTACATGATTCAGATCGAGCCAGCTTCTTCCGCTTTCCCTGGCTGGATGATTGCTCGTAAATACGCCGACTTCGAGACATTACATGAGGTGCTGCGTAGAATAAGTGTCATTACTGGTACGCGTTTTGGAGATACTCACGCCGAGTTGCCACGGTGGAAGACTAATACTAAGAATGGGCTTCGACTGGAGCTGGAGCGCTATCTCAGTGATGCAGTGCGCCACCAGTCATTGGCCGAGAGCGAGGGCATGAAACGTTTCCTCGAGAAAGATCAAGGTCGTCTTGGTGGGCGCTCTCCTGGTGAGAAGAAAGGGTTTGGATGGCCCACTCCAGATGCCTTTGGGAAGTTCGGAGGTGACATGATGAACGTGCTTACAACTGCACCACAAGGCCTTGGTAAGGGTGTCGCTGGAGGAGGCAAAGCAATATTTGGAGGTGTGGCTGGTCTTGTCGGTGGCAAGAAAGTCAACCAGTCGTCTTCGAATCTTAGCAGAGCCAGCACTAGCAGCACAACGACACTAGATGGTGCATCGAACTCAGGACATCAAAGCAGACTTAGCATGGGACAGCTGGGGGCCACTGACACCTACTTGGGCTCCATGAGTGTTCCAAGATACAGTCAGGAAAGTCTGCGAGCAGTGCCACAGCAAGCACTGGAGAGACGAGCGAGCACGAAGTCCAATACGACAACTTCAAGCGCCGATTTCAAGAACGGCTCTACCACTACTTTGAGCAAGCAAAGCAGCGAATTTGGAAGACCTGACATGACGAGTCCTACTTCTCCCCATCTACCCGTACCCGAAACACCAACTAGCCCGTCTACCGCAGGAGTAGAGGAGACTTTCAACCTTCCCCCTCCGCCGCATGCTATCTCAGACGATTACGGTAGCCCACAAAGAAGGCAACAGAGTGTCGAGTCTAGTCGACCTACAGTCAACCCCGCAGAGCCAATAGCGTCGGCAGCAGGAAAGAGTGTACCGATACAGATACGGTCGCCAACCAAAGCTACTGAGCCGAGACCAAAAGCGAAATCAAAATCCCCTTTGACGGAGCAAGAGACTAGCGTCGCAATCGAGCTCGTGTTCACGATAATATCGGAAGTCTACAACTTGTCCTCAGCTTGGCAAATCCGTCGTACGCTGCTGATAGCTGCGAAAAACTTCCTGCTTCGTCCAGGAAACCCTCAGCTGCAGTCTATACAGTCGCTCCTTCAGTCGTCGCTTCTCGACAATAATCTAAGCGATGCCGGTCTTGCAGCTCACGTCCTGAATCTTCGCAAGAACGCATTACCAACCGAAGCTGAGATGGAAGCGTGGAAGCGAGATTGTCCAGAGAGAACACCTGAACAAAAGGAAGAGTTGCGCCTGAAAGCCAGAGAGCTATTGATTAAGAAAGGCATGCCGCAAGCCTTGACGAGCGTCATGGGTGCTGCGGCTTCGGGTGAGGCTCTAGGTAAGGTGTTTGATTGTCTGCAAGTTGAGCGCGTGAGCAGAGGCTTGGTATTTGGGCTCATGCTTCAAGCACTGAAAGTGATAACACACTAATATTTTGGATGGAAATATTACTGTGCTCGGAGCCTAGAGCCGAATCCGTGGACGGCACGCTGGATTCGTGTGGCATAATTTCTTTGTTGTTCCTGACTGGGTCGCAGTGGTGGCCTGTGCTCAGCATGTATCATTAACACGAATAGCACGATATATCACGTCAAATTATGTGGCGGTATCTCACCACATGTCACCTCTAAAGACGCTTCCAGTGTGATTCACACGCATGTTCTGCATCGAAATACCTAGAAATGAACCTATTATCAGAGTCAACAACTCGATGTCTGGAGCCGTAGCTACTTTCTCTATGCCCAGTAAAGTTACCGAAGAAGTCATCGCATTGCTGGCAACCGCTCTCGGTCAAGGGTGCAAGGTCTTATGATTCGTTTGTCAATAAAGACCGTAGCTAGGATCAGCCGATGGTCAGCAATTACTCGGATGAGTGCCTGACCTCACTCGTAAACAACAAAGCCCGGAACAAAGAGTGCCACCCTACGTATCAGCTTCTCTGCCGTGGAAGGGCGACGGAAGGTTCCAAGCATATTCCGAAGGTATGGAACAAGGACTGGATTGGCTTGTCCATGGGGGTATTATATTTGGTTGGTGAACTTCTATACCTGGTGGGGTGACGAAGCAGTCGAGGAAATGGAAGGCAGGGGCATGAGGCAAAAGGGTGGTGGTCACAATATCGTGCCGCTGTTCAGATTCCTCACCATACTCAAACCCCCTTGATTGTCACCACCTGTTAAACTGAATATATTGCAAGTCGATGCAGAGCTGGCATTCATGAACATTCAAGATCACTGACTAAGACATATCGTGAACTTTGACACCAATATCAACAATCCATTCACTCCCACTTCGGCTAGGTGCATATTAGCCATGCCAAATAATTGTCTCTCGATCACGGCTCCTCCTTTCAAATCCTCACGCCTTGCAATCCCACCATCACCATTCTCATCTCAGTTCCCAATCACGCCTCCAGTTTCCCCCCTCACCCCACAGACAGGCACTCAAGCAGACATCAGGCTCTTCCAGCAACAACGGAGCCACCTCCTGAAGGGGAATCGCTTCGTCGAACCACCGCCTTCCGAGCCACCTCTAGCATGGACATGGCGCTGCTGCAAATGTCGCCAATCGTACCGCTTAGGTGTGACTCGACGCTGCTTTAATGAGGGACACCACTTCTGCTCTGGCGAGACGGTGTACAAGACCAACCACAGGACGAGGAGGAGGGATAGGGTGAAGGTTGCCTGCGATAGCGAATTCGACTATCAGGGGTGGAAAGTATGGTCGGCGTGGCGGCGGAGGGTGCAGGAGCGATTGGAGGAATCGGAGAGGTCAGGGATGAGGGATGGTGGTGGTACTTGTGGGGCTGTTCGACCGGCTGTCACTGTACCATCACCAATGTTCGTACCGACCTCGTCTTTGGTGTCTCCTCGTTCGACAGATAGTATTGAAGAAGAGAGAAATGTAGGGACAAGCACGCGCCAAGCCAAGGGCAAGAGGTGCCAGAAGGATTGCTGGAACCAATGTGACTACCCCAGTGAGTGCCGCTGGGGGAAAAGGTATGGGGCCAGGACTCCGACTCTATCCCATCCGCCGCAAGCCACGTTTCCCATGGCGCCAGGAACTTCTCCTACTCAGTCACCCGTGCCAATAATGAAGCAGGAGAACGGTCCTACTTTCGACGACATTCTGCTTCGACTCAGCACAAACTCTGTGTCTGCCACACCCCTTGGGAACACCGGCAGCGCTCATCAACAGCAAACAAATATGGGAGAGGATACCGTGTCGCCTACCGAAATAGCCAAACCAAACGTTGAAGACCTGGCCCACTGCACCGAACGCAGGAGACGGAGGAGTTCTGGCCTGATTCCGAGCCCATTGGCATCGCACCTTCCGGCAGACCTTTATCATTCGTCACCTGGCAATCCAGATAGGATGGAGGTAGATGAAGAGTTCCCGTCACCAGACTCAGCAGCTGCTGCTCCAGGACAACATAGCCACATGCCGGCATCTGGGTACGTAAGAACATCTAGTGTCAGCGAGTCTATGATCGAGAGCCTTGGCAAAGACATTAGAAAAGGGTTTGAGACGCTTCGTGGACAGTTGGGGATAGGGCCAAGCAAGACGTATGACCAGCATCTCCATCGTAATTATGCGGACCAAGTTCATGCTGTGAATATGTCAGAGCCGATGGAGGATGTCAGGCCAACATTCACTGCTGCCACGAGTTTACGTGGTGTGAAGACCAGCAGACGTGGTCAGGAACGATCGTAATCGAGTTATAGCCTCAACTCTAGTCTTGCAGGATCCTTGATGCACTTGCAAGTTTGGACGAATTTGGAGCAATACGAATATTACTCGTTGACAGGGTTTTGTAGCCGATGTTAGTACCCTTGATTAAAGGTGTGCGGGTTCTCGGCGGGCTTTGCCAGTGCTGTTCTGTACAACAACAATGGTTGCATAGGAAATCGTGCATGCTACGTCGGGCAAATATTCCATTGTTATTACACTGCGTGTGCATACAGAGTTGGCTCAGAAGCATTCATGAGAGTAGATAGAAGATATGATCAAGGTCAGGAGTGGATGCGCGTAGCAGCACGTGCTGCTCATTCATTGGAAGCTAACTGCCGTGCAAGACTCGTAACCATTCCCTACGCCAGAAGCACAAAAAGTATGCAATGATCCATCTAGAAGACAAGAGCAGCACCCTTGGTCTTCTTGTCACCACTGTTAAACATGTCAGCAGGTGTCGCCAGTCAGACCAGATTATGTCTGAAGCTTTAACATACCCCAACTCAAAGTGCTTGCAGCGCTTGAGCGCGAGCTGTGCCTTGGTCTTGCATTGTGTGCATTCTAATCTGAGGACGACCTTCTTGGTGGTCTTTGCCTTCTTGTGGAACACAGGCTTTGTCTGACCACCGTAACCAGACTGCTTACGGTCGTAACGACGCTTACCCTGGGCGAAAAGGGAAGCCTATATATGTGTGAGTAAGTACTGACTTCCAGATTGCGCTCTCCATTACGTGGTCACTTCATACCTTGCCGGCCTTGTACTGGGTGACCTTGTGCTGAGTGTGCTTCTTGCAGTCCTTGCCCTTGCAGTAAGTGCGGCGAGTCTTTGGAACGTTGACCTAAAAGAGAGAGGCTGGTCAGCGTGCTGATCTACAAGAGCTTGTCGTCCTGGTCTCTGTGTTTGGAGTTCTCGTTGCCATCATAGGATCCTCCAGTCAATGACCTTATTCTGGTTTCGTCCTACTTTCTCCCTCCTACAACACAGCCAACTCCATTCATCCCTCTCCAGTAGCAACCATCTGGAGCCCATATTTGCATCCAGCGTGCCTTCCATTGAAGCATGTCCATCGCAGATGCTACCTCTTTCCGCTCCTACTGCATCCCACTCAAGATTCACACCTTCAGGCTCGCTGGTCGCATTGATGGGATCGTCGTAATGTGCGCAGAGAACTCCGGGTCAGATATTGTATGCTCTTACCATTTTAGCGGTGTTTGACGGCGGTCGTTCTGGATTTGATGCGTCCTGGCGTAACGTAGTGAACCTCACTGTCTTTTTCGTGCGGGCAAAATCGAATTCAAAGCCAAGACTTCCAATTTGGCTGTTCTGTGGGCAATGTGGGAGTGTCCGCACGGGAGTGGCCGACACCAGCAACGGTCACGTGAAGACATATCTTCGTGACTCATGTAGCCACAAACATGAATGTCAACCTTAGGCACCAAAATTGTGACTTACCAAGATAGGTAGAGGTTGTTCGTACAGCATCATCAAACCTGATCTTAGCTACGTCATGAAAAGGCTATACACTGTATGCATTCCGACACATACTCATACCTTGTGTCTTCAGGCTTACGGGATAGTGGTGATATAGTAGCCGTGCATAGACGAAGTATAACTCCACGTGTTCAAAGCAGAATCAGAACAAGGCCGCATTTAGGCATCAACATCCAGCATGGAACGGCACAAACGATGGACGTAGCGAATATGTCAATACTCCGTTCTAGAATGCAGACGTAAGCTAATATGTATCTCGTGCGTAACAGGAAAACAAGTTCCGAATTGTTCTTCTATCTAACATACACACGTCCCTGCACTAGTCTGAACGAGGGCATTTGTCTATTTTCAGAAATGGTTCCTATGGCGTTCCAGAAAGGGCAACGTGCCAATGCCGAGCAATACGCCTTATCGTCTCGGCTTGCAGCATCCGTTGCCAGAGACGTCCCCAGGGCAAGCTGAAAAGACGAGGCTAGACTTTCCTAGCCAGCACCACATACGTTGTGTAGAGAAAGACGGAGTCTATAGCCAAACAGTCAGTCAGCAGGAGAAGACAACACTCATCATTATGCCTTGCTTGTCTTCTCCCTAGTTTGAATACTTCAATTCCACCCTGCGCCGTACTTTCGTTAGATTAGACCTCATATACTCTCTCACTAATAAAACACACCTACGCCTGTCACTCCTGTCGCACTCTCGCGATGTCCATTCGTTCCACCACCGCCCTGCTCTTCCTCACCCTGGGCCTCATCGCTTCAGCGCAGGACTCAACTATTGTGTATCCTACCACTGCAGCGGCTTCTGCAACCATCCTCCCCAGCGCGAGCGGATACACCTATGCCGGCTGCTACAATGAGACAGTCAACTATCCTGGCTCGAGCGGCGCAAGAGCTCTGCAGGACGGAGGGAAGTCTGGGGTATGTTTCTAGGGGGAACTGTTCGAACGAAGTCAGGAAGAAGCTCTCTGACATCTCTACTCCGAGCAGTCCGCAAACAATACGATGACACCTCTCGCCTGCATCGAATACTGCGCCAGCGGACCCGGCAGCAACGGCACCAGTCCCCTCCAATACGCTGGCTTAGAATATGGTACGCCCTCCTCTTATCTCTTGCTGTATGTCTTCTCACAAAAAACTCGCTAATCATATTCGTCTACATCGATAGGCCGCGAATGCTGGTGCGGCACTTACCTCTCCGCTCTCTCAGAACAGTTGAACGAGACCGCTCGCTGTGACCTCGCTTGCAATGGCAACTCCTCCGAGATCTGTGGCGGCTCGTTGGCCCTGACGCTCTACAACCTTACCGACAGATCGCAGCTCGGCGCTGCCGCCTCTGCCCTAGGCTCTAATGGTGCTGGATTCTGGGCTACAGCTGCTGCTATTACCTTGTTGTTTGCCGCGTTGATGTGATCGGAAGAAGAGACAGGAAGTGCATCTTTTGTTGGTAGGGATCTCTCTTGATCCCTACTTTGGACATTGTCAAGGGTTTAGCGTTTAGCGATTGCTTTCAGGACAACAGGAGTGTGACTTGCTTGAGAAGTTATTTGAGATATGTGAAGCCGTGTACATTGGGAGAGAAGATTTAAGGAGGGCAGAAAGCGTTTGATTCCATGTATTGAGTGCCGGATACCATGGTCGCAAGGCTGGGGAAAAGTTTACAGATAGACTAGCGGGGGACATTAGCACAATAGTTTGCTGTCCATAACGTCAGTTCGATTGGCTTATAGCTTCGATCATAGACTATGGTCTATAATACATAGACAGAGTAGTGCATTGCGTACTGCTCCTGATTGTCGTGGCTGACCGCGTTCGCCCGTCTACGACCAGAGGCAAACCCATATACATCATTCTCGTCTCGTACATGCTTGGCACATCGTGCTGCGAAACTCTCAATATCTCTTCTGGGTCCTCCGTGCCGATCTATAAAGTGAAATCATACTTTGCAAACGCGTCCCTGAACCTCGCAGCATCAGCCTCTTCCTCTTGTTGCGACTGCGAACAGTCTCGCCACTGTATGCGTGATTCTAGGCCAAGCAACTTCGCAACCACCCTCCTTCCAAATTGTAGATCGAATCTAAAGCCTTGCGCAGCATCGATCGACAGTACCATATCTTTCCTCAGGGCCTCTGACCAGATCATCACCTTGAAGAAATCGTTTTCCTCTGCCTCGTCGACCTCTGCTGTTTTCTTAGCAAATTTGGGATAGTGTAGATTCTCGGCCTCAACATCGAAAGCAGCTTCTAGCAGTCCTCTCTTAACCATGTCGGATGGCACGGGTAGGAATTGCCAGTGGTGGTGCACGCCACCAGCACGGCTGATTTCGAAGGTGACGGCACCGTACTTGGCTGAGCCGTCAGGCGCACTTGCTGCCTCAGATACTAAAGTGTGGAGGGCGTCGCGGAGCTTTTGCATCTCCAGCTCAGTCTTCCGCCGGGAAGTCTCGTCTCGTATAGCGCTGATGGAGGGTGTATGCTCGAGAGGCATGATTAGGAGGTGGTTTGGGAAGTTGAGATCTGTGAAGGTCGTGCGCGTCGTGAGGGGGCCTTTGGCAATGGTCATGTATGAGTCTTCGCCTATTGAGCAGATCATGTGTTGCTCGCATGACGGGTTGGAGAGACAGAAGAAGCATTCCGACGGTGCTGGTGGTGCGACATGCCTGCGCTTGCCTCGCCTTCCACCTTCCTGGCCATGGTGGCCGCTGTTGCCATTGGCGAAACGATGACTACTGTATGCGTCCTTTTGAGAATCAAGCTTGCGCTTCTTTGAACCAAGCGAAAACGGAGATGCAGTGACACCTTCCGGGAGCTGTATAGGCGGCCCAGCTGATGGCTCGAGAGAGAAAGCGTATATCCACTTGCGCTTGTCCGGTGTGCCGTAGGGAGCTAGGCTTAGGAACCTAGTAAGAGGTTGCGTACCGTCAGTTGTAGGATGGAAGAAAGGCTCGCGCTCGAAGAATTGTTCGGATGTAGAGAAATGGTAACGTGGTTTGAGAGCTGCGCATAGCTCGGCGATACAGTTTAATTGCTTCGGCGGCTGAGTTGCTACTTTGGATCCCACCGCAATATCTGAGGGCCAGTTGCTGGTGATCAAGATATCAGCCTCATTGAACCCTTTGGCTGTCGCAGCATCGCTATCTGTATACTGTGCTGAGTACTGATCAATGACCTGGTCAGACTGCGACACATGAGCACCCCCCAGAGTGACGATCCTGAAGCCCTCTGAAGTCTTGAAGGATGCTTTGCGACCAAGCATAATGAGATTCGGACATAGCTCTCCACCATCAGCGTTGGCTTTTGTGATGACGTCCTGGGGGAGTTTGTGATGCGCGACGGTAACGTAGGTCTGAACTGGTATTTGGATGGATCCCTCCAATAGTCTCGAGACCTGAGCATTCTGGTCCTCAGTTGCTTTTCCAGGGTCTGCAAAGAGATCACCAGCGATAATTACAAAGGCGAACTGCTGTTTGGCATGGACCTTAGTAAGAGTCTGGAAGATCTCCTCGAATCGACCATTGACATCGCCAATGATGGCACTGTTGCGGTTGTTGTTAGCAATGTCTCGCATCGAAGAGCTATACTCAGAGCTCACATTTTGTGCGCCATTTCTTGCAGGTTGATGGAAGACGTAATCTCACGACTTCTGGTTATGTGTCCTGCTTGTCAACAAGGAGGTGAACTTTTTGCTCGGCCAAAGAAAGAGGTATGCGGAGTAGTCGATTTCTTCGCCTAATCTGTTACAGCATATGCGCGCGGTGAATTGTATCACATGTCTCATTCAATAAGAAAGTGAATCAAAACTTAATTTAGACGGAATGAGCTCCTGCCACTGCTACAAAAGAGCCTCACCAATATTTGCTTCCCTGTGCAATAGAATAAATAATAGCTACGTTGATCTCATGAGCAAAACGATTGTCCTGGTCTAGAAAGTTCAGGCATTCTCGCGAGGCTCGACCCGAGCCTTATCAATCTGGGGAACCGAGGCGCCCGTGCATGCGCGCATACAACTTTTCTGGAATTTTTTGGCGGCGAATTGGCGTTGACTGAACTTCACACAAACATCCTCTGGACAACAAAGCTTAGGATGGCAGTCTCGTCGAAAGGGAAGGCCGGGAAGCCACCGAAGGTAGTAAAGCCCCAAAAAGCAAGGAAGTCGACGAAATCCTCGAGAAACCATCGGTTTCAGCCTTTTTCAGAGCGTATCGCGACTCTGAAGATCGATCCCGTCCGCCGGCGCACGAATGGAGAGAGGAGTGAAGAGCTGGAAAATGAGACGGCGACATATTTTGGGAGGAGTCTTGAGGAATGGAAGGACATAAATCTGTCGCACACATTTGCTACCTTTGCAAAAGAAGTGTCACCGCTTTGCGACAGTCTACCTGTTGTTCTGCACAATCAGGATGAGATCATGGAGTTGCTCGTGAAATACATCGAGAAGATGGATGCTCTGGCTATGGAGCCACTGCTGAACCTGCTGTCTCATTTTGCGCATGATCTGGACAGCAGATTCCATAAGCATTTTCAACGAAGTGTAGTCACAGTCTCTGCTGTCGCAGCACAGCACGAGGATCCTGCCGTTATAGAGTGGAGTTTTACATGTCTCGCATGGTTGTTCAAGTATCTCTCGAGGCTCTTGACACCAGACCTGTGCCCTTTATACGATCTCATGTCGCCATATCTGGGGAAAACTAAGCAGAAGCCATTCGTGATTCGCTTCGCAGCCGAGTCGTTGAGCTTCCTGATCCGTAAAGCCGCTACAAGCTACGAGCGTGACGAAGAGTCTCTCAACCGTATTGTTGGTCATGTTATCCAAGAATGGGAGACAGCACAATCATCAGCATCCAGCGACCTGTATGCTCAAGGCATCATGACATTGTTCACCGAAGCCATCAAGGGTGTGCAGAATGGACTCCACTCAAGCGGACTGAATGTGTTCAAAAGCTTGCTCGAACACGCCGCAAGAGTATCGAAAGCTTCTTCTCGCCTCGTCGTTGGCACTTTGACGAGCTTGATCCACCACTCCACTCCTCACACTTTCGAGCCTGTCGCAGAGTTCATCATTTCTTGGACCAATAGCACACTCGACACTTCATCTAGCGACGCATTCAGCCATATTGCCGACCCTTTACTCACAATGGTATCTGTGAGAAAAGGCACCCGAGTCGCAGACTGGAGACCGGTCATGAAGACTCTTTCTTCGGTAGTTGAAAAGGGCCTCGCCTCTGCGCAAGAGATGCAGGATGTTACCAAATCTACACTACTCACTACTTGCGCGGTTGCACTTCAGACTGCATCTTTAGAAGCGGTGGTGACCAATCGCAAGATATTCGATCTACTTCAGAAGGGTGTGTGGAGCTCTCAGTTTCTGAAGTTCTGTGACCTGTTTTCAAGGCTGGGCCGGGAAAGGTTTGATCAATTTTTGATGGTGCCTTGCTTGGAATACATTGCTGCGAATTGGAATCTCGTAGGAAATGATGGTCTCTTGTACTTGCAAGCACTCAAGTCAAGGACGTCCAAGAGCGACCTTGTGTGTCCAAGCTCCTTACAAACAAATATGCTGGAAGACCTAAGGAATATCCGACAGATATCCGGATCAGGCGAGCTTGCCATTGCTAAAGCTAATTCAGCGCTTAATGCTACCCAGCATCTCAATCTAACAGCAGATCACCAAGGCGAACTAGAGGAAGAGCTGTCCGCTCTTATCGGCTTGTTCAAAACTCAGGAAGTCTCAAACAATACGCTTCGTGATTTCGCTTTCGGTAAAGGGCTACACAGATTAGTGCAATATCCGAGATCCGCGCTTTTAAATAAGGATACGGCGCCGCTTTTGTGTACACAGAGCTCCCATCTGTTACAGCTCCCTGTCTTCTGGCAAAACTTACGGGACTTCTTGAAGCGGTATGAGACTCTCGAAGTCGATCTACAATTGGAAGCCCAGTTACAGCAAAATTTGACTGCTTGTCTTGCCAACCCGTCTCATGAAGTTAGAGAATGTGCTCTAGAAATTCTGCAAAATTTATATGAGAAGAAGGATGAAAAAATCCCACTTGTTCTGGTAACTGCGTTTCAGGTCGAGACGACACCTATCAACATCGAGACCGCGCGGGCAATCTCCATGAATATTAGGCGGATGACATCAAGCTATATAAATGATGATCTGGATGACTTGATGCGAAAAGCGATACCTACGTATTGTTTTGGGCTCTTGCATCTCAAACTAGCTCAAGCCTGGGAAGACGCCTGCCAAGCGATCTCGGAAATCTGCAACAACCCAGTTGGCGAGGACATCGTTGTCAGACTGGCCGAAGAATGGCTGAGAGGTGTTGCACCATCCAAAGACCAAGTGGCCCCGGATGTACCATTGGTTCTTGATCATACCTCCAATGATTTCCGTGTATTCTCTGATTTCGATTGCTCGAATCTCAACAAGATGCGCAGCATCTCACAACAGGTTTTCGATGAGAATAACAGCGGATATCCTTCAATTGAGGAGCAATTGCGGCTAGATCATGCTAGAGCACCTATGTTAACCGCTACGATAAGAGGACAAGCACTTAAGGCGTTAGGAAAGATCCCTTTGGTAGCTGAAAAGCACAATCGGATGCTTGTCCCTGTCCTGCTCCGCTGGGCTGGAGACGATGAAGCCCTCGAAGCTTGCGACGATCAAAGGTGGACACGTAAAGATCAAAAAGACCTCTTATCCGTTTTCGCAAAGTTTGTGAACCCGAGAGTTCTTTACAAGAGTGATGAGGTATATGATGCACTGCTGCATTTGTGTGCTAATGGTGACGTTGAGATTCAACGCTCAGCATTGACAGCCATCTATTCATGGAAGAATCAGTCTATCAACCGGTATTCGGAGCACTTGAGCAATCTGCTGGACGAAGCACGCTTCCGCGAAGAGTTGTCTGTCTTCCTTCAGAATGATGACGACGAAGAGGCCATACGCCCTGACGATCGTACAGATTTGATGCCGGTGCTATTAAGGTTGCTATATGGTAGAGCAGTGGCAGGCGGGAAGAACGTGCAGAGCTCCCGCAGGCGAGCTATCTTTGTGGCATTGTCCCGTTTTGGCTCTGATGCACTTCGACAGTACATCGAGATAAGCACATCTTCAGCTTTGGAAACCCACATCTTGCGCGATACACAGGTCGATGGTGACTCAACTTCTCAATTCTCGATGCCGCTGAGACAGCAGCTCGGAATGCTCAACATGGTTCACGACATGATAGAGACCCTTGGGCCAGATCTCGAGTCCTTTGCAACAACTATTACAGAAGCAGTAACGGTATGCACTGTCAAGGCATCGCGGCAACTCGTACTTGGGCAAGCCTCGGGCGGCGTGGGTGACGAATCACTCCTGCGTTCTGTTCGTCAAAATGGTGTCCAATGCCTTCAACAGATTTTCGCTAACCTGAATGGATCAAATCTTCAAGACTATGCTACTCTGCTGGTGTCAGAGCTTGTTACGCCTCGTGCAAGCTTTTTTGCACAGGAGAATGCGCAGTCAACATCTGCCATGTTGAGACTTCTTGCAGCATGGAGCGCTGACCCTAAGACTTCTGTTTTCCTCGTCAGCTCTGAATCACAGATCATCCCTCAACTTGCAAGTCTATTAGCTTCATCCATATCCAAAGACGAGGTGAAACTCTTTGTGCTCAGGGAGATCTTTGATTTTCTTCTTTCTGAGGGACACGACCCAACTCTGGTACAGCCGTACATCTTCGACTTGGTCCAGTCAATTAGCGCTGTCTTACGGGCTAACCCCTCAAGAGATATCCTTGCTGCTTGTGTGGCTACTATATCCCTTGTTGCCTCTCGCATTACGCAGCTCGACCAGGCACAAGAGCTGGTCCAAGTTTGCACAATCCTCCTTCGAAAACCCTCGAGGGCAGTTTCGCCAAAGACGAAAGTTGGCTTGCTACGAACTCTAATCTCACTTCTAGACTCTACTGATGCTGTGGCTGACGAAGAGCTCTGGATTACGATCTCTACTCTCTTTTCACGCTTGCATGATGCCGAAAGTCGTAAGTTACTGTCAGCTGTCCTGGTCAAGCTCTGTAAGGGGAACGAAGCTTGGCGTCAAAGCGCCTTGATATGTGAAGATCTCAATTCTCTTGCTCAGATGAATGAGCCAGATCATGTCAAGCGTGAGAGTGGATTCTTGCAGATATACCAGAGGTCAGTCGATTTCTCGACGCAGCAGTGGCAGCCTATTATGTATAATTGCTTGTTCTACATTAATGACGCTGAGGACCTGGTGAATCGATCGAGCGCCGCCAAAGCTTTGGACTGTTTTATTGGCTCAGCTCCCAATAACGATAACCTTGTGCCTCTCACCTCAGATATCCTACTACCAGGCCTTGAACGTGGCATGAGAGAGTCGTCAGAGCTAGTGCGAGCAGAGCACTTACGACTCCTGCATCGCTTGATCGAAACTCTGCCTACTTGGTCCGTTGTGAGAGACATGAAGTGTCTTACTGTTGATGGCGACGAAGAAGCGTCATTCTTCATCAATGTTCTGCATATCCAACACCACAGGCGTCTACGAGCCTTGAGACGTCTTGCTGAAGATGCTCCAACATTGAGCCCAACCAACATCAATCGCTTTCTTATTCCCTTGCTTGAACATTTCATCTTCGATCAAGCTGAAGGCGATGCTGGACGAACTTTATCTGATCAGACAATAGAGACACTGGGTGCTTGCGCTCGATCTCTCAATTGGTCGACGTTTAAAGTTACGATGCGTCGCTATCTCGATGCTACTAAGGACGAAAAATTCGAGAAAGCAATGTTCCGTCTGGTCGGCGTCTTCGCGGATGCTTTACAAGCAGTCGTAATGGGATCCAGCGAAACTACTTGCGCACTCAAAAGATCTTTCCCGGATGCTGATATCTTTACCAGGCAAATTTTAGACGGGTTCCTCCCACGCTTAACAGAATATCTGCACTACAGGGACGAGAGTACTGTTGACAAGCGAATTCCAGTTGCCTTGACTGTTGTCAAGTTACTGCGAGCTCTGCCAGATGAGAACGACTTCGCCACGCGCTTAGCGCCAGCGCTTACAGATCTTTGTCATGTTCTGCGCAGCCGTGCCATTGAGGCTCGAGACCAGACACGAAAGGCGTTGACTTCGATCGTGAGCCTCGTTGGGCCCACGTACTTTGGCTACGTCCTGAAAGAACTGCGCAGCTCATTGCAGAGAGGCTACCAGCTTCATGTACTCTCATTTACTGTGCACTCTTTGCTTGTCAATTGCGCAGACGCTTTCAAACCTGGCGATTTGGATGAAGTCCTTCCAGAGCTTGTCACGGTGGTCATGGATGATACTTTCGGCGTTACGTCACAAGAGAAGGAAGCAGAAGAATACAAGACAAGCATGAAGGAGATCAAAAGCAACAAGAGCTTCGACACACTGGAGCTCGTTGCTCGATTAGCTTCCATATCGCATGTAATCTCGCTCATTGGCCCCATCCAAGACCTTCTCCTGGAGAAACTTGACTCAAGAGCCGTCAAGAAGGTGGACGATCTACTGACAAGAATCAGGAAGGGTCTGGATCAGAACCCCACTGCAAATGATCGCGCAATTTTAGTCCTATGCCATCAAGTCATTCGCAAGGCACGAGTAGAGCATCAAAGGCCAGTCGAAGATGACGGAAGGAGAGCAGAGAGGAACAGATATCTTGTAGTACGAGAGAAGAGGGTTGGAAGTCGAGCTGCGCCAACAGCTTCACATTCATTCAAGCTTGTTAGCTTTGCTTTGAATTTGGTGCGCAAGATTGTCAAGCGACACGAGGAGCTCATGACTCCAGCCAATATGGCTGGCTTCTTACCAATTGCTGGCGACTCTTTGGTCGAGGGCCATGAGGAGGTCAAGATCGCCGCCATGCGATTTCTGACTGTCATCCTGCGGGTACCATTGAAAGAACTTGATGCCAATGCTCCAGTCTACGCCCGGGAGGCTGTCGCGACCATTAGGGGCTCGACAAGCACCACTACTGACTCAGCCAAAGCTGCGTTGGAACTACTGACTGCTGTCCTGCGTGACAGGCGCGATGCCAACATCCGTGATAGGGATTTGGCACAAGTCCTCAAGACGCTCAAGAACGACATCGATGAGCCAGATCGACAGGGCGTCGTCTACAAGTTCTTACGATCCGTTATAGGACGTAAGGTAGATGCACCTGAAGTTTATGAAGTGATGGATGAAGTTGGCAAGGCAATGGTTACAAATCCCGACAACCAGGTTCGCGAGAGCGCTCGTGGTGCATACTTGCAGTTCACACTTGACTTCCCTCAAGGCAAGAAGCGATGGCAAAAGCAGGTCAACTTTCTCGTCCAGAACCTTGACTACGAGCATCGGTCGGGGAGACAGACGGTCATGGAGATGCTGTATCAGCTTTTGAAAACGCTCGGCGATGATGTGCTCCAGCCATTAGTCCTACCACTGTTTGTGCCCTTGGTGCTGAGGATAGTGAATGATGATGACCCGGAGTGCAGGGAGATGTCTAGCGTGCTCACTGGAAAGCTTTTCGAGCGTGCTGACAAAGACGGTACTAAACAAATGCTGGGCGCGATGCGGAAATGGCTCTCTGACGAGAAGGATGTCACCACTCTTGCTGCTCTGCAGGCTTGGGCGATCCATATCGGACAAGGACTCACTACTGCAAAGGACGTGTCAGATGTTCTAGCAGCCTTGCAAAGCATCATTCAGGACCGATTGGGGGATGATCAGCAGCCAGATCAGATCTACGTAGTAGCCTCAGCGCTTCGGACCCTCGTCAAGGCATGCGAAACTTGTCCCAACCAAGCGTTCTCCTCAGCCACAAAGGGATTGTGGTCAGTCGTCGAGCGCTGCCAGTCAGCTTCTGACTTCGCCGTCAAGAAGACAGCTGCCACACTAGTTAATAAACTCGGCGACGATATCGCTAGCTCTAATAGCAAGGCTGGTGGTCTGGGATCGCTGCCTCTCAAAAGTAGCGCAGGTCTTCCAGTGACCGCAGAAGATCTACAACGTATGACAGCGTTTGGATTGAGGTCTCTCAAGAACCCAAACAATGTCGACGAAAACTTCCTCACAGCGATCGTGCGCAACCTCGTCTTCGTCGCTCGCTGCTACGCCGCCAACAACATGACATGGACTTCTACCCGCAAAGCAGCAGCAGAAGCAGAGTCCGACTCCTCATCTGATGAAGCAGAAGAAGCCAGTACAGAGGCTCAAGTGACAGCTTTTGCCTACCTCCTCAAGCGCCTCTCTTATCTCGCCCGCAACGAGTCCCTGCCCGCACAATCCCGCTCTGCAGCACTCAAATGCCAAGCTATCATGATCCAGCTCTCATCTCCGTCGTCAACCTCCCTCCAGCAGATAATGCAGCCCCTTTACGTCCTCACCGACAGCTCTATCCCGCAGCAACCAGGTGAACAGTACACAGCTCTCACGGAGGAGGCAAGGGAAGTGCTCGAGCTCCTTCAGAAGAAGCTCGGCAGCGAGGCGTATGTGGCTGCCCTTAATGCGGCGAGGAAAGCAGTGCAAGGGCGCAGAGACGAGAGAAGGCAAAAGAGGAGGATTGATGCTGTCGCTGCGCCGGAAAGGTGGGCGAAGGAGAAGAAGAGGAAGTACGAAGTCAAGAAGGCCAGGCAAAAGGCTAGAGGCGTCGAGGCGAGGGGTCAAAGGCGAGGATGGTAGTTGTCGGAAAGTATTGTGAAATCAACCGTTCGCACTGCTTCGGCGTTGCTGTGGCGTGTTCGCGTTATGCATTGAAATGGAAAAAGCAGGGGATGACTGGATAGATTGTATAGATACATACAGAAGGAACCTTCGTCTGACGAATTGTATACTTGAAAACAGGAAATTGACTTGACGCCAACAAGTTCGATTCAATTTGCATTGTCGGTTACAATCCTTCTTTCTCTTCTATTTTGCTAAGCACACTTGTATTACTAGAGGATACCAGGATTGAAGGAACAATAAGAGGGGGGTGATATGTGTGTGTGTGGGTATCTAAGGCATGCCATGCGCTATTGGCTCGACCTTATCGCCGCTGAAATCTACAGATTGAAACAGTGATTGGTCAGGTGCGGATCATTTCCCAAGTTTTTCTCTCCCAACAAAAGACCTCTGATAGCTTGTGTTGACTACACTCACGACTTGGCGACATAGCTCCCACTGACGAGTTTCCTCACGGTGCTAATGGGCTTCCAGCCGCCGTCGTCGTCGGCGAAGGGGTCGGCAGCGGCACTCTGCGAGCTGACAGCAACGCCGCTACCCCCGACTACGCCAGCTTCATCACTGCCGGAGATCTCCCACCTGGCCTCGATGGACGCGGCCTTGGCTTCACCCTCTGTTACGAAGCGCGCTAGGAGCCTCTGTGCGGGGCCGCCTGGTGTCAGCGTCACGCTCCCGATCTGCCAATAGATCAGGTTGCGTTCGCGCGAGAAGGTGCCGACGGGCTTGGACTGGCAGGAGGTCGGCTTGGCGCCTTCGAGGGTCAAAGCGAGCATGACATTGGAGACGACGATGCTGTCATGGCCTTGTGGGAGGACGAAGGATGGGTTCAGCGTGTAGCTGACGATCACAGAGGTCTGGCCTGGTTCGATCCTGAGTGCGGGAGTCATCAAAATAGGCGCTGCTTGAGATCCGGTGCTGTCGGCGCTGACCCGGTATTTGAAAGCAATTTGGGTCTTGCTCAGACTGGCGGTGTTGACTGAATATTCGCCCTCCTTTTCAGGTCCTTGGGAGATGAAGGCTGGGTTGGGGGCGATTCTCTCCAGGGTGGAAAAGTTGTCAAGGCGGATGTTTACGATAGGGCTAGACTGGCTGTCAGTGGGATGGTAGGCCATTGCAATTTCGCCGAGCAGAGATGAGGAGATGAGCTTGTTATCCTCGAAGCGCGCGGTAGCAGTCTCGACAATGGAGGAGCTGAGCCCTTGCTCCTGCAGATCAGGGTGTTTATGACCCTGGCTTGTGGTGCTCGAGAGAGATTTGCCTGATCGGATTGATTGATTATCCGCGGTGGCCATACGCGATGCAGGCCTTATAGCCGAGGAATGGTCTGCTGGAGAAAATGGCGAGAAAGGTGCTCCTGCAGAAGCAGCAGCAACCCCTCCAACTGCCGCGCCTGCGGCAGCAGGTGCAAAATAGTTCGTCGAAGGTGATGCGCCTGCGCTAGAGATAGCGTCAGGCGACTGCACTGGTGGAGCTTCCCTTGTGATGGATTCAGGCGGCGCAGAGGGTTCAGGGAAGGCCTGCGCGGGAGAAGACACAGCGGGCTGTGGAGGCGAAATCGAAGGCGAGATTTCACCAGCAGAAGATGCTGAGCCTGGCATTGGTGGCTGCAAGATCATCGAGACTGGGGGCTTCTCCCCCCGACGACCGCGTACAGTCCCGGTGCTTCGAGAAGGTGGCGGTGCTTGCTGCGACCTGTATTAGCATGGTATAGAGCAGAGTACTGGGGGAAACGCTTACAGTTTGGAGCTTTGTGGCCATGGCCGCCAACACAGCGTCTGCATCAGCACCGCCTTCTTCTTGGATTGGCTTGTCACGGATGTTCACATTATATTGTGGTATGGAACCATCAGCAGACATCGCAGCATCATGTTGTGCCTGGGTGATGGGGTCCAGACCGGCAGGTGGCACAGAGTAGCCCTGGCTATCAGTACGTGAACGCTGCTGGAAGCCTGGATCGACTGCGCGCTCGGTTTGCGGTGGTGTTTGAGACAATGGTGCGGGCTCGGGCTGATTTGGTTTTGGGGGGTCAAGATCAGCCAAGTCGCCCTGATGGCTACCGTTGGGGATGGAAAGCTGCGGCGGCACCGCAGAAATAGGCCTTGATTCAGTGCGAGCGGGCGCGCCGTTCACTTGCTCAGAGGTTCGACGTGCAGGCGCTGGAGCCGGCTCATCGTGCGACCTGGAAGCCCTGAGGAAGCTACCGATGCTTCTAGATGGAGAGCTAGGCCTTCGCTCAGGCTCTTCTTCTGGGATTGCTAAGTTCGTATCCTTCTTCTTACGACTAAACAGACTTCTCTTTCCCTTCTTGTCGTCTTTCTCAGATGCGTCTGCTGTCTCAGCAGCGATGTTCTCAGCACCAGGAGGTATCTTGCTCGAGCGCCTTGCGACAGTGAAATTCCGCTTCAGTCTGCTGGCAACGCTTTTCTTGTCCCCTCCTGGTGTCTGACCCTCATCTGATCTAAAGCTTTCTGTAGGAGGAGTGAGTGAAGGTCTCGAAGGCGTGCCCGAAGCCAAGCTGGAGCGCGTTGGCTGCCCAGTACGTGACGATATGGGGCCACCAGTTGCAAGGGTCTTGAGCGCGAATGTCTTAATCTCATCGGCGGTCTCTACGTTCAGCAACACATTCAGGCATTGTTCAGCGTTCGACCTGAGCTTCTCTACAAGATCTGTCTCATGTGTCTGGAACTGGGTGAGCACATCTCTCAGGTGGTTCAGTCGTGCCTCATCTGCTGCCTGAAGACTTTCAAAAATGTATGGAGCTTGGGTCTCCCACTGCGCCGAAGCGTTCTCAAGGCCGTCGCTTGCATTGGCGACTCGGTTCGTGTCAGCGCCGCCTCGGTCAGCAACTTTGTCGGCTTTCTGCTGCGCGCGATCGAATTCCTTGGCCAGCGCAGCCAGGTTTCCCTGCTGGTTCGACATTGCTTTCATTTCTCGGTTCTGGGATTGGAATTGGCGCAGCGGCTGCTCGACATCGATCTCGATCTTGGAGGCCAATTGGGAATGCGAGTCTGCCATGCCCTCGGCTGCATTCTTCAAAGCATCCCAAGGGACCGAGAAGACAGAGCTCCTTCAGTTGCTGTCAGCAGCAGCACCGCATTGCAATGAATGTAGGGTATGTGATGAAGTAGCTGGCGTACCTTATATCGACTCCATGCAGATTCTTCCTTGCCAGCGCATGCAAGCCGCTGCTATACTGCTCTTCCAATCTCCTCCTCTCAGCCAGCCAGTCAGCGATAGCGGCGTTCATCTGACCAATCTGCCGTACACGGTCATCGAGGATGTTGACTGCCCGGTCTGGCTGCAAGCTAGGCTACACCCAAGTACACATCAGTATTCTGTACGTGCCAAAGTGTGTTTCGTTCCAGACACTGCCGCTGCGGTAGAAGGCCTGCGGCCATCCACGCCATCTTATCACAAGCCCCCTTCTAATCTTGACGTCCGAATCATTCCACTTTCCTGCCAGGGCCCGCAGTAACGCGACAAGTGACCCATTGAACCCTCCTCCACCTTCCCCTCCTATTGCAGAAGGCAGTAAGTAACAACACGGACGACTTACCAGCATAGCCGGGTAATCCGTCCGATCAAGCGCCATCGTGACTACTCAACGCACCTCCGCGCAACCTGCTGGCGGTCTCTAGTAATATCCAGCCACAGCAGACCGTTCACACAGTCCGCACCAAATGTCAAAGGGATCGCGCGACGATGTGTCCTGTTCGGCAATGCCTAGAATGAAGAGGGACGGCAGGAAGGAGGAGGCACAGTGTGAGTGCTTGGATAGGCAGAGTATGCCAGCAGCGAACAAAGTAGTAGCTAAATCAAGCACCAAATAGCCAAATGCGACAAAAACGATATCGAGTCCAAAGGTCGATCACGCGCACGCACACAAAGGCAAGCGAGAGCTGAGGAGACTTATGAGATGCTGGCAGAATCAAGAGGTTATGTGGGAGGTGGTATGGCAAGGCAGAGTATAATATGGTGTATCTAGCATTGAGAGCGTAAGCTCCATACACGCACGGCTGCCACCGGGAGTCCAGATAGAGTGGAGGGAGGGAGACAGCTCTTAGTGCCCGTGGCCGTTGGCTGCTGCTGGCTGTGTGCTGGGTTAGTAATGAGACGGCGAGTGACGTTTTTCCGTGCTGCGTTCGAGCCGCATCTTGCCGCGTGTCGGGACATCCTCTGTACTCCAGTCATATGTATGTAAAACCCATGATCTAGTTTGGGATGAAGATGGGGTGAGATGACACTCTTTCGTTCTCCTCATGCTTCAGTACTCTGGGTGGTCATCGCCCACATAAAATGCAGAGAGGGGCACTCTAGAGTGGTGGGTCAAGGCACATCACAGATATAGTAATCAACAGTGCGGTGGCTGTCGCACAATCCATCTGTCTAGCTTCGTGAGGGTAGGTCGGTATGTGGGTTGCGCTACGGTGCAACCGGTCGATGGGGTACATAGCCCTGTGGTACGGGTTCGCAGAGCTAGAATGGAGTCTCAATGTGGGAGGATGGAGCAATACAGCGGTGCGTGTGGGTGGGTCTGCCTCACCTTCTCGCGTGGATGATGTGACAGGCTAGAGGCCACTGAGGGCAGCAGATAATACAATATACTAATACACATGAGTTTCATCTATCTATATGATCAAATACAAGCTGGTCAGAAAACTTGGCCCGACGAACAGGCCGACCCAAAACACGATGTTGCCCAGCACGTTTTTGTCCTTCATGAGTTTCGTCCTGCTCAGGGTCACCAGCGGCATCTGCAGCAGCTGCATCATGAGCAGGTACCCCCGGACCTTCTTGAACAGGATGGCCATGACGAACTCGTGCACTAGTGCGCTGAGCAGGAATGTCATGAACGTCGCCGCGTTCCTGCTGAGGTGGAAAGTCGAGATGGAGCTGTGGTAGACGTGCCTGAGGAGGAAGTTGTGCACCGGCCTGTTCCAGTCGCGCGCATACTGGTCCCATGAGACCGAATTCCACCAGTCGCCGTAGAAGCCACGGTCGGCGAAGCGCGTCACCTCTGCCAGCACGTTGAGGATGCACTCCCAGATCACGTACCAAGTCAGGAGCTGCTCGATGAGCAGTGGGAAGAGCATTTCGCTGACGATCCAGGGAAATTCGCGCCAGCGCTCTTCGACACTCATACCGGCTTCTTTCATTGCGAGAGTCTTGGCAAAGGGAGGGTAGAGGAAGGATTGGGAGATGACCATCATCACGCAGATGACACCAAACGTTGCAGCGGTCTTCTCGGCGACATAGTACCAGTTCGTCCGCTCCTGACGTGGGTACTCGAGCTCGTATACGAGAGTTGGTAGAAAGGTCCAGTCTGCAAAGTTGCTCAAGGTGAGGTTGTTTGGATACGCGTTTTTACCCGAAGTAGACTTGCCTTGCAGCTCCTTCGTCAATTCGTCAATCTCGATCTGGATGACATCTTCGAAAGCCTCCATCTGTGCTTGATCGAGTGGGCTGCCCGATTCGATTGCAACTGCAACACTCGCGACGTCAGACCTCTCGCTTGCCAGGTTGGTGCTTGTTCGAGGCCCTAACGACGGTCTCCTCGTCTTTGGTGCGGAACTTTGTCTCGAATGAGACGCTATAGACGGGAATTCAATTCCAGTTGCTGTATCCATGCGGACTGGGCTGTTCGGCGCGCTCGAGACAGGCTCCATGTCTTTGAGCAGCTGCAGCTTGTTCTGCAACATGCGTCTGCGCCTGTACACACTTGACAGGTAGCCATTGTAGAACGAGTAGCTGTGCTGCTTCATCAAAAAGACGAGAGCATGCAGCACGATGAAGATAGTGTGTGTCCATGGCCACTCACGATACCAGGTCCACCATATCACCATTCCCAGGTAGCCGGATTGCCAGATGTTCTGTATGATCCAACCCGACTTCGCCCACGAGAAGTAACCCCAGGTGATCAGTTTCTGGAAGAGCAAGCCCTGTACCGTTGCGCCGCACATAATGGCATCGGTCAAGGCCAGAACCACTACATCGCGACTGAACATCATCTTCAGCACCTGGTTCCTCCCAAGAATGCTGCCATACTCGCGCCAGTTGTGCATCGCTACTTGGAAGAATATAGACACCATCGCTATCCAGAACAGGGTAAAGAAGCCGAAGAACGGACTCTCGCTCGATGCCGGATTTCGAGGATCGAATGTCGTGAATTGACGTGTGAACACCAGATCACGGAACCGTATGCGCGGCTTCTTCCCAGTATTGATCTGCTCCTGACGCTCGATACCTTTGCGAAGGACCTCCC
Source organism: Polychaeton citri CBS 116435 (assembly GCA_010093785.1). Taxonomy (NCBI): domain Eukaryota; kingdom Fungi; phylum Ascomycota; class Dothideomycetes; order Capnodiales; family Capnodiaceae; genus Polychaeton; species Polychaeton citri. The sequence goes on from MU003783.1 coordinate 267,126, forward strand.
GTATCTCAGGGTCATCTGCAACGATGACATAGTGGCCCTTTCGATCCGTCTTCTCCAATCGGATCTGTATACTCCTCCTCCTCGGGCCTTTCGGTCTGCCATTTGAGATGGGTTTTGCTTCAGTTGAAGCAGGATACCCCTTTTCCCTCATGCCTTTCAAACTCCCTTCTGAAGGACGAAAGTCGTCGTGTAAGCTCTTTCTGCTATTTGCAACAAGAGTGTCTGGATCTAACTCCAGATCGTCATAGTCTTCGATGGTATCGTCACAAGAGTCAGACGCTGTACGCTCTGGCGACTGCGATTGTGACTGAGACTCAGTAATGGTGTAGTCTTGCGACGCCTGTGCGCCAGCGTCATGAAGAGGGGCATGTCCAGCATTATGAGCAGTCTGATCGATTACATCGTCGTGCGCTCTCAGGAGAGCAGTGCTTCCGTCCCGGCTTATGGTCCCAAGCAGTTGTGGAGCGTCGAAGGTATCTCGGGTCGAGAGCGGAGGCCGCTCATCTTGCGTGTCCTGGCCAACAGCAGTCATCTGTAAAAGGGTTCGCAGGGTCTAACAAGGTCGGCGATCGGGTCGGCGCTGTGAGGGGTCCGGTCACCTATTTTGAATTGCCAATAGGTTCAAGAGCAAGTAGCTGAGAAATACTGGGAAAATCATCAGAAACCGTAGCTAGATTGGACTGTGAGAGCAATTGCGAGGATTCACATTCAGAATCGTCCGTCCAGTAGCCAAGATTGCGCCGACCGAGAATGACGTTATCACCGTTGCATCACGGCTGATTAGTATTGCGCGAAAATGGGTTGTCTATTGAGCCAGTGGCGATGGATATGTTTTGCCGAGTCTATATTGAACGTGCCTACGGGTGTGCGCTGTTCAGCTTGTGGTCTCGGTGCGTAGTTTAAGGTGTTCAATAGACACCCCCCCATCACGACGCGTCGTACGACTTCGGCGCGAAGCTGCAAGCTCTACGCAAGGTGACAGGGGCAACCCGCGTGGAGGTGATGATCGTCAGTTGTGGCTACAGCATCATAGAGACAATACTGATCTCTTACATCTCACGTCTATCTACCAGAATGCAAGCAAGAAATCAAAAGCTGGGAGAAGGAAAGTGAGTCAAATTGCGAACTGAAATTCTCATCTAGGTACCTGTACAGATTCATGCACCGAGTTTATGCGGCACACAGGGTTGCCGCCTGAATTGGCGACGTGCAGTAAACTGCCGCAACCACAATGATTTCATATGATTTTCTCGAAGAATCAAGCTATAGAGCGAACTCTGCAGTGGACATAGCCCTGCAGTAGTCTATCAGATACAACCCTCGATGGGAAATAGTGAGAGCTTACCCGCATCCTCTCGTAGCCAAATCTCAGTTATGTCTCAACCCGCCATCGACGAGGATGACCCCTCATACTACCCACCATCATTCGTAGTCCAGCCTGTCTCCGGCACTCACAAAGCCACTATCATCTGCCTCCATGGCCGCGGTGACAACGGCAAGCACTTTGGGCAGCTGTTCCTTCTGGCCATGGGCATCTCTACCGACGATACTGGGACCAAACCCTCCATCTACGACTCCGAAACTCCTTTATTCACAGCTCTCCAATCAGATCTCCGCGACACAAAGTTCGTCTTTCCAACTGCATCTCGTAGACCTGTGAAAGCTTTCAAGAACATCCCGCAGCACCAGTGGTTCGATATCCTCTCCATCAAAGACCAGGAGAGAGAAGTCGAAGTCCAATATGAAGGCCTGCGTGAGACGACGCTGAATGTGCACGGACTGCTTCGTGAGTCTATCGCTGAAGTAGGTGCAGACAATGTCGCGCTTTGGGGTTTGAGCCAAGGATGCGCGAGCGCTCTAATAGCAACACTGCTCTGGGAGGGAAAACCTTTCAAAGCATGTGTAGGTATGTGTGGATGGTTGCCTCTGAGAAAGGGCATGTCGGATCACACAGCTGCAGCCAAGGCAGATATGGAAGATGATGACCTGCGGACCTACAAAGGTAGCGAGGCCAATATGGCTCTTGATTCGCAGCAGTCCACTCCTCTACAAACGGCTAGGAATTACCTTACCGACATCTTGAATTTGCCACCAGGATCAGACGCAAGTATGTCCAATCCTCTAGAAGCCAGTCTTCTGAGCATCCCAATCTTTCTAGGCCATGGCCTGCTTGATGATAAGGTCCCAATCACCCTACATGCTGAAGCTGCTACGTTGCTTGGGCGGCTTGGCTTCAGCATCGAGTGGAAGCAGTACATGAACCTCGGTCATTGGTACTCGCAGAGCATGTTGGCAGACATAGCCAGCTTCACGCGGAAGCAGACGAAGTGAGCCCTCTGCTTTGGGAGAAGCAGAAATAACTAAGCTTCAATAAGAATGAATTGTGACATTTACCGCTGAGACCGCTGCATCTGAAGACGGGTAGTATTCCCTGCCTTTATTTCATCCACGCAGTACCAACCAAAAGCTCCTACCAATGGGTATCTCGTGCTGTATGACTTCCATAACCAGCCTAAAACACTATACTTGAAAGATCACTCGCCACCTTTAGCCCCAACAAACACATGCCTAAGATCGCCACTGCTTCTCTCAAGCTTCAAACTCGATCTCGTCCGCTCCTCGTGCCAACGACTGAGCTTCAACGTCTCTTCTACCTCCTTCGTCAACTTCTCCACCTCATCCTCTACCTTTTCATCCGCCGTTCGTTCCTTCTCAGGCTCGCTAGCTTTACCAAGCTCAGCAGCCGCTTTAGGTGATGTAGCCGCGTGCAAGCTCTCCAGATCATCCAGCCAACCACATGCTTTCGCCAACTTCCTAACACCCATATCACAGTCGCCAAGAAGTAACACATCGTCTGGTCTCGAGCCGATCCCTCCGACTTGTTCCATGTTTATTAGTATGCGTGGCGTAGCATCCTCTGACATTTGCGGTAGGCTTGCGAAGGGCTGGACTGTTAGACTGGACCCCATTACGATGATAAGATCTGCTTGTGTAGGCAGCATCCTGTTCGCGAAGAAGTCTGCTGGCAAAGCCTCGCCGAAGAATACGATGTCGGGTTTGACAAGGCCGTCGCACCCGTGACATCGTGGAATGGTCTTGTTTTGAATGTGTGTCCTGATCTCGTCGTCTGGATATGGGTTGCGACATTCAATGCAACTCTGCGACGCGAAGCTCCCATGTGCCTCGACAATCTTGTCCCCAGGAACGCCAGCCTCGCGCTCCAGGCAGTCGATGTTCTGCGTGAAAAGCTTGAGCAACAGTCCCTTGTCATGCAGGAGCTTGATGAAAGAATGTGTGACGGTCGGCCGGAACTTCCCAGGATATAGCTCCTGGGCCAACGTGTAGAATGGTTCAGGCTTCTCCCTGAAGTAAGAGATGTCAAATACGGCCTCTGCATAAGGCAGATTCAGCCTGGCGAGATTCGCGTAGAGCCCAGTCTCCGGGCTACGGAAATCGGGTATCCCAGCTGAAGTTGAGATACCGGCGCCGGTCATGACACATATCTGCCGTACTCTGCCGGAAAGGATGTATTCTGCGACAGCCTCGAGCGTCCGCGACGAGAGGGTCACGGACGGTGTATTGGGCGACAATGGGACGCTTTCGTCCTGGCCCATGTTGAAGAATTTGCCAGAACGCTTGCTCCGTTGAGGTTTGGGTGGCTTGCCACCTTTCTGGCCGCGGTGCTCTTTATGTTTGCGACCTATGGTTGCTGGTGCTTGAGTAAAACGGGGGTGGTGGCGAATTGCGTAGATCTATTCTATTGAGAAACCTAACTCAAAGGACGCGACGTGAATCTGATGGTAAGGAACAGGAGGTAGGAGAAGAGTGAGTCATGCAGAGGTATCAGCCCAACACACCGCCGATGATGAACACTTCGAATCAGGCTTCTTGAATCATTCAAATGGCTGCGAAAGATTTTATAAGCATACGTGCCCTGTTGCCTCCTAATGTATACACGCTGAAAGATTGATGTCTCAAGCCTTGAAGTAAAAACCCCACTCCCATGGGGCGGCGTGAGGCAGAACACCCACGGCTTATCGATAGCCTTGATAAGCGTTCTTATCGTCGCAGGACGAATTTGTTGGAGAGGGACAGGAAAAAAGTTCCGGGCTGGAAGCTCTTTTCCCAGACCGCATTAAGCACACCGCAACCTCATATCTAGTACACATCACTGGTCTTGGAAGATGGCTGACGTCACAATGAGCGACGTCGCAGCCGCTGGTGTCGATACTGATACCACCGCCGATGAGATCCTCCTTGCTGCAACAAACCACGACCTCGAGTCGCTAAAGAAGCTCTTGAAGACCGGCAACGCGAATGTTCAAGATGCAGAGACTGGTTTCACACCTTTGCATGCTGCCATCGCATCATGCGCGCCAGACGAGGACTTGGACGAGGATATGGAAGCCAATGGCGAGAGTGACGCCGTGCACAGCAATGCTCTAGAAGAGGAGGCTGCATTAGAGACGCTAAAGCTTCTGTTCGAGAATGGCGCAATCTGGAACGAGTTGGACCTCAACGATGACACACCTGGTTGCTTAGCGCACAGGTTAGGGCTGACGAAGCTGTACGAGGCTGTGGTGGCCGCGGGCGTCAGGGCTGAATTGCTCTTCAACCGGATGGACGACTTCGAGCTTTTGGTCGATGAGAGCGATGAGGAGGAGGGCGAAGAGACCAAGGCAGAAGAGGCTGTAGAGATCCATCAGCACGAGCCAACCGCGGAGCAGGCTGACTCGAGCGTGCCAGCCATCGGGGTCACAACTACTGAAGGAGAAGACGCGGCCCCAGATGAGTCGACAGGCCCTGTCAAGCTGAAGAACCCAAATGTAGTATCCGCGGACTACCTGACATCGGAGCTCACCTACACGAATGACGGAAAACTGCTTGATGAAGACAAGAACGCTATCATGATGGACTGGGAGACAGAGATCATGGGAAGATCAGTGGAAGCCCTCTGCCAACGACCAGGCTTGCGAACCATGAACGTCGGTCACGGCATGGGCATTGTCGACGGCAAGTTCCTCGACAAGAACCCTGCCATGCACCACATCGTTGAAGCACACCCTGCAGTTATCCAGCGACTTAAGGAGACAGGCTGGTACTCTAAGCCCAACGTGACCGTCCACGAGGGCAAGTGGCAAGACGTCTTCCCCAAACTGATCGCCGAGGGTCTGACGCTGGACGCCATCTACTACGACACCTACGCAGAGACATACAAAGACCTCAAAGAGTTCTTTGCTGAGTACGTCATCGCTCTGCTCGACCAGAACGGGCGCTTCGGCTTCTACCACGGCCTTGGTGCGGATAGACAGGTCTGCTATGACGTCTATACCCAGATTGTCGAGATGGACCTGATGGACGCCGGTATGGACACCGAGTGGCAGGTACTAGGAGTGCCTGATTTGGATGGCGAGGGCCAGTGGAAGGGTATCCGTAGGAAATACTGGGATGTCGACATGTACCGTTTACCGACTTGTCAGTTTTTGAGTGCGAAGCAAGCCAGCTAGACGAAATCCGATATATATTCCAATCGTCAACTTCGAACTTGCCAGATATCGTCTGCGCTCGATCCAGGCATTCATGCAAAGTCATCCACTATAATAAATGTAGAAGATGTTATCGATCCGAATCAAGTATGGAGTAGATTAAACTTGAAGAGCAAGCCTACAATTGACTACGTTCCTTGATTCAAACGCAATTTATATCTAGATGGGTGTCTGAATATGATCCAAGATAACGTGATGTCTACGCGCATGCGGCACAGTTTCATGGACCACAGCCAGCATTGATTGGGCAACCAGTAGCTTATCCAACGATTACCCCGCGCTCCTCAGCCGCAGATCGAGCGGATGTTCATTCAAAGAAGCTTGTACACAAAAGATAAATATCTTTGGACGGTGGTGTACACTGGCTCGCAGATTACGAGTGCTGTTTCCAGTCGGCCACTATTACACATCCAATGCTCCAACACGCGTCCCACAAGCTCAGGCCCAATGGAGAAGTCGTCTCACCTTGACGAGACGTTAACTCCTTCCAAGCCTTCTTTCCACATCCGTTTGGCGAAGGCAGATGATGGATATGGCATCTTCGACATCTTCCAGCAGCTGGTACAAGCGGGCATAGGCACCACTCGCGACGAGCCATCGACTCTGAAAGAGATACAAGCCTTAGTGGACAGTTATTCGAGTGTTCCAACCCCGCTCCTCAAGATGTTTGTTGCCGAAACTGATACATCGCGGACGTCAAATCACTCCGTCTTTTTGAAGAAATTGGTTGGATCCACACCCAATCACTCTCTTGTCGGCTGTGTCATACTGTTCCCCTACAGGTCGACTGTAGGACCTGTCCGTGCCCGCTGCTTCTCTCGGACAGGGAGCATGAGCATCAGTATAATTGTGAGATCGTCTCTCGATCAAGGATACCTTCAAAAGGTGCGAGCCGCGCTCATCGAACAGGTCCTGGCGGCATGCCGAGAACCCGACTCTCCATACAAAACTATAGTCGTCGAAACCTCCTTCAAGGAGGATGAGCCTCGTTTACAGGATAACATTTACACGCTACAGGAAGCTGGATTCCAAGTTGTCGGCAAACTAGAGGCGGTATTGGAAAGTAATGGCGTTCTGTACGATCGAGTGTTCCTGCAAAAGCGTCTATGACTTTCCGACGCGAAGCTGGCTCACAGACTCGAAATCGACAGCTATACTTAGTTACACGAGTCGTTACTCATATACTGCCACGCTTTCGTCGACCAAAGCTTGCTCTAGAGATTGGCCTGGTCATGTAAAGCGCACTGCAGTATAGACCTAATTAGACTGAGCACGGGCTAGGTAGCTGGGAGCTGTCCTGAGCTGGCTGCCCCTCTCATATACTCATATTAGCGGCACAGAATGGGAAGCGGAGTGCAAGAATACTGGTCTAACACATAGAATCACAGAAGTTTGCTGCAGATACCGAAGACTATTTCCACGATCATAGTCCACCGATCGTGTCACTTATATCTGACCGCTACCATTATGTGTTGTTAGAGTGTGCCACAATTAAACAATCAATGCTCAAGTTGTAAAATGGCATCTTTTGGGCTTCGTCTTCCAAATACCGGTTCGTTAAATTAAGTGGTAAACCAAAATGATCTGGATGCTGAGCTCTCGTGGACATTGACTGAGAAGCCAATACCCGGTCGTTGCTCTGTCTTAATCACTTCTCTCATCTACGACCACGTCTATTTCAGCTAGGTGTAGTCAAGCTCGAGCGGTCTCATACCAGTAATCGCTTGTCGCGCGTATTCACTCCGACCTTGAAAGCGCGATGATACCTCGATGCCACTGAGCAGTTGATTTGAAGACGACGTGGCAGCTTGATGTCGTCGCTGCGATTACGTCTCTAAGATCAGGTAGACCCGCTCCCGGGTACTGTTGCTTCAAGCGTAAACTCTGGAATAGATGCTCCTGCATATGCGATCTCTCTATGGCATAAGAATTACGGAATGCCCATCTTGCAGCTGATATCAATAACAGAATTTCATAGATCTTTTAGCAAATCTGTAAAGGCTCTCGTACATCAAGACGAGTGGAGGGATGCATTAAGTGATTCGGCAGTGATAGCATGTCCGATTGGTCAATTCAAAGACCTGGCTCGGTCAGAGAAGATGGTGTGGCGGCGCGGTAGGGCCAAGAATGGGGTTGATAGTAGCAGAAGCGAAGCCAGGAAGTTTTTGAAACAAGGGAATTGGAGACACTCGTAAAAAAACAGGTGGAGAACAGGAGATCCCGTAGACCTCACGACGTGATCAGGAAGCCCTTTTAGCCTGCCACATCTGGCCCAATAGCTTCAAATAGTCATTATAAAATCTAGTCAACTAATCTCGTAGCTCTGTGAGAAACGAACTATAAGTTACTACTAGTTAGAGTTATTACTGATAGCTATGAAGCTTATCTAGAAATTCTCCAAACACATTGCGTTGTAATATGTGGATCACTTGGTCGGAACACACTTTAGAGCTATACAGGCACGCTGGAATTAATCATAATATTTTCAAAGCATCCGGAGTTAACTGTAGTGAACTCTGACGTAAGAATAATTATAATATTGACAATATCGACGTTTGGTTCGGAGCAGATATAGAGCTTTTCTAGCACCAGCTAATCAGAATATCCCTGAACTTGCATTGTTTACACAATCTCACAACATCGCCCTGATCAGACACGTGAGTGTATCTCAGGCAAGCAATCTAACTTGTACGGGTCTGGCTGAAGTATCTATATAGCTAAAGCTCCATCACCAACTAGATCAACACTGCGACCATGTAATGTGGCGTTTTCTTCTGGGTCGCCTGGATGTCGGTTGAGAAGAGGCTTGTATATGGGCTAAGACGCGGGTATGTGACTCGACAAGAATCTTGATTGCGGAAAGTAGCCTTGCGTTCGTGCCTCTGTTACGGACAGGCTGGTCGCTTCCACCGCTAGCCATGATCTAGCACGTATAATTTCAGTTTTTAGATCCGGACATTAGATGCCTTCGTTGGTTTCCACCTTCTTCGCTACAGTAGAACTCCTGACGCGAATGAAAGGCGACCTGACCGTATGAGTTGACAACACATAATATTGCAATACTCGTGCAGTGCTCTACATTCAAGCTTTTTCTACGGCAGATGTTGAGATCGTAATGATGCTGCCCTTATTATATATGACAGCGTGCAAGAGCACAAAAGTTTTCCATGACACTAATTCATACTGACATAAGCAATGCCATCATAGGAACTCATAAGTATGCTAGAACGGAACCTCGTAGTCTTTGGTTCTGCTTGTCCGAAGAAGCCGATCGATTGCGCTCACATGCCGATTCATGCCCATGCAAAGCTTCTATATCGATTCAACAGCTAATACGTAGGCTGCCTGGAGACATGAGAATGCTTTCTATGGTCCAGATCGTCGTTAGCCTGGAGTCTTGAATGGCAAGCTGCCTTATTAATGCGTAGTGCCACAGCGAAGTACGCTGTGATGGATATTGATAACGTCAAGATGCGGCTTGGAGAATTTTTGAGAATTTTTGAGAGGTTTGCATGCTGCTTAACGTTGGAGTAGCGCGAAAGTTGACATCGTGAGCTGAAGGCTAGAATATCTTGGACCTGCAAAGACCAAAGATCCGAGCCGGGGTCTGACAGAGACTAGATATGAATTCGGATATCTCTTCCCTGGCTTTCGACCGGGACATAAGTGCACCAGTTGCACGACAGTCTCAGTTCGCCAGCAAAGGTTTTGGTGACCGATCTGCCGACAATGTTGGTCAGACTGAGGTTTTCTTGGAAGGAGGGCAGTCGCAACTGGTATTGGGCAGTCACTACCAGAGCTACGGCTTGAAAGCATTGTACATCGATCAATAATTCGCCAATACTAGGGCTACAGTGATTGCATAGCCTATCCACTTGGTTGGCCAGCATTTGTTCTTCGACGCTGCACTTGAGAGATTGGGCGTATTGCAATATATGGCACGGTCTTGCGAGCTGTTCTGCGCTAGAGATTGTCTCGCTAAGCACGAGGCAAAATCTTGCTGGAAAGTGAGCTGGTCGCTAGCTCCCGAATCGGTAACGTAGCACCATTCACAGCCTCTAATAGTGGTTACTTGACTGCCTCCGCAACACTGCTCCATTCCTAGAGTAGCATTGTCGAGACTGGGAGTGGCGCACCAATTGGAAGTCGTGTTGGCATCAGGAATGAGGGTTGGGACTCCGCCTGCGAAGCATAAGTTGGTAGGAGAAGGTGTCGAGACGGCAATGCTTGAGGATGCCATATAGATGCAGCAACTGATAAGCAGATGAAATTGATCAGCTCTCACGGAAAGAGGGCCTGAGTGCAGTCTTGTATGTTAGCATTTTGTCTCTGAGCGCTAACAGGCATCACTCAATTGCATAGTTGAGCCACAGATAATGATTGTCTTGAGCTTGCGCAGGTCGTGTGCCCCTGAGTGGCACAGCACAAGATAAGTGACGTTGTGCTGCAACCATCCATGTTGCGATATCACGGTTTTCATCGACTTGATTCAGATAACACTATACCTGTCTAGTATACGTCAAATTGCGCTACCCAATTATATGAAAGCGGGTTCCCAGCTTAATCCTTGCGGACGCTAAGCAATGCCAAGTCACATCAAAGCTTGATTGAGAAGCCAACACTTAAAGTGGACCTGCTACATATGATTGTATTGTTTCACGATAGTGAACGTTGGTATGTCCTCATCATGCATGCCACTCACACCGCTAGATTCGAGTCTTATCTACACGAATGTCAAAATCCAGCGCACTATCACGAGATGAAGGGGTTACCGCATGTACTGTGGGGCATCCAAATCATCAAACGGCCTCAAAAGATGCTACTGTTTTTAGGGAGCTTCTGTTTGACACACAACAGTATCAGCGCCTTTCAAGGTTGTTTAAGTCTCCTACCGGAAATTCAACCCTGAGGTGGCCAGTAAAAAGCAGATGATCATTAAGCTTCTACGATCACTAGATGAGCGTACTTGATGCCTGGAACGTGCTGCTGGCTAGGATACTACAGGCTCTGTATATCTCTCTGTCATTAGCTTCAAAGAAAGTGCCTATAGATCATTACCTTGCCGATAAAATCCTTGACGACACTATTGTCTGATATGTATACGAGTGGATTATAAATGTATATAGAGCCAATAGAGGCATAAAATCGTATATCCATAGGAAGCACGATTTGAGTAGCAACGACGACACTAATGCACCTCGAGAGATGAAAATGGAAGAGATCACCCAGCGTCTCTAAGAAAGTAACCTGAGAGGTCACAGTCATCGGTCGTTAGAGCTCTTCATTGGGCATACAGGTTTTCCAAAAGATCAATCAATAATTCCTGCTATCGATCGATTGACTTTTATTGGTGCCGAAACGGCTGGCGATCTTCTATGTATACTAAACTTGATCAAATCAGCAACTGCGAGGAGAGACACTGTTTTAACCTGAAGCAAAGATAAGACTGTGCCCTCACCTTGTGCCTACGTTCAACAGGTGGATCTTTAATCGAATGTACGCTGTTTAATGCTACTCGTTCTCTGCTTGGGGATACCACACTAGGTCTCTTTACTCTTTACAAAGGTGTTCCACATTTTGCGGCACAGTACTGTTGGTTGAGACTTGCCAAAGCATGAGGGAGATGAGCTTGCAAGTGAACTAATGTACATTGCCTTCGCCAGATGTAACCTCGTCCTTGAACACGGCACAGTATCGTTCGTTGGGTCAATTCAAATCATGGAAATGAACGAGATTGCAAGAAAGAATTCATGCTCGACCCCTTGAGCAGATGCATCAATTCCCTGTAACTGGCAGCACGAGACTCTTCGTTGAATCCCAATGAAGTGAGAAAAGGAGACGCAATACCAGTCGAGATGGGTATATAAACATGTCGCCAGTGCCCAGTACATATTTAGATATCTATCTCCTGCTAAACACAACCAAGCCGATCATCTCATCTTGAGTCTTGATATTACGAAATGCCGTAAGTTGAGAAGATCGTGTCGCATTAGACCGCTTGCTGACGACATACAGTCACAGATACCAGAATCTAGCACTCGCAGTGCTTGCTGCTCTCCACGTCACTGCTGCCCTGCCGACAGGCAATGGAACGTCTCACAGTGACGCTGTAGGCCCTCCAACATGTGCGGCGACGACAGTGCTTGATGGTGACGGGGATCCGCACCAAAATTACTACGAAGTCCAGGTCACAGACAACTTGAACTGTGGAATGGGAGGCACTGGCTGTTCAGTCAGCCATTTGAACTCACACACATTAGGTTATACGGTCAGCGCAGGTGCTACCCTGATTGCATGGATTTCGGGTGGCTTCAGTGTTGATGAGTCGTATACCACTGGTGAAACGTTCACCTGTAAGAAAACCTTTCTTGACAGATTGAAACAGCACCAAGTACTAATGTGATACATCAGGTGACGCTAATCCGGGTGACACAGTTTGTGTTTGGGATTCCATCTCCTACACTGCGTACACCGTTATCAATTTGAAGGCAGACTGCAGCGCACATGGTGACCCATATGTTTTGAAGTCGCCAAACTCAGATAATAGTGAGGGAGGTTACTATTGCGTGTACGGTTCTGCTTGCAGATCTGACGGACAAGGTTACTGGAACAACAATGGTCGCGCTGGCGGGCCATAGCCTGTTCTGTAACGTATCTCAGGGACGATCTTGACCGGAAAGGTGTTATCGCACTAGAGCATCGAGATATTGGGTTCTGCTCTGTCAGAACCAGTGGCGAAAGTTGATTTCATACTGCGTATGAAATATGTATATGGCTGTTTTCCTGATGTATATCAACCTCTACGCGTTCAACACTCGTGAGAATCTGATAGACTCGAATACAATTAGTCCCTCTTTCTCAATATGTTCTAGACTAAACATTTTCTTGGATAACGCAAGAAGTACACCAGTTAATAATAGAAATCAAGGGCAAGTAAAAGCGTGGGCGGTGGTGAGGCATTAAGACTATACAGCTTGTATTCATATTTCTTCCAGCCCGAACATTTATCACTCTAGGACAGATGCACTACTTCATATCTCAATTCGAATCCTGTGCCTTTGGAAGTGAATGGCAGCCTTGATACTTAAAGCTAGCGCTACCAAATACGAAGATTGATGCAATAAGGTTGTTGTCTATTCTATCACTCTTTTCCCAAGAACCGCTGACTGTGGATGATTTCCTTTCAAGCTTAGCTTCAGCTTTTTTCAGCGTCTGAATGTATGCAAATAGTTGATGGCTAGAACCTTCAGTTCCAAGTGCTTTGAAGAGAGTATAGCAGTACACAACAAGTTCGGCGCGTTCATTCACTGTTTGCTGTATGGTTGATATAGCAGTCACTCCGCACGTTGAAGAGGCTCGTTCATATACTCTTCCAGATCAAATTACGGAGACATATCCAATTGCATTCGTATCTATCTAGCATATCATCTTTTCGATAGACACTGTCACGCCGTATGGTGGTTTGATTTTGCTGTTTAAATAGCTTAAAAAGAGGCTGGAAACAGTCGAATTCGGCAAACTAGATTCGGTTGGCTGTATCGCTTCTGCATGTCGTTGCATCTTGAATGACTACAACTACCAATAAATCTAAACATAGGCTCAATTGACGAGACACTCGCATCCTACATCATGGACGGCCCGGTTGGCTCACATTATTCAGTTCAGTAACGATGATGCATGAAAAGGATAGACAACATGACACAGAAAACATATTAGTGGTTGACATTCAATAAGATCATGAAATGTCTCCCGCAGAGTAGTTTCAGGTTCTTGTCCAACTTCAATGCATTTGTATCATGAGAGGCTCCAAGATCTAGCTTCAGCGATTCATTCGTAACCTCGCCAGTACCAATTTCCGTGTGAAAGGATGTGGTCTGTATGAAGCATCCAATATGTATTATCTACTATCGCTATCGAATAAAGTCTATCTCTAAGTGTCACTCTTTTGCAGGCACATGGTAAAATTCAGGGTCAATACAGAGTCTAATGTTAACAGAAAACACTAGTTAGCACAGCATCTCATGCTTCATCAAATAAGTCGACTAGAGCACCGCAGCCCAGTAAGTATACCACCCTCCATCTTCCGGGAAGGATTTTATTATTTTCTTATCAGTAGAAGTTGGCCAAGTTCCCCTCTCTAATCTCAAACCAACATACTCGCCATCGTTTTAGATAGCGGTAGACTTCTGTTCAGGCGCGGGCAGACTGACGTCTTTCACAAAGGAACCAGTTAATGTCGCCCGCTCCATAGAGTCAGGACAATCAGTTCGCCACAACCTCTCGGGTCTGAGAGTTCATGCCATCATATGAGTCATATACACTTCTCTTCCCAAGTGTTTGAGCTTCAATCCTTCGAGTACTGATACGAGTGGTCCTCGCTTTGAGGTCGTCAGCGTCTCCATAGACCTTGTACCTAGCAACGGCGGTCAGGATGCATACAGAAACATACGGAAGGAGAAAAAGGAGAGTGCTCCGCAATCTCCTTACAGTTTTCTGTCATTCTAGGAGTTTTACTACCAAGATTTCCTTATCGTAAGCTACTTGCTCGTGCTTTCGCTGCTATGGGAGTCTAGGGTAGGAATAGCGCTACCTTTGTCTTGATGGCTCCAGACCTGAATATGTTGCACCTAGTAATAATGCTCTAATTGTAGCATAATTAGCCACGTCTCATATGAATTTGCCGTGCTGAGTTACTGTGGAACATTATACTACAATCTTAGATCGGTGCGTATACGGCGTCGCTACCGTAGGACGCAATGTTACAAGTTCAATTGTTTCCACCTAGAACGAAGCTTGATCAACGATCTCATTTAGCTCGACCCAAATCCTTTCCGCTGTCTTTTTTCCTTCTTTCGAGTTGATCCATGGTGCCGGCCTGTCATTTCGTCAGTGATTGCCATGCATGGGTCCATAGAACTATACTCACTTCTTAACTTCCATCTCATCAAGATAAGCCCCCTGCCTCCCTTTCACCTTATCAGCGGCAACGGCATCGACGATGATCTTCGCCCCCTCATCTGTTGTCCTGACGAGAAACCGTTCCGAAAGTTTCTCCGTTGCAGTCGCAGAAGGTCTCAGGCCAGAAGTACACCAGCCCGGGTTGACGAAGTTAATACACACATTAGGCTGTTCGGAAGTGGAGATCTCAGCTGCGAGCTTCTGGCCGTACAGGATCACGAGGAGTTTGGTATCCATATATCGTCCATCATAGTCTTTGATCGGCTTCTTCAACTCCTCGAAGATCTTTGGTGATTTCTTGGCCTGCAGTGTGGCGAACTTGTGCAACGCTGAATCCACGACAGTAATTCGCGGTGTGGTGTGTGTTATTGAAGCAGTCTCCTTCATCTTAGGCAAGAGTAATTTAGTCAGTAGGAAAGTCGAGACGACGTTCGTCAACACAGTTGCTCTGTGGAGATATTAGCCACCTTAAAAGCAGGACTTGCGCATTTTCGGACTCACTCGTGCCCTCCGGCAAGCTCGAAGGATTTCGGCCACATCCCAGCATTTTGAACGACAACATCCAGACGATCCAACCCTTGAGCACGCTTGGCGAACGCGCGAACTGACTCAAAGCTTGAAAGATCTAGCTGCCAGACATCAATGGTGTTCGAGTGCTCAACTTCCCGTTTGATAAACGCGCGAGCCTCTTCGCCCTTGGAGACAGTGCGGACACCGAGTATTATACGCTCAGCACCCAGACCCGCGATTTGCTTTGCTACTTCGCGACCCAGTCCAGTATTGGCTCCCGTGACTATAACCGTCTGACCCCTGAAAGACGAAGAAGGAACCGGAGGATGGTAGGTAAGTTGAGAGTAGAAGAGACTTAGAACTGCAGATGGGGATGGGCCCGACATTTTGGCACGATTTCAGATAACCTGCTCACTGTGTGGATGGATTGTTTTGGCCTCTAAGGCTGGTAGATAGGTATGCGGCATGATATTGACTCCATCTTGTGGGTGAGAAGCACGCTTCATTTAATACTGGTTTGATGTCGTGAAGGACTGCAACCTACCGGCGAGCAGTACCACGACGTATACCAGACAGTCAAGCGCCCAGAATTCTGCTGCCTAGAAACTGCGACATTTCGTGTCTACAATCACGCTAGACGCTGGAGTAAACGATGATGTTCTATTTCTCAGCGGAGATAGATTGAGCTTCAATCTTGTCGCGTTCTGTCTGGCGGAGATAGCTGGAACGGTTAAAGCCGGCGGTGTCTGTCGCGTGGCCGGTTTTATCTAGCAATTTGGAGAAACAAGCCACATTATTACCGCGGGCAAGCTGCCGGCTTTTCGAGTGAGATGGGCGGACTGCAATGCTGAGAACATTCGGTGATTCTTTCTACCTAGCTCAGCCGGATTATGAGTTTCAATCAGCAGGGAGTGTCAACATTGAGCCTATGTGCTCGTAGCTCAAACAGTTCTCCCATCGGACAGTATTGAGAGCGCCAGATAGAGAAGGATCAGTTGCAATGCGGCCACTCTTTCCATGCCTATCCTTGACCCAGAAAGGCGGACTTATAGTTGAACTTGCGCATCTCAAGCAGGTTGTCATGAACATTGGATTTACGTCATTGCATCTTTCAATTCATCAAGTTCACAGCCTCTGAAAGCGTTCTTAAAGTCGCCACATAGAGCTCCTAATGGGTCTTGCCAGATGATAGAAGAAGTTGGTCATGCTATGTGCCGGTCACATTTCCAAGGGCTTGAGCGTGCTAACAGGCAGTGTGCAAAGCGGAGGCCCTGTATTGCCTGAGGCACCTACGTGCCATCAAGTGCAGTTGACAAGACGTCTGCCTAGAAAACATAAATCACGTGATGGCCCTCTGACTCCATGTGCGGTTTACGCCTTGGTGCAAGTATCAGACTATGTCTCACTTCGTTGTCGTTGCCGAATGAAACCACCTGTTCTGTTCATTATAGCTCAAAACTACATGGTCGTTCTATCAGATCTTATGGTAGAGGTCCCTTATGTGCTGACATATTGATGACATCGATCATGTCTGTACCGAGCACTGTAACCCTGGCCCGCCGGTGGCTCGAGATTGATCAAGATCCAGCCACGCGACAGGAGATAGAAGACCTCGTTAAAGCTCAAGATGTAGACGAGCTCGAACGCCGTCTGAGAACGAGGATATCATTCGGCACGGCTGGACTTCGCTCCTCGATGAAGGCTGGGTTCGCTCACATGAATGCATTGACTGTCCTACAAGCATCGCAGGGATTGGCAGACTACATACTGCCAATAGAGACGGATGTGTATCGCAGGAACATTGTCGTGGGGTATGATGCAAGGCACAATTCCGAGAAGTTCGCTCGTCTGGCAGCTGCTGCGTTCATCACCAGAGGATTTCGAGTCCTCTGGTTTGGCCAGCTTGTTCATACGCCACTAGTACCGTTTGCTGTTGGGAAATACGGTGCTGCGGCTGGTGTCATGGTGACGGCTAGCCACAACCCAAAGAACGATAACGGCTACAAGGTCTATTGGGGCAATGGAAGCCAAATAATTCCGCCCCATGATATAGGGATTGCTGAAGCAATTTCAAACGTCAGAGAAATCTTGACCTGGGATGAAACGCTGGTTGATACTAGCCACGCCGTTGAGAACATATTTCGTGAGACACTCAGACCATACAATCAGGCTCTGTGTAGGGTGCGTGAAACGGGTCACGGCTCATGCTCTTTCACGTACACTCCGATGCACGGCGTCGGTCTACCGTTCATGCACCATGCAATGAGATTGATGGGTTTCTCAAGGAGATGTATGCATGTAGTCCCTGCACAGGCTGATCCAGATCCAGAGTTCTCAACTGTTCCTTTTCCAAACCCTGAAGAGCGTGGCGCTCTTGATCTTGCTATGAAAACGGCAGAGGAGAATGACTGCCCTATAATCTTAGCAAACGATCCGGACGCAGATCGTTTTGCTGTAGCGGAGAGGCTGCCTAATGGAAGATGGCAGCAGCTCACTGGAAACCAGACCGGCGTACTCCTAGCCTCATATGTGCTTGAAACCTACAAGCTTGGACCTGTGGAAAAACTTGCCATGCTCGCTTCCGCCGTCTCGTCTCGCATGCTGTCTGCCATGGCAAAGAAAGAAGGGTTTCGGTTTGAGGAAACGTTGACTGGTTTCAAATGGCTGGGTAATGTGGCACAGAAATTGAATGAAACAGGCTATGATGCCATGTTCGCGTACGAAGAAGCCATCGGATATATGTTCTCAAGCGTCGTGTGGGATAAAGACGGCATTGCAGCCGCGAGTGCGTTTATCAGCGCATATCTGCTTTGGAGAAGCCAGGGTCTGACACCATGGGCGAAACTGCAGACCCTCTACGAGAAGTACGGTTATTTTGAGGACGCGAACACGTATCTCATCACCCCAAGGCCAGAGGTTACAGGTGAAGTGTTTGCGCGTATACGGAGCCTTAACGGCGGGCAGCGCCCGGAAACGCTAGGCGGGAGACCCATCCTGCGCTGGCGGGATCTGACAATAGGCTACGACTCGGCTTCGGAAGATGGGACACCGGACCTACCTGTAGACGCAAGCGCCCAGATGATCACGTGCGAGTTCGAAGACGTCGTGTTTACGGTAAGAGGGTCTGGCACGGAACCAAAGATAAAGATATACATCGAAGGAACGGGCGACTCTTCGCAAGCTGCTAAGCAGAAGGCGCAGACGATGCTGCAGGCCTTATTGGAGGAGTGGTTCCCCCTTCAGACTTTTGGACTCAGACTCCCTGGTACCTGATTTGGAGGGGGCATATCTAGTGTACAAGCTTTACATGTAATAATACAAGATCTTGTAGATCAAAGCCCGTTCTGCTGGCGCTCCGAGCCAAGAGTGGCTTTGATGTACTCTGGCGAAAGTGTCTGTGACTGATATACAGGCGTGAGGCGTAGGTTGGTCGACGGTTCAGTAGTCGATGCAGCTATAGGCATTCGTCATAGCATAATTGGCCGTGTCATGAATGCTGAGTCGAAACTTCGTCATCCACCTACCCAGTCAAGCATTAGTAGTTCGATAATTTCACCCACAATGTACCCAAGGATCGATACAAGTCGCTCCTTGAACTCTAGGCCTCGGAGTATCTAGGTCATAACAACATGTTGCGCCTTCTCGCTCAACCTTTGACCTGTTTCATCTCCTTAGGCAACTTGCTCTCATCCACAAACTCAACATCTCCATCTTCACCTAGCACACCCTTCTTAATCAATTGGCCTTTTTCCCTCAAGATATCCTCTAATGTCAAATTCTTGTCTGAGAAGATCTTCAAATTGTCACTTATTAAATGTCTATTCTTACACCCGGGACAAGTGACCAACGTCGTGCCAAAGTGATATGCCTGCTTTGTTACACGATGCGATGAGCGGTTCATGCACTTGCGGCAGGTGAAAGTCATCTCGTAGGCAGGCTCCTGAGCTCTACGCGCAGCGATCTCCTCTGCATCTTCGGAGACAGGTTGTGCGGTGTCTTGTCTATCGGTAAGGGGGCGTTGTTGCTGTGATGATGAGGTGGTGTCTGTCGAGTTGAGGCGCAGTTGGTGTTGCTGGTGGCGCAAGCGACATGCGATAGCAAGAGGTGAAGAGTATGGATGCTGTTTGCGGAGGCGCAACGGAGGAACAACGGACGACGCAGGATGGAATGAGCGTTGTTGCGATTGTGAGAGAAGCCGGAAAGGCGAGTTATGGCTGGGATGGTGTTGAAGTGATCTCGTTGCGCGGTGAAGCGCTCTAGCCGCTGTGCTGGAATGCATGGCTTTGCTCTTTCCCCTTCTCCTCTTCAGTTGTTTGAAATTGCCGTCAAATGTGGCTTGCGTTGATGACCAAAGCCAAAGTGCGCAAGCAGACGGGTGAAGGGCAAATTCCAGAGAAAGCACATGTATCGAAGAAAGAGACGTTTCCCCCTTGCGTCAGACGTGCAGTAGTCTAGTGGATGTCCGAGGCCGGAAAAGCTAAGAACGCAGGGCTATCCTAAGGCATCCACTTTGCCTTACAGGCTAGTCCGCTTCCGTAAACATTCGATTGGTCCCCTCAGGCAGGCATTTAGAGGTCCAGAATGTAGAAGCTCGCTAGAGTCGAACATTTGCCTTCAATACTGCTTCACTCAACCACTCAGCCGCCTTGCCATATTCCCTTCCACATGCTTGTCTTTACTTCCTCGTCGGATACTCAAACTCTACCAAGCTTCACGTCAAGGTCACCAACGCCGCCGCTGCTAGCCCTCTTCGTCTACCCCACTACGTACTGACGATTCGTAAACCTTACAGATACTTTGGATCCAGATACTGTGCGACAATACATATATGAATTGAGGCAGATTTAGAAAACGCTCTGAAAAACAACCTACCTCCACCGGTCATGGCTTCGCTTGCCGGCAGGGGCAAAACGAAGATACGACCTCCTCGAAGGGTATGTTGTGCTGCTCTGCTGACGGCGCGCAAGCCTTGACACTTCAGACTTCAGTGTGACCCTTTACCGTGGACGAGGTCGAATATTTGGCTTCTTTTCACACGTGAATCTCAGTGAAGCTTGATCTGCGTGTGGAGTCAGCCCCAATATGCGAGCTTATACTGACAGAAATACCTCTGACCAGGGCCTCAACAACGCCGATCTTGACTTCGATAAGACCTGGGAAATCCTTCGCAACGCCTTTATTGAGATACACACCAAGAACGCTTCACTGCTGTCCTTCGAAGAGCTGTATCGCCACGCATATAAGATTGTTTTGAAGAAGAAGGGTGAAGATCTCTACAACAGAGTTGCACAATTCGAGCAAGAATGGCTGGGTCGTACAGTACGGACGCGCATCGTTGGAGAGCTGCATCCAGTAATGCTGCTCAGGGACCAGCAGAGCAGGACGCTTTCGTCAGCTTCAGATAGAAGAGACAAAGGCGAGAAGTTCCTCAAGGCGCTCAAGGAGAGCTGGGAGGACCACACCATTTGCATGAGCATGTTGACGGACGTTCTGATGTATATGGTAAGTTATGACACCAAAAACCAATCAGGTGCATGTTGGGCTGACGTCCCTCATAAGGATCGCGTGTATTGTATTGACCACCGACAACCTTCAATCTTCGCTAAGAGTATGGGCATATTTCGTGACCAGATCCTCCGCAATCCGGTCGGCAAGACATCCTACGATGAGAGCCCGTACAATCTTCTCCAGGTACTCACAACGGTTATCCTCGATCAGATACAGATGGAGAGGGATGGAGACCGTATAGATGTGTCGATGATCAAGAGCAATGTATACATGCTTGAAGGGTTATACGAGAGCGAACAGGAAGTTGAAGATGAAAAGCTGTACCTGCAAGAATTTGAGCCTCAATTTTTGAGGAGCAGTGCCGATTTCTACCGAGAAGAGGGCGAGAGGTTACTTCGGGAGAGTGACGCTGGTACATACTGCAGACAAGCAAAGAGACGCATCGAGGAAGAGGCTGACAGGTGTCGTTCTACATTATCAGAGAGCACAACGCAAAAGATCCAAAAGGTGGTCGAGGATGAACTGATACGCAACAAAATGAAGGGCCTGATTGGAATGGATAGTGGTGTTCGATTCATGGTCGACAACGATAAGATATTCGAATTGAGTTTGGTGTATGAACTCGAGGCGCGAGTGGATCCAAGAAAGTCAGAATTGACGCGGGCGATGCAGAAGATCATACTAGAGATGGGAGCCGCTGTGAATGCCGCTGCAATCAACTCTCCACAAACACAAACAGCGCCTGCACAGCCATCAGTGGATGATGATGGCGGTAGTACGAAAGAAAAGAAGGCGCCCGTGAAGGCGGCCAACCAGCAGACTGTCACTGCGTTGAAGTGGATGGAGGATGTTCTTGCGTTAAAAGATCGCTTCGACACAATCTGGGCACGAGCTTTCAACTCAGATCAGATGGTTCACACTGCACTGTCTAGCAGCATCCGCGACGTCATCAACGGCTTTAATCGAGGAAGCGAATTCATTTCCCTCTTCATCGATGACAACATGAAGAAGGGCATTCGCGATCGTACCGAGGCTGAAGTCGATGCTACTCTCGAAAAGGCGATTGTCTTGCTACGGTTTCTGCAAGACCGAGATCTGTTCGAGCGATACTATAAAAAGCATCTGTCTAAACGTTTGTTGCTCAATAAGAGTCAGAGCATGGATGTCGAGAAGCAGATGATCTCGCGCATGAAGATCGAACTGGGCAATTCGTTCACTCAAAAGTTGGAGGCCATGTTCAAGGATATGTCTCTTTCACAGGAACTTACTAACGATTACCGAACGCATGTCCGCAACCTCGGAGATGCTTCTGGTGCACATCGAGTGGATCTCAGCATCAACGTGCTAACTTCAATGACTTGGCCGCAAGAAGCTTTCCGCAGTTCAAGTCAAGACGATCAGAACAATCAAGACAATACCCTTTATCCACCACAGATTGCGCATCTAAAGCAAGGCTTCGAGCAGTTCTACGCGAAGAAGTATTCTGGTCGCAGGTTAACCTGGTGTCCAAATATGGGCGACGCAGACCTAAAGGCTACATTTCCGAAGTCAACCGACAAGAACGGTAGATCGCGCACTCACGACATCAATTGCTCAACATACGCCATGCTCATCTTGTTACTCTTCAACGATCTCCCTAGCGGTATAAAACTTACTCTCGAGGAAATTCAAGCAAGGACGAACATCCCAATGAACGCCCTAACACGTAATCTGCAGTCGTTGGCTGTAGCACCGAAGACAAGATTTCTGGTGAAGGAACCGATGAGCCGTGATGTCAATCCAGGAGATCAATTTCATTTCAACGAGAGCTTCAAAAGCCAATACGTCAAGATCAAAGTTGGAGTTGTCAGTGCAGGCAATAAGGTTGAAGGTGACAAGGAGCGTAAGGAGACTGAGGACAAGAACAACGAGACTCGCATGGTTATTGTCTCAGCAGCCATTGTACGGATCATGAAGTACGTACAACAACATCGTATGCATTCATTTGTCAGTTTTGCTAACAAAATGTTTTCAACAGGCAGCGCAAAGAACTGGCACACGCCCAACTCATCACCGAGACCATCACCGTTCTAGCTAACCAGTTTAAACCGGACGTGTCCATGATCAAGAAGGCAATTGAGAACCTCATCGAGCGCGAATACCTCGAGAGGATTGAATCAGCGCCAGTACCTAGCTACCGATATCTCGCCTAAACAAGCAGCGAAGTCCTTTAGCAGTATGCATGACTTGCGTTCGGCATTATGGCTTCTTCATACTACTTCCGCCTCGCACAAAACTTGCATTCTGCGTCGACTAGTGGAGAATTTCACAACGATCTTGACGACAATGAAGAGTACGATAATGAAGCATTTAGCAAAACCAGGCATTTAAACACCATATCACATACACTCTCCTCCCACTACGCAGAGTATTTCGAGGAAGGGCGGCTGTTTGTGGTTGCATTTACATATACATTCAAGTTACGCTAAGGGGAGAGCATTGGGTGTGGCAACTCTTCGAAGCAGAGCAGTTGGGGGTAAAGCGACTGCGTTTGGGCGTACTGATCATTCATCCGTTACCATTCACCTCTTTCATACCCTTCAAATGGATGTGGGATGTAGGATGTAGGATGTAGTATCAAATGCACCTCTACCTGGGAGAGGAAACAGGAACTTTCGGGTTTTCAGTATTCTCTCTTTGTCACGTTGTCTCCGTATCAGACACTGTCATCCGTACGACTGTTGCAGATCTACTCACAGACGGGGCAGTGACGACAGTACGCACGCATCCATACACTTGCTTCTCCCTTGCATTGTACAATCTACCGTGGACTAGGATCGAAATGTCATGTGTACGTACTCTAGACAGGACGTAAAACATCGCATTATGCTGTACTCGTAGTGTGCAACAATGAGTTGAGTCCACGACCGAATGTCTCTGGTCCAATCTGAGATTCTCAACAGGATTGATTTGTCTTAGTACATCTTTGTCTGCGACAAGTTTGAGGCCGAAGTAGACAGGGTTATGTTTATTACACAGATGACGGAATCGTGGAAGGGGGAATGGCACTTGTATAGCGCACCAAGTAATGATCTCGTGATTGTGCGCCTTACCGAATAGCACCTAGGCCGTGGACTCAAGCAACTTCGAACTTGCGCTCATCATATCCAAAGCATTTGAAAGAGATCTGCTAGTGCTACGTTTGGTACTGGCTAGCTCTGTGCATTGCTTGATCGTGTACGACAGCAACGTCCGTCTCGATTTTGCATCCGCCACCTTGCTTCCAAATAAACAGCTTGTATACATATACAAACACTTCAAGAAACAGCCCACAGAGGAGAAATTTCCTTTCTCCTAGTTGAATCCAAAAAACGCCGTCTATCATCATGCATCTCAAACCCTACACCCCTTTGGCAGTTCTCCTATCAGCGACAGTGTCAGCGGCACCAACACACCCACCTGATGGTGTAGCACTGCTACATCCCATCTACCCTCACCCTCCGGCCCCTCCAGCAGACGAGCGAGACACGAATGCGCCTTCATTCATCTGCCTATACATGTGTGAACACGCCGACTGGAGCGGGACTTGCGAGAACTACTGCAATAGTCCTGGTATCTGTAGTGAGTAGTCTATGTTTTACGTCCTGAGGGGAGAGCGGAATAGGCCTTGCTGATGTGATGTGATGGACGTCCTCTAGACGATGTGAAGCCAGATCTGGTAGGGAGAGTCAGTTCGTTAGGTCCAGACAAGGGTGCTTCGGGATGCGATCTCTATTCGTAGGTCCTCCCTTCCCCTTCGTTAAGTTTGGGCTGAGGGTGTCCACAAGATGAGGATGTGCTCGTTATGCGTCGATGCAGGTATTGACAGACTGCACTTCGAGTAGACAAGCCGGATGTAAGGGCGACAGCACAGGACCAGTGTACACCTATCCTGGGGTAGCGTGGATCGGGTCTGGGTGGAACGATAGGACGAGAAGTTTCATCTGCTACTGACGTTTATGGCAGACGTGGAAGAGGCTATGAGGGTTGATAACAACTTGTATTGATGTACAGATATCTGCTGCCTAGCCGCAACTGAGATGCAGATGTATATGACCATAGGAGGAAGAAGAAGTGCCACATCCCAAGTCATAAAGAGCGAGGTTCGGTTGATCCCGCTCATATACGCGGCGTGTGCCCAACATAGACAAGACGCCAAAGCAGCCATACAAAACGCCTGCCAGCGCCTATCGCTAACCCATTGACACGAAAGATTTGAGATGAAGCTGATCGAGAAAAAGTGCGTAGGTTATCAAGCACTGAACCGTCTGTCGCCTTCGTCAACGGGGCTGACGACGATGCTAGGTGCGCTGATGCGACGCTTGCGTTGCCTCTTAAGCTCGAGCTCTGCGTCCATGAGCTTTGTCTGCACCCATAGACGCATGGCAGAGTCATGGCGGACGGCCTCACAGTTGAGCAAGTCGGTCAGCGTCGTCTTGATGTCGTGGTTGATCTGGAACAGCTGGTCGTTCTCGATCGAGTCTGAAGGACTGGAGGAAGAGTGGCGACCTCTGAAAGTGGCAGCGGCGTGCATGACATGGTGTTCTGGGATAGGATCGACAGTTGGAGAGCGTGAGGAGCCGTGCCTCCGCCTGCTGCGCTGGCTCGTCACTGGCCTTGGCAGTGCGAAAGCAGGCATCGAGCTTAGTGGTCCATTACGCGCCTGGAGAGTAGGGGAGGTCTCCACCGAACTCGACTCTGAAGAGCAGCTCATATCGATTGAGTTGCTTGGAGACGACTTAGGTGACGCCGGAGGAGAGTAAGAGTTCAGGTCGTGTGCTGATGATGGAGGCGGCGAAGTGGATGAACCATTCGACAGTCGTCGACGAATGTTGTCCAGCTGCGAATGTAGAATCCAGTATTGTTGGAGCTTCAGGGCCTTTCAGGTAATCAACGTTAGCAGCCGCGCTTTTATTAACATGATTCTAGACATAGGGAGGCAAGGATCCATCTCGTTATCGCCTTGGCTTCAGTCATCCGCAATCGATTCCATCCCAATGCAAGCACTCGTCCTAAGTACAAGGATTGCATGTGGGATGGATAGGCCAGAACAGGACTGCCAGTGGCTGCAGATGGCGCTACGGCAGCCACAAAATCACACAATAGGAAAGAGGTGAGGCTGGATTAGGATACATACCCTTTCTGGGCTGCGGGTCTGGGCGCTCATTTTGATGTTGTGGAAATTTTGGTGAAGACTTTCAGACAGCCTCGTGTAGATGGTTCCAAATATCAGCGATGTATAGAGAACGATTGCAGCAGTGCAATAGTTTTGTATCTTTGTCGATGGCAGTTATTGTTGAGCCATCGAAAGCGGAGCCAGCCCGCTTGTTTTATCGGCGCCACAGGGAGCCTTTTGGGGAGATAGTCGGAACTTTGGGGTACTGGGGAGATGATTGCGAATCCGATTTCCTTTTACACGTGTTTGGTCCTGTCTGGTGTGAATGGCAGTGTTGACATCTATCAGTTCGCTTCGACAGGCGGCCTGGAAGTAAATATAGAAGGTTATGTGACTGTTATGGAGGGCGCGCTTGATCGCAGCTATGTCACACCCCTTGGACAAAGCGTCGAGCAATGTTCGATTGCAGTTGTCGATCCCAATCGTCGGCAGCCCTGACCCTTTGACTGCAGTTATTAATGTCGCCTAGGCTTGCTGAGGGTGATGAAGAAAGAACCTAGTACAGTTCATTGAACAGTCTTTAAGGTACAGAGGGGGCCGACAAACAGGAATCCTTCCTGTTATTATTGTTACTCCTGCGGCAACCCCTCCACGCGCTCTGAGTACATAGTTAAGACGCAAATCCTAATCACATCACACGATACCTGACGTCTCTGTTGTCCGTCGATCCGCGCCAGGAATTTCGCAAAAAGTTGGCTGTACGTACTACAGCCCACTCCACGGCACATCCAAGCCAAGTCGCAGAGCTTTCCACTAGATCGGCATCTCGATCACGGCTTTCCCATCCGCCACCTGTCCCGCCTACAGCAGTCGCAAACTAACCATGGATGGCGATGATCCGGCGTGGCTAATGCTGGACTTTTACTTGACCGCTGTCGTCAAGCTCTCGTCTACGTATTATTGGAGTGCGCGCCTCTGCAAATAGCACTTCGTGCAAGAGTGGGTTTTCCTCACCTTCCCCAGGTTCAGGTTTCGATGCCAAAAGCAAGGCTCGATCGCCCCGTCTCCGTCCGTGCCTCGTGCATGCTATAAGGATCATGATGGGAAACCTCGTAATCCTTCGACAACCAGCCGCCAAGTTGGCTTGCAGTGCTGCATGGGAACACGAATGGGCGCTTTCGCTTGGCTGCCACATGGCATCATCTGGCAGACTTGGGTGGTGCGTAGCCAGTGTCATAATGGTGTTGTTTGGCATGGCGTGTTCTCCTTCAAGGTTCCGGATCTTCCTTCCCCACCACTACTCTGGAGGAATTCATTATTGTTAAGTTCGGCAGTCAGCATGACGGGATGAGGCTACCAGCTTTTCAATTGGTCTTCCTTGACCATCCTTTAGGAGCGTTGGAACCCTTCCCTTGGTGTCACTGGAGCACAAAGCTTTCCCTGCAGTTATGCAGGAACAGCACTTGGTCTAGCCCTAAACTTGATCAAGAACCTCCACAGCTCCATTCTCCAGGCTACAGATCATACAATATTGTAGATAACGCGTCTTGCAGCAGTGGGCGCTGGCGCCTCATGATGGTTGGGGATTGCGTGCTTAGTGTATTGAGAGTAAAAAATGGACTTGCTACACATCCTGTGTCATGTGATAAGGGCTCATTGACCTGTGCTGCACGTGAGCCCTTCAGTATTGTGATAACGAATGTGTAGAGCGCTTGAGCGTTCATAATTTGTATTCTACCCATGCAGCGCAATACGGTTATCGCTTTGGCATACGAACCCACTACATGTACGTGATTGGTCTTTGGAAGCAAGTACACCGCTTCTTGCTGGATGTCTCTGCTGTGGATCACCATGGCAGCAGCAGTGGGTGCATGTGTTGAGGCTATCTACAAGCCCGCATGCGACCTAGATAATAAGGGTCCGAAGGACTAGTGTGTCGGCAGCGAAACATGTGTCAAAGGTCATTCCCAAGTTCGTAGATTTACAACACTGGAAGCTTTGAAGAAAAGTGTCACATGCCTACGTGAGTTCTAACCCAGCCTGCTCTGTCTATGGGTTTTCGCTATCTACAGCAAAGGTAGTGATGCATTCGCCAGGGTAGTGCGTATCGAGCGTGATACTCTGGCATTGTCGTCGCCATACAAGAGACGTTCCAAGCTTACAGGTTCCAACACCTACCCCCTCTAACTGAGGCTTATAGGTGGATCGGTCAGGCCACTGCAATCATGTTGTCGCTACATGATGCAGCAACGCCCGGGTCCTTCTGCCAAAGCAAGCCTGGCGACACGAATGAGGAGAACAGTCCCTATGTATACTACAGCGCATCCAGATGTCGCTTGCAACACTGCCAGCTGGTAACAGGTGCATGCGGTCTCCCAGTATGGCAGGCACGCATGGTTAGCTCCAGCATCAGCTCTGCTCTGCCTCAATGCTGGCAACAGTGCGGGGAAGTCAATGAAGGGCTTCTGAAAGGAGCCTGAGAGAGCTCGTTACCAGCGCAGCGGCGCCAGTACTGAAAGCGTCACGGTGGGCAAGTACTTACTACAATGCAATAGCTGAAGCCGGACAGGTTGTAACGCTGTCGGGAGGGTTCTAGACCGATGGAACAATGCAGTGTATGCGTAGAGACCCCTCTCGCAGCATCAAAGCATTCCCGGAAAGACTGGCAGAAGTACATGCCCAGCCAGTTGTCTGATCTCGTATCTGATGGCCGTACTATGGGCGATGGTAAGTACCAAAAAAATGCGAAGATGATGTCCTTGATGTACTTCTCGAACGGGTGGAGGGATCTTGGGTCAAACTTACAACTGAGGGGAATCTTTCCACCTATGCATCACTAAGATGCATGAGTAGGGATGTGTTCGACTACCTCCGTCGCCACCGCCCCTCCGTACCAATCCCATGAGAGGAGCTCAAAATCCAATGCGGAATCAAGCTGGAGAGTAATCTAGCATTGCTGAATCTTCATGAACGAAACGCGGATATTCACCAAGTACCGAGCGACTTTTCCGACTGGAGAAGCAAAGATACCTGACGGAGGCACTGAGATTTCGTGCGTCCTCAAACCAACCATGAGCCAAAGCTTCCTTTGCACTTGGCTACTTTCTGGGCCTGCGTTGTCTTATGCTGCCAACAGGATAGTTAGTGGCCCCATCTAGGTTGAGTAGGCGCCAATAGGCAAAGGGTATTAAAAGTTCATCGAGGAGGCCCTAGGCAAGGTCGTTCTAGAAGCTGAGGCACCACTCGTAGTGGTTCCTAACGTTGCCGCAGGACTCATCCGGGCTGTCCGGCCTGGTAAGGCAGGACATTTTCCACTCGACTGCCAGATTTAATGATTTTGTCTCTTTCCCAAGCTCCAGTCCGTCAACCTCGAAGATGGCAGACCTTGTGAAGGCACGAGTGCGCTACAGTTGTGATCAGCCTGGTTCTATCTCGAGTGGTACATTGTTAGATCATGGCTACAACACAGCCAGTTGACACATCTGAGGGTTTTCCAACCACTCCTCGGCCACGCGTCTTCGGACTCTACCGCATTCAGTTGACAACATCTGTAGCCACGAGTATACACCTAAGCGAGAGGTGCACTGTATCTCAGAACCCTATGGATATCACTTGTTCCATATCGAGTGGGCTTCAATGCTCATCCGTTGGAATCATGATGTTGTTCTGCTTGACAGCTGAGATATGGTCAATTCTTTCATTGCATCACAGCCTGCACATATGAGCCATCGTGTGGGACGGTTCGCTGATGGAGTGCTACAAGCCCGCCAGCGCGCCTTTAAAGAATGAATTGATAAGCGCGACTAAATGAGGTCTTTGCGCGAGCTCCAGGAGGTTGTCGTTGAGCCAACCAAAGACGCAGGTTTGCCCTCCAAGGACAGTCTCCATTACGGTTCGAATGTGAGGAGCAGGAGCACCACCCAGGCGGCGATAAATATCCGTTGGAGTCTCTAGCTTCCCAATAAACCCTTTCCTGCAGTCACTTGTTCACCATCGCTTGGAAGAACTCGATTTTAGGTGTGACCCATGCAGTGAAAGAGTTATCTACACTGCAAGGTAAACATGCTGGAGCACCTCGTTGACAACACACCGATAGCCAGATTCTCGGGCAACCTCAATTCTGACGGCCAAGCGCTTCCGAATTGTTCAGGAAGCTATAAATTTCGATGATGTCAAGACAACTGTAAGGACATGGGCGATATATCACCGCCAAGGAGCAGGATGTCGACAGACAGCTATTGGGATTGCTGCGCCCATGATACCAGCATCTCAAGCAACTCGTTGCATAGATCGATTTGCTTACCGTTTAACAAACGAGACGTTGCATGTAGGATATAAGTCCGCCTAGATATATTTGTGCCTCAGGCTCTCAAAAGCGCATCTGGGGCCGCATCAAATCGCCAATCTCCGTTTCCATGCACAACGATAGGCCAAAAGATATTACCCAGATAGGCATGTCCTTCCCTGGGCGACTGCAGCTGGAGAAGAGCATGAGTTTCACATGCCCTGGTGCGCTGCCTTCTCGTACAAGAAGACATGCAATTAACACATATGAACGGTGCCCAAAAGAAGGCAACGCCGGAACGCCAGTGGCGCGGCTAGACAATAACATGTCTACGACGATGCGACCTGAAAGGCGCAAATACGATTGAGCAGATTCAGCTTCGAGTATTGCTGGCTCTCTGGATCTACTCTTTCTCCGCAATACCTGACTAAGGCCCTGACCCGCTGTAACGCGATGCCGCAACATGGCGCCGCTGTACCGAGAAGACTGTTCTTGCAGTCATATGGTCATCCATACACAGAACAGATAAGGGTGCCCTGATCCCCCAGGGTTGGAAGCTGCGTTCTCCTCGTTCCATCAACACAACAATGTCTCACCCCAAACTTGCCAACCCAAGCCACATCATCCGTCCAGCCACAAAGGCAGACATACCAGGCATGACGGACTGCTTTTTTCATTCCTTCAATGCGAAGTTCTGGCAGTATTTCATGCCAGACAATGAGCACCTGCGGTGGTGGTGGGACAAATCCTGGGAGAAGGGGTTGGATAACCCGACGGATGTGAACTTTGTCGCCATTGATACCGAGAAAGGCGATAAAGTCATTGGTTTCAGCAGATGGATGAAGCCGCAGCAAGACGGGTACCAGAACCGCGAAGCTTCATGGGCAGAGGTTATACCCGAGCATTGGGATATGGAACTCACCAACTCATTCTTCGAGGGGATGGATAACAACAGGCTTGTTCTGCTTGAGAAACGCCCACACTGGTGTATGTGTCCTCTTTGCCTCCACGGTGACTATCTTTCAGTTTCGAACAGCCTTGTGGCATTCAATCGATCCATTTTGCAAGTTGTGCCTGGTCTTCTGAATGAGCAACCCAACCTTACCGAGAACACACAGACTCTGAACCGATAATTGAGTGTCATCACGAACAACTATCATCATTCTAAATAGCAGATAAAACTGACTACCCTCATAGTCCTCGACATGCTAGGTGTACACGAAGACTATCAAGGTCATGGAATTGCTGCTTCCCTCATAAAGTGGGGCACCGAGCAAGCCGACCAAGAGGGGATAGAAACCCATCTTCAGGCCAGCGAGGTTGGCCGGCCGTACTATATCAAGGTAAGAAGCATTGCGAATTGACCCTTGAGAGGAGAGCGTGATCGCTGACGCTCAAATTCAAGTGGCACAACTTTGAACGTGCAAAGCCAATTCCCACCCCAGACCGACCAGCATACGGTACCTATACGTACTGGAGTTTGATTAGAAAGCCGCAGAAGAAAGTGACGTAGTGAGACTGGAATCTTCAGCAGCGATGTTTACGGTGCCGTTTGTAGCACACCAGGCGGATCAATACATGCTGACACTGGAAAAAAAAAAGGAATTTGATGCAAGGCAGCGAACTCGAGGCGCAGGCGCTCAGTATGCATACAGCACTCATCTAGTAAGCTACCAATTCAGAAAGCATTTCAGCCCACCGCTATGTAACGCCCTAAATTTCGTGCCCACATACATAACTGATCGCATTCATTCCACTTCCGTAGCCTGATCTATGCCTCGGTCTCGAAGGCATCTGGGAAGCGGCGCAGGTTGTACTCGATTGGGCCGTGCGTTGGGAGGAACTGAACGTAAGCACCGTCGACTCTGAGGCGGCCTTCCTGGCGCTGCTTGACGTAGTCGTCGCGGCGAAGAGGAGTGAAGCCCCAGTTCTTGGAGACGATGATCTTTTGGCGGCCAGGGAACTTGTACTGACTGCGGCGAAGAGCCTCGATGGCGGTGGCACGGTCTGGAAATTTGTTAGATTCATGTTTCATTGCTTGCTCATCGTGGAAGTTTGAACATACTAGAGTCTCTCGTCCTGACGGACAAAAGGATCTGACCAATGTTGACACGGGCGACAGTGCCGTTTGGCTTGCCGAAGGCACCACGCATACCGGTTTGCAGTCTATCGGCACCAGCGCACGACAACATCTTGTTGATACGGATGACGTGGTATGGGTGGGCACGCACACGAAGGTGGAAACCTTCCTTACCGGCCTGCTTCACAAGGTACCTTCATAACCATTAGTTCTCTGTTTCTCCAACTTCATTCACTGATTTTCCTGGTGCTATCTCGACATACTTGTTGGCGCAGATACGGGCGGCTTCAAGAGCCTCGGAGCTCAGCTGCTCATACTCGTTGGAGACCAAGTGGATGCAGAGAGGGAACTCGTCGACATTCGCGCGCTTACGACCGAGGTCGAAGATGCGGATCTTTGGGTCTGGCACACCACGGTTGAAGCGAGACTTCGGGTATGGCTATACAGTGGGATGTTAGTATCTTACTCGCAAATGGCCACAAGATCTTCGAGCTTTCGAGATCGCTACCATGGCCTTAATTTCGCAAATGCCGATTTGAGATTTGTACCTTGTTCTTGCAGTAACGGTAACACCTCGCAGGACGACGAGCCATGGCGACGGTATTTCTGGGTGAATTTTTTGGGGTGATGTGGTGCTGAGGGTGAGGGAAAGAGGTGACGTTTTGTTCATCAATTCGAACGACGCCGCTGCAATTCTTGGCGTTAATTAGAAATACAAATCTGGCCAGTGCGGCAGCCTGAGGCACGACTTCTTGGCATTTTCATACTGGAATCTAGGAGCTGACAAACCAAACAACAGACGGATATCGGACTACCATCTGAGTCACAGGACGTCGTAAGACCTAAGAAATGACGATGCAACAATTTATGCGAGCGGAAGATGACTTTTATTGGGTATCTGTGGGCTACATCACACGGGCCCAAGGGCTAGCCGCGAAAGGACGCATTTCTGATCGTTTGAGCAAACAAGACCTTCCTGAAACGCCATCGCTAACCTCGTTTACAATTGGGCTGCCCCTTCTGTAGTCTCTTACTGCATTTACTGAGGTGCAGAGCTCAAGATGTCTGAATCACCAGCATCCAAGATTGCCATGGTGGAGCATCTGAAGAGCTTACCACAAGCAGTACCGAGCTCAATCTAGATCAGGAGTCAGCAAAAGGTCCCTCCAAAGCCTCGTCGCAAGAACATGTCTCTACGAGAGAGCTCCTTCGTAGGGCTCCAGATGGTCCACTGCCTTCCAGAGCCAAGGTAGCTCCTTCGCAAGGCGTGTTGTTGCTTGGAGAAGGATGCACATACGTTGTTGCCAGAGAAGTGGTGGACAGCAGTCTTTGCCAACATGCTGTAGTATTCAAGCTCACTCTTCCTCAGTGGTGGGGTGTTGCCGGCGATGATGATGAGCTTGGCCTTGCCAGAGCGCAAAGTCTTGAGGGTGCTCTTGTAGCCGAGAGTGACCTTGCCGGACTGTTCTGCAAGTTAGGATCTTGACTTTGACTTCGCAGCGGTCAGATACTGGATCGCACCTTGATTGTCAGCGCCAACTTGGCATTGATGCTGTCGGCGCCCTTGCTAGTCTTCTTTGGTGCCATCGCGACGGTCTTTTTGAGCGATTGATGTTACGGAATAGAGATTGTCGACAAGATGTAGAATTACTGCTTTTGAAAAACGGTATGAGACGAATATTTGCGGAGTGTGGTGTGCCAAGAGTTGCATTCCTGCGCTTTGGCCAAGCCCGTTGGCCTACCGCCGAGCTCCGTCTTGCCTTAGTAAGGGGTTGTGACCTAGCGGATTTCATCCGACCTAGCAGTGGACACTGGACGAATGTACACCAATTTGCAATTGCACAATGTCACTACTGAAAGTCTCCCTCATACTCATGGCTGAAAGAATCAAACCCGATTGCTCTATTAGAATTTAGCGGGTCTGACAAACCAAAATACACTTCACCTCTATCCTCGTGATGTATTGATCTTTGCATTGCGATGGATGGAGCTCAGTGGCGTGCCCTTCGACATGTCTCATCAAGATACAACCTTATTCCCGAGCTCTTAAATCTTGCAACGTATTATCTAGTAACACGACGCCTCTCTACACCCTTCGTCCCGAGTACAAGAAAAAGCTACTCCATTGGGGAAGTCTCTTGGTTCATCTGAGCTTGAGTATGCTGCTCAATCAGGTCAGAAGACTGCCTGAGGAGCATTCTGATATTGTGCAAACGTGTGTACAAGTCGCTTTCAAAAGCTGGACCCCACCACCCATATTTGTGCGCATAGCCGCCTGCATTCTCCCAGGGCTTCAATGGGTTTCTCATCAACTTTTCCAGCTCGCGTAGAGGCTTGACGTACTTCTTGTTTGGCCTTTGAATCCATCTTCCGCGCTGTTTAGTCAACCGTGCACTTTCTACAGCTATGTTCTGTAACTGTCGGTAGCGCGTGCGAACGTCGCGCGTTAGATTCGACCAATCTTGCTTGCTGGCAAATAATGAAGGTACAGATCCATTGGAGAAGGAGTCCCATCTGGAAAGCAAAGAAGTCATCGTAAGTGTTGGAGAGACTCGCACAGGCTCCCCAAGGGCGACCTCCGGTAGACCTGAAACCTGGCGTAATGGATATAGAACCAGAAACACCTCTTGGGCACTCGGGAGTTGCCCACGATAGTGAAGGCTAACTTTTACTTCTTCAATTCGGTTGGCGCTGTCAATCAGCGTCGTGAGGGCGAACAACATGTTGTTCATTTGTCGCAAGCATCCATCGTACGCCATCTGATTGTGACGTAGTGTGCACGGCAGCTCGAAAGCAAGGTGGAGTTGCCTTGTCTGCTTCAAGCCCTTACGCAGCGCTCCATGTGATCCAGGCCGCTCGACCAACTCTAAAGTCTCTTTGATGTGAGTATTCCATTTGAAGTCGACTTGGGTGCCAGCTAGTTTGCATATAGTCTTTGGAACCGGATCAGGAGCGAACCGGATCTCTATCTCATTGAGTGACCATAGCAGCCCGCTTGCTTCTGCATTGATAATTGATGATGTAGCAAGAATCTGCGGCCAGCATTTGTATACTGCCGTTCTCCACGGACGGGCCTCTTTGGTACGACGCATCGTGAGGAGATTCACATATACGATGTTCCGTAGCTCTGGAGGGAGATTCATGAAGTTGAAGCGTCGCTCACTGTCCATCAGCTCCAAGTAACCAGCTTTCACACTTTTCGACCAGTTGCGGTAATCATCTGACCGCAGCTGCAAGCCACGGATTTCAATATAGCTATCGAGCTCTTCGTCAGAGTAGCTATAGTACTTCGGACGTGGATCAAGCTTGAAGAGGAAAGTTCTACGACGGTGTGGTGGATTGAACATTATGGGAGGAGACGAGCGACAAGCTCTAGCGCCATGTGAGTATAATACAATCTAAACTGAAAAAGAAAGTTGAAGAAAAAGGGAAGAAGGGAATGCTGCAGCGCGAGGAAAGTAGAGGTTGGTTGCAAGGGCATTGTCGAGGCTAGAATTACATCAGCGCGGCCGAGATTGTTGTGAATACCCGTTTACAAGAACAGCACGCGCTCAAAGAGAAAATGCATGTGACGCACAATGCCATTGTCAGCCTTAGGGTCGTAAAGGTGTTTTGGAGCCTACATGCCACCACAAGATGATCAAAGCTCCATCGATACGATGGAGCAAGGCTCCATGAGTATCACGAACTCCTGTCGGGGCCTGGACTCGAGAGGTTGGGCGGACAGTCGCTCGTTGTGCGGCCACGGCTTACAAGGCTGCTTCGGTATGGGCGTGTGAGAGCTTAACTTCGTTGGCATCAGTTGACCCTTTTCAAGCTTGAGGCTACCGACGGCAATGCAATTAGTCGACGGGAATATAGAAGACTTACGAAAGA
The DNA here is from genome assembly GCA_010093785.1 of Polychaeton citri CBS 116435. Taxonomy (NCBI): domain Eukaryota; kingdom Fungi; phylum Ascomycota; class Dothideomycetes; order Capnodiales; family Capnodiaceae; genus Polychaeton; species Polychaeton citri. Next base: position 303,023 of record MU003783.1, read on the forward strand.
TTAAGGGACAAGACCGCTATAGAATATGGCTCGAATGAACGAACCTTGCATTCGAGAGTCTACCGCTTTAATATCAGCTGACCCAATTCCATATGTCAACTTACAGCATGACGCCCTGGTACAATCAAAACACCAAACCGATTCAAACCCCCCCTCTCTGTTGCAATTCATATGAAAACGCTTATTACGTAGGATCTTCCCGCCCAGCATCCAACGACACCTTAACAGCTACCACTGTTAACGCTCTCGAGTAGCTATTCAGCTCAAGAAGTCATAGTAGCCACATCGTGAATCGCTGCCTGGATAGTATTAGTGTTTCAGATTGCTAAGGATATCCCCGTACTGCCTCTTGAACTTCCTGAGTGAATTCTACGTTGTAACAGTAGACACTTAACCAACTTCGTGTTCGATCTTTCAACAAGGCTTCAGGCTTGCAAAAAGGGGCCATAATACGACGTGGTGGATGCTGGACCCAGCGTCCTCGAGTCTTGCCCCATCGTTGATATTGCGCGCCTTTCTGCTGTAGTTCTTCGAGAGTGAACTGGGCTGTACTGATGATTGACATCCAGGATTCTCTGCTTTCAACTATAGAAGGCTGGATTTGCGTAGTACGATGTGAACTCTAGGCTTCGATCAGCTCGGCAGCGTACCTGTAACGGTTGCTGCAATCACAAATGATGTGAGGGTGTGGTAGCTGCTGCAGCTGCAAAACAGGATACAGATCCATCACTAGGGTAGAGATCACTTCGCCTAGATAAATGCCTTCCATCCTCGTTTCCAAAGTCTGAGGACTGTTGTTCTTGTTGAGCGCGTCTGCAAATGATAGCATCGCACGACTATCAAGAGCCGTCCGAGAGCGCCGAAGAAAGGGCCGTCACTCAAGTATCAGGCGCCTAGTATTCATGAAGCCTTGATCCCACCTCTCGGTGAGCTTATAATCAGGTTCCAGGCAGTGAGGTTCATCACAGAGACCCTCTACATCAATCTCATTGCCGTGATCAGAACTTGGTTGTAGAAAATTCTGGAAATCAGGGCAAGGTTTACGTCATTTGGAGCCCAGAGAAGGTCTCTAGTCTCATAATGAACCTGGGAATTGGTTGCAAGTATCTGCGGCCAGCACTTTTTCGGTCCGTTCCCATCATACCTGGCTCATAGAATCAAGAGTTCTGTATAAACTATGTTGCGTAGCTCAGGTGGAAGCTTCATGAAGTCGAAGCGAAGTTCCCTATTTGCGGCCCGGAGAAGGACGCACTTGTTGTACTTCGACCATTGGCGACCTGGTAATGTACTCGTCAAGCTCCTTAGGGGGACATAATTCACAGTTAAGACATCGAACTCTCAGGATGGTCATGTTGTGGTCTCGCAACGTTGACGGTGTCAGGATAGCTGTTCTGGAGGTCACTTTAATGTCCTTTTGGTTCTTACCAGACAGGAGTTCCAGGGTTAGATGGTAGCGGCATACGCAAGAGGTGACATCTCACTGCTCAAGCTCACTTCTTCTCCATCTTCCACACAGTGAAGCGAACCAGGTATATTTCATTTTGTCGAAGTGAGAAACGCTTGGAAATGCCAACAGAAAAGGGTGTTGAAGAAGCGTTTCTGAAGCCGTCCACATAACGATACAGAAGAAGCACGATAGGGGCCATTGGTATTGATAGCATAAGAATTGTCAATCTATACTCTATGAAAAGTGCAGGGGTATCTGAGGATCGCTTTATATCCCAGTGATATCCTGGATGAAACCACCCGTTTGAAGAAATTCAACGCCGCGCTGAACCGCTCACAAGTTGTAACGAATAAGAAAATACTAGAAAGAACAGTATCCCTTGTGTCAAGACACTTATACAGTGATCCCGCTCCTCATGTTCTCCACCGTCTTAACTCCTACACCCTTCAGCTTTCCGAGCTCGAGCAAGCTGGTCACCCTCGCCTCCTCATTACCATCGTCAAGGTCGCAGATGGAGTTGACGATTGCTTCAGCCTTCTTGCTGCCAACGCCCTTGAGTAGCTTGATCTGGCTGACATCCTTAGTGTTGATGATTTTGAGTAGGTACTTGGTCCGTGGCGTTTGTGCCATTAGGGCTGAAGCGAACTCCTCTTCCTCCGAGTCTTCTGCTTCTTCATTGTATGTTGTTGCAGGTTGACCAAGGTCAAATGGTGGTGGCGGGGGCTGGCTCGGCGGTGCGGAAGGTGTCACCGCCGAACGATTGAGCTTTGTGTGGACAGGCTTCCTGAGCTTAGTTCGAGGTCTGTAAATGAAATCGTCTTCCTCTTGTTCCTCATCCTGCGCCTCATGGAAGGTCTCGTCCTGCTCGTCGAGCTGCAGTCTTCGTGTATTACTGGCCTTGGGCGCTCCAACAGCGTCAGCCAACTTCACAGCCTCTATTCCTTGGTCGCAGGTAGGCATCGGCCGCGAGAGCGATCTCTTTACCAGTTGCTTGGCTGCGATTCTCTCTTGAAGTCCCGCTACTTTCCGCACGAGCTTTTGGTTGTCAGGAAAATGAGGTAGGGAAAGCTGATACATCTTCAGAGCGCTAGCATCTTCTCCGCGAACCTGGTGCTGCTTTGCCATAAGCAGATACTGTAGACCCTCTGCGCGTTCAGTCTCATGCCCCTCGACCCGTTTCTCGAGAGCTTCAAGTCGTTTCTGCACTTCGTCCGATATCACGTCACCAGCTGAAACATTAGTTTGGTCAACACGCTCCGCGAGAGCTTCAGAGACCTTGCGCGCAATCAACGCTTCGATGGCGTCTTTGCTGAGGCTTGTTTCGGCTGGCTTGTTCGGTTCGTTCAGTCTAGCATGTTTGGCTGGTTTGTTGGACGTGATCATGGCCTCACTGCTTGTCCTCTTAGGTGACTTGAGTGGTTCACGTACTAAGGCCCGCTGTTGGCTTATATTGGCGAGGTTTGCTGGTTTTTGAATCGCTTTTGGCTTGTCGGAGTACACTGGGAACGACTTCGTTGGTTTGGTTGTGGTGGAACCAACTTCTTTGAGATGACTGTTTTGTGATAGAATCTTTGGCCGCAGCGGTTGTCTGTTCATGGACGGTATAGCTGTGGCGCTCGTCTTTGTATCACCTTTCTTGCCCTCCAGCTCGCGGAAAATTGGCAGATTCTCAATTTCATTGACTTCGATCTTTTTGGTGCGATTGGCGAAATTAAGACTACTTAGTGTGTCTAAGTGGTAGCTTCGAACGGGTGCGAGGTTGAGGATCATGACGGTAAGCCCGTTGTTCTGGCCTAGCGACAAGATGCGCGTCATCTTGCTCTCCCGGTATGGGATACGGGCCTGCTTCTTGCTGATAGCCTCCACACACTGCGCAAGTACGAATAATGACTTGTTTATACTCGCACTTTCGACGAGTCTCTCCTTATTATTGTCTGTTCTTCGGTTGTCTTCGGATCCTGCCAGATCGATGGCAGAGGCAGTGCTGACACGGGTCTCGTCATCAGTGGTCTGCGATACCTTGACACAAAGGACAGCATGTGATCTTGAAGAGTGTGCGTTGAGTTTAGTTGCGCTCGTCGATCTGTTGAGATTGGCCTGATCGTATAGCTGCTCGAACTCTTTGAGCGTAGTACAAGGCTTTTCCGTCAGGCCGCAAACCACTGTTTTGCCATTGTTGTCGCGTATCGGTAACCCGGCTAGTGTTCGCTTCTCTGGAGGTTCGAAAAGGTCATACACACGATCATTGTATATCTCGTAGTAACTCATGGAGACCGCGACTTGTGTTTCACTCGAGCTGTCCTTCTCAATTTTGCGTGCTCGCCGATATATGCTTGACAGCATCCGTGGAATGACGCCCCTGTCAGCAAGGGATTTACCGCCTCTCATTGTATGGGTTTTGCCTGTTCCCGTGACCCCGTATGCGAATAGCGTGACATCGAAGCCTTTGAAAAGATGTTTGACCGTTGGAGCAACTATGAACGAGGTAAGCGGGCATTCGCCATGAGTTTAGGAACAACCGCTGACTTACCCTCATCGTCGAAGATCTGTGCTTGAGTTGCCTCCTGACCGTAGACATTATTGAATTGGAACGAATATGCTTCAAACTCGTTTTTGGGGTTAGGAATTCGCACTATTGTCCTCGAGTCCTTCTTGTCAGATGGCGAGCTGGCTGAAGTAACTATGGTATCGGCTTGAGTCTCTGCCTTGAGAAGCGGGCGTATTCTCGCTACGACGCGTACCGACATGGCTGCTTTACACGCCTATTGAAAGAATACCAGGATTGCTCATGTGCCAAAGAGAAAGTCAAGATACCCGCCCGGCCTCCCAGACGTCAGTGAAGGGTCAATGTGTAGGAGCACAGGTCGCAACTGACCGTGCTCCCGAATTAATTAATTTTGGTGGTAGCCACAAACTAAACTCCCATTGGCTTTAGGGTAGGACTGTTTTCGATAAACGCGGAGCGTTGTCAGGAGAAACGGTCGGCTGGCTCGGCCCTATGACTTCACGTGATACTTGAGTTATCCTCACGTTTTCTACATCATTGTGCACTTGCAGTACCCTCTCGCTCGCAATTAAAAACAATGACTCTCCTTCCTCTGCCCTTGATTCCTATGCACACTCTCAAATCTTTATGTATGAGAGATGATCTGCACTCTTTTCCGGCATATGCGACCTTCCTGCACGGCAGTACTTGTCTGTGCAGTCCAGGAGTTGAAACGTCTCACGTCACAGCCAATGGTATCGCGTACACTGGCATCCCTGTTTCCACCCTGAAGTACAGACGCCGGACTCATTACACTCCATCCACTACGCCCTCATGTGCACTTCACGCGCAGCCTGTAGACGCGCTGTGTATTCATAGACCTCGCACGTCCTAAACATACATCGGGCTCTAGGAACACTCGTCTCTGGCCAGCGGTGCAGGCCATGTCTAAGGTTACGAAACTCAGCGAGTTGATGGTTCCGTAGTTATGACAGACTGCCTTGGGGTACTGGAACATGTAAAGTCTGCATTGCTCCCTTCTCTTTGTGTCCCAGCATCTTCCTTTGTGATCAGCAGTCATTCTTTCCTTGTCAGATTCATTCGTTTCTTTGCGACGCCAGGTTTTTAGGGCTGCATATCACGCGAAGCTGGTCTTCAGTGTTCGATATTATCACCATTCGTATTTACGTACTATTTGACCTTCGCTGAACATGTTCTCTTTAATTACGGTTCTAGTTCTTCTAACCAGTGCAAAACAAGTAGTGGCTGGACCATTAAGGCCAAGATATGCAAACAATACCATCTCGCATGAAGGCTTGACGACATTTCTGTCAAAGACAGTGGGGTCTGGATCATCCAGCAGTTCTGCAAATATTGGTACCGATCCACAGACTTACTCAGCTCACGCTCTATCTTCGACTGTCTCTAATGGACCATCATCAAGCGTTGCTCTTGAGTCCGAGACTCAAACCAATACGTACAGCGTATACGCATCATTAGGGACTACAGAGTCTTACACTGCATCATCGACACAAAATTTGGTCTCAATGCAGGACGGCGAGCCTGCATATGGCATTGCAACAGCCCCATCTGGACAATCAACAAGAACTACAACCCTGGTCCTGTTGACGACCGCAGCACCAAGTCATGGTTTGAATGCCACTGCACATTCAGTAACGAGCTCTAGCTCTCGTTCCACTCTTGAAGATTTATCTACTTCTCGTTTCTCCGCTACCCCAGTGCAGCCTCCAGCCTCAAGTTTATACGCTTCCGAATCAGGTACTGCCGCCTCATCAGAGAGCAGTGTCAACTACTCCTCGACAAAAATGACTACTCGTACTACGTCGTCTTCCGAAACGATGGATACTTCCGGAAGCTCCGATTATACTACTACCGTACCGGCATACTCCCGTTCGAGCATCAGCATGTCATCCAGAACGACTTCAGAAGCTGATACATCAACTGCAGCTTCTTCCACAGAGCACACGCTCTCCCTGAGCGATGGCGCTGGTCGCGACGCAACGACTTCTACTAAGGCCGTGGAATCTTCAACGACGATATCGCCTGAAAGCTCAGCTACCACAACATTGAACGGTTTCACCTACCCGGAGTCAGCATATGGTTCAGCCACCACGACTTCGATAGCACAACCAATGACCTACACATCCGACTCAAGTAGCTTAAGCAGAGCCTCCTCCGAAACAACATCCTCAGCAAATGACCCAGTCCAGACTGGGCAGCAAGGCTCAGTCAGCACATCGCCAGATGGCAGTGGTGACTCAAACAAATCATTTTCATCTCAGTCGCAACCAACATCTACCACAAGTGGCCTGCCTCCTGTCATCACAGAGTACTCATCAAGTGGGTCAGGCGAGTCGAGTCCATCAACTGCTGGATCTGGAATCACCATTGTACCGATCGATCCCAATATGACAACTGTCACAAAGACAGTAACAAATCCTGGTTGGACTGTGACTGTAGCTAAGGAAACTGTAACAGTCACGTCGTATCGATGAAACAATAAATGAGATTGACTGTGACCTCGACATAACCTAAGCAATTTGATTTTGAAATATATATGCACCTAGTAAAATATGTCTGTGCCCGCGTATCGTTTTCTATCTCCAGCGTTGGTTTCACAGGCGAAGGATTTGGTCCGCAATAATATGAGAAGTATAGAGTACACGAACCTAGTGGAGAACGTACTATATATTCAATGCAATCAAAGGACTATTTCGAGTAAACCCAATGTTGCTCTTCAGAAATGTAGATGTGGCGTCAACCAATCATTTCGAGAGTCTGCAGAGGTGATGGAATGGCAATCTCACCGCTTGTGCAAGAGAACAGCGAGAGATTGAGGTAGCAGCCGAAGACTGTACGCACAATCAATACTCACTGTTAATATGCCGCAAGATATCCACGAATTGGCAATAGATCAACTCAGTGTATCATCTCACATCGTCGCGAGCGTCAGTGACTACGACGATCCGCAGACGCCCACGACAACGCAAAAAGTATCAACCTGACAACCGTGAGAATGAAGAACATCAGGCACGAGATAGCCCAGCACGGCCCCTCGATTGATCGCCACCTCTTCACCTTCGCGCATGGCGCAAAAGGCTCCATGCACGCGCCCGAAGTTACAGACTTTCGCGACGGCTTCTCCCGCCACCTGCCCATCGTGACCTTCAATGGCAAAGGCCGGCTAGAGGCGAGGACCTCGCAATATGCAGAAATACTCGGGAACCTTCCTGCCCATGGTCCGGACGTGGAAGTCATCCTGGGAGGACGTAGCATCGGCTCTCGCGCTGCTGTTGAGCTTGTGAATCGCCAGTCCGAGGGCGGGACGGTATATAAACGACTAGTGCTGGTGAGTTACGCGCTTCATCGTGTCGTTGAAGACGGTGATGGAGGAGAGGTGGAGGAGGTTCGGGATCGGCCTATATTGGAGCTGAAGGAGGGGATTGAGGCACTGTTTATTGTTGGAGACAAGGATCATCTATGTGACTTAGGGAGGTTGGAGGAGGTGAGGAAGCGGATGAAGTGTCGCCACTGGATGTGCAGGGTCGAAGGAGCGGACCATATGATGAAGTTTGCTGGGGGCGGTGGGCAGGATCGAGAGAAGGTGGACGAGAAGGTGACGACAGCAATGGGAGAGAGGATGGGCGATTTGGCCGCGAAATGGATTATGGAAGGTGGGAGTGGAGATGGACAAGAAGCAGTGCTGAGCTGGGACAAAAGAAGTCAGAGTCCGGCATTGAGCGGGTGGCATTGAGACGACAGTCATCAGCATCCTGACTGTGCATCATTTCACTTATTGACTCTATTTTAGGATTTATGCATGTATATCGCTAGTGGCTGATATATTGGAACACTGCGCTGACATCCTTCTCTTCAGTCTCTTGCCTGAGTAGCAGATCCTGGATCTTAGCCATTGCACCCTTAGTACCTTCGTTAGTAAAATGATTCCACGTGCTCGTGTCTCCGTAAAGCATGGCCGGCGCCTTGATCATCTGCTTGCCATCTTTGCACCGCTTACACTTGAAAGTGTCGTGGGTATCGCTCTCGGTTTTGTCGTTATACATGAACAATTCTCTCAATGAGTCCAAGCTGAAATGGCGCTCCACGTCTTCGGCACTGTCAACAACGCAAGACGACAATGATTGTTTGTGGGATTGCCGCTGAAATATCTTCTCTTCAATGGTGCCGGTTGCAATGAATCTGTAAACGAAGCAATCCTTCTTCTGTCCGTCACGCCATACACGCGCGAGAGCCTGCTGGTCAGCAGCCGGATTCCAATCAGGATCGAATAACACAAGACGGTTTGCGCCAATGAGATTCAAACCGCATCCACCCGCTTTGGATGATAGCAGGAACACAAATTCAGGACCTTCTGGATCGTTGAATTTGTCAACCAATTTCTGGCGCTTGTTGACATTCATGCTACCATCCAGACGCAAGCAGCCGTATGCTCGAGAGCGGCAGAGCTTTTCAAAAATGTCAAGAGTCTGAGTGTAATTCGAAATAAGCACGATTTTGTCGTTTGTGTCTTGTCTGATGCGCGCGAGCATGCGGTCCAAAACCTGCATCTTGCCGCTGTACCATGACTTGACATCACGATCTCTCCCTCGAGCATCCTTTGGCACAAAGTCGTCAGGGAAGACCTCCTCACTCCCCGGAAGATCATCAGGCAGATTCAAGAGATCTGGATGGTTGCAGAGCTTCTTCAAAATACCAATGGCCTTCAATGGCTGGCTGCCTTTGCCTCTGAGTAGAGACTTGATCTCTGGAGACTTCAAGAATAAGTTGTAAATGTCCAATTGGAAAGGGGCAAGATTACAAAACACCACGTGCTCATACTTGAGAGGCAAGTACTTCGACAAGATGTCGTTACTCCGGCGAATGATGAATTTGTTGACCAATGTCGCAAGTTCGACAAGCCGCTCGTCACCCTTTTTACGATCTGCGTCCGTGCCTGCTGCATCACGCCCTCGCAAGATCGGGATTTCGAATTGCTTGCGGAAATCCTGCCGGGTACCAAGATAGTCTGGGTTTGCAAAGTTGAGCAGGGCGAAGTATTCCGACAAATCGTTTTGGATTGGTGTGCCAGACAAAATCACACGCTTCTTGACATTCAAGCTCGTGAGGGCTTCGAATGTCTGTGATTCTCCGTTCTTCAGTCGATGACCTTCGTCACAGAGCATGAGCCCGATGGGGGCGCCGCGCAATTCGTCCACGTATAGACGCAATGTCTCGTAAGACACGATGAGGACCGGTCGGGTTACTGCTCGGCCACTCGCTATCGCCCACTGTCGCATCTGCTGGATGAGTTCTTCCTTTGTAGCCTTGCCGTCAATGGCAAAGGGTGTAATGGCATCCTTTCCAAGCCATTTGACCAGCTCGTTGGCCCAATTCCGCACCAAACTAGAAGGGCACGCAATGACGCATTTCTGTATCGTACTCTTGCCCGCGTCGGGCGATTGCTTCAGAAGAGTCCACATTAACGCGATGCATTGCAATGTCTTTCCCAAGCCCATCTCATCCGCCATGATGCAACCATGCGCATTCTCGTCCACCAAGCCTGTTGTGCATCTATATAAAAACTTCACACCCTCCACTTGATGTGGCCTTAGCACCTTACAGAGTCGTGGATCGATAACCACCGGCACCTTGGGCCGCTCGGTATCCACGTTCTTCTTGATGCCCAAAATGTCTGCAAGGCTCTTATGCATGATTGGCTCATCGAGCTTATGCTTCTCGACTTGCGAGGACCCATCCGGCGCGCTCGCTTGGGCAGGAACTTCTTCTTTCTTGCCGTCGACTGTAGGATCGAACAGCACTATTGCGAGTTCGCCATGCGGGTCGTGCAACGGCTTCGCAACGAAAGTCGCACCTAATCGCAGTCCAAGTAGGGGAGGCGGTCGGTTGGAATTGTATGCGGTTGTGTCTTTATCCTTTAAAGGTATTGCAAACCTCATTCGAAAGATTGAATCTCGATCCTTTGGCTTGAAGACTGGAAATCTATTGGCATCTCTTGTGGCAAGGGCGAGACGATCGTCGTTCGAGTATGGCCTGTCGCCATCTTCAGTGCTCTCATCGCCTCCCGTATAGTCTACCTTTCGCCTCTTCCGCGCAGGCTTGGCTGATATTCGTGCAGGCGTGTTGGATCCAGGACATCTGAACGGTTTGAAGAGGCGATCGGTCGACTGAGATGTCGTGTACATGCGTGCTCGAGGTTTTTGGGCAGTTGACAGCACATTCTCCTTCTCAACGGCGGTGATTGCTACCGTCATATTGAGCCCGTTGTTGTTGTCAAGCGATAATGTCAAATTATGTGTACAGGTAGAAAGTAATCCATCTCAATGTTGGCCCGTAAGTGGCAATTGATAAGACGCGCTCCGAAGCTTAATCGAACGCGAAACAGACGCCGGGCACGTGTTTTGAAGCCTGCTGCCTCAGGTGCCAAGATTTTCTCGAGCTTGCCGCATCTGCACTAGCGGCGGCACCGGGAAAATGTTTGCGTGAAATGGACGTCTTGGCATTGGAGGAACATTTCCAGGCGCACCATCGTCACCTCTGGAGATTTACGAAGACAGGGTCGACGACCAGACAACATCACCCATCGATAATCGCTAACACCGTCAACATGGGTGTAAGTATCACCCTTCTTTCCAGCAGCGAGGCCTGTTATTCTTTATCTGTCGACCAAACATACGAGAGAAGCGATCCGCGAGGCAATGGGCTGAGGGTTTCTCTCTTCGATGTTTTTGCGGCGGGAATACAATCTTTATGGGAAACATAGGCTAACAATGCGTACAGATCGATCTCGACAACCACCACGGTAAGCTGGAATGCCAGCAAGCAGAACACAAAGAGCCAGGAGAATGGACATTGACTTGATATGACAGTCAAGAGCGGCCACAGGAGCGCGCCTCGCAGCGAGAACCCATACCTTCGCTTGTTGAACAAGCTGTATGACTTCCTCGCTCGCCGTACCGACAGCAACTTCAACAAGACGGTCGCTCGTCGCTTGAAGATGTCGAAGATTAACAGGCAAGTGATCTGAACCACCCTTTCAGATTGCGCTCTTTTGAGCCTGTGTTAACACGAAGGTCTACAGGCCACCAATCTCCATCTCCAAGATCGTCGCCACCACTGCCAACCAGCACGCTGCCAAGGAGCACGCCGGCAAGACCATCGCTGTCGTTGGCACCGTCACCGACGACAACCGCATGCTAGAGATCCCAAAGCTCTCCATCTGCGCCCTTCGCTTCACTGCCACTGCCCGTGCCCGTATCGAGAAGGCCGGTGGTGAGGTCTTGACCTTCGACCAGCTTGCCCTCCGCGCACCAAAGGGCTCCAACGTCGTTCTCCTCCGTGGACCAAAGAACGCCCGCGAGGCTGTCAAGCACTTCGGTTTCGGCCCACACTCCCACAAGGTGAGCTCGCAACACTTCCAGCACGCTTACCCCATGGCTCTCCTTGCTAATAAATTCTACAGAAGCCATACGTCGAGAGCAAGGGCAGGAAATTCGAGCGTGCCCGTGGTCGCAGACGGTCAAAGGGTTTCAAGGTCTAGACGAAGCCTTGAACCATGCTGCCTGCCTCATAGACCCCTCACGGCTACGATTTGCGTACTGCGAGACACTGACGAACTCGAGTGTTCCATCAGGGGAGTTCCGGCCTATCTGCCAGACCATAATCGGCTGGAGAATAGATTTGATAGCACGAATGAAAAGCTTCTTCACGGACCTCACCATAGGCATGACTCTATTTCCTGTTCATCAACGTGCTTTTCGTCGTGCGATGCATCTGTATGCTGCCAAATATGCATCGAGTAGAGAGTCCCTTTTTACCCAAAGTCTTTCGCATCAAATCCATCTATCGCGCGGTGATTACCCACTTCATTTGGCCAGGTACTTCTCCGCATAAGCCTTCGCCCCCATCTCGTCGAGCAGCCTATCCTTCTCCCTCACCTGCGCCTCCGAGTCAGCCATGTACCTCTCGTACTTCTCCCTAAGCCCTTCGTCGCTGGCCCCCAGGATCCTCGCCGCCAGCAACGCAGCGTTCACGCCGTTGTTGACGCTCACAGCCGCCACCGGCACGCCGCGCGGCATGTTGACGATGCTCAGCAGGCTGTCCATGCCGTCGCCGATGCTGGGCTTGATGGGCACGCCGATGACGGGCAGCGGCGTGTGCGCGGCCGCCATGCCGGGCAGGTGCGCCGCGCCCCCCGCCGCCGCGATGATGACCTTGATCCCGTCCCCGGCCGCGGCCGCCGCGTACTCGGCCATCCATGCCGGCGTCCTGTGCGCCGACGTGATGCGCACGGTGTGCGGGATGGCGAAGGAGTCGAGCGTGTCGAGGCCTGCTTGCAGCTTGGGCAGGTCCGAGTCGGAGCCCATCACCACTGCCACGGTTGGCGCGGCGGGTGAAGGGGCAGGAGTGGTGGGCTGTGATGTAGATGTAGACGTGGATGCCGCTGCGACAGTGTCCTTGCCGTTCTGCTGCTGCTGCTGCTGCTGGTGGTCGAAGAACGTGACAAGGGGCGCGACGGTGTCCTCGGCCTCGCGCATGGACGCGGCCGTGACCGTGACGTGACCCATCTTGCGGCCCTTCCTCGCCGCGCCCTTGCCGTAGAGGTGGATGCTGGTGTCCGGGTTCGAGAGCGCGCGCCTCGCGAACTCGAGGTGGGAGTCCGGGGCCTCGGCGCCGAGGATGTTGAGCATGACGGCCGGCAGCTTGATGCGCAGGCTGCGCTCCGGGATGGGCAGGTCGAGGATGGCGCGCAGGTGGGCCTCGTACTGCGACATGCCGCAGGCCTCGATGGTGTAGTGGCCGCTGTTGTGGGGGCGGGGGGCGATCTCGTTGACGAGCAGGCTGCCGTCCTGCAGCAGGAACATCTCGACCGCGAAGACGCCCTTGCCGTCGAAGGCGGCGACGGCGTCCCTGGCCAGCGCCTGCGCCTTCTCGTTCGTCTGCCGCGACACCCCGCGCGCAGGCGCGTACACCAGCTTGCAGATGCTGTTCTCGTGCACCGTCTCGACCGTCGGGAACGACAGCACGCCGTCCCTGGTCTTGACCACGATGACCGCCATCTCCATCCTGAACTCGGCCCACTGCTCGACGTACAGCTCCTCGGTGGCGCTCAGCGCCTGGAGCGCCGCCGGGAAGTCCTCCTTGGTCTTGACGGCGAAGTTGCCCCGGCCGTCGTACGCCTCGCGCCTCGACTTGAGCATGACCGGCAGTCCACCCAGCTCGGCTGCAAGCCTCTCGAGCTCGTCGGCCGTCCCCTCCTTGAGCGCGATCGACTTGGCCGTCGCGATGCCATGCTCGCCCAGGTGCAGCTTCTGCAGGAACTTGTCCTGGATCGTCCGGATGGTCTTCCACGACGGGTGCACCTTGGTCGACGACGGGTCGATCTCCTCCAGGATCTCAGTATTGACGTGCTCGATCTCGACGGTGATGACGTCGGACGTCGATGCCAGCTGCCTCACGGAGGATGGGTCCTTGAACGATCCGTCCACATGGCCGGCAGGCGAGGAAGGGTCAGAGGTAGAGTTGGCCCGTATCTGTTTTGCTGGCGCGCCGGGAGCGTCGAGTATGTTGACATTGATGTTCAGTCGGTTGGCTGCTTCCATGAACATGCGGCCGAGCTGGCCACCGCCGAGGACGCCTACCGTTTTGTCCATGTTGACCGGTAAATTCTTCGTTCTACTTCTGATGTATCTAGCCAGAAACGTCCCAGTCCAACCGAAGATCCAGAGTGATTTGCATCAATGTTGGGTCTTTATATAATGACGTGAATCATGATGCTCGGTAACGCCAAGCGGGCGGGAAAAATTTCTTAGATTGGGGCAGGTTGTCAATAACGTGGAAGTTGTGCAGTTTACCACAATTGGGAGCGAAATGGCTGCAGATTACCACACTTGCAACATTGAAGCGCATCTGGTGAATTGAAAGAATGTCATTTGCAGGAGTTTCATCAATCCGCACGATGAAGAAAAAGGTATTTCGACACTGGCCGGAAAAAATGCATATATGCAATATGGAAAGAAACATGCTGTAGTATATATTTGCGACTGTCACCGTCATAGTCATGCGAGAGCATAGATGTCGTTCCTTATCGTTCACTATCATTCCCCACCTCCCCCCCCCCCAAAAAAAAAATTTACACAACCACTATCGAGACAGACAACGCTTCATCAGATCAGACTTCGCCCCAAACACCCAGAGCGCCGCCAGCGCCTTCCGATACACTTACACTGCCGAACGAGCCGCCCAGGTCCCAGTAGTTCCTCGAGCTGACGAGACTGGCGCTCTTGCTGTGTCTGGAGCGCTTGTTCGTGCTCTGGCTGGCGCAGCTGCTGCTCCCCGCGGCACGCCTCTGCGTGATGGTCTGGACGTGGTGGCGTTTGAGGATGCTGTCCCTGCGCCGGGTCTGGGCGGCAGCGGCAGCACGCTCTGCGGCACGCGAGACGAGAGGGTGCTGGCGCTTGATGAGCTCTGCTCGCCTGATGCTGTCTTGGGAGGTGCCCAGTGGGTGGGCGTTGCTGGCGGTAGCCCATGAAGCTGGGAGGGGTCCGGTGGTGGTTGGCGTGGGTGCTGGTGGAGTTGGGGTTGATGAGAATCGCCGGCGGAGGTAGGAGAAGATCATCCTGACGTCGATGTCTTGCTCCCAGCACTGCTGCTCCTGTTGCTGCTGGCGTGTTGCAGCCTCATCGGCTGCGGTTGGCTTTGATGGCTCCTCATCGATGCCCCAGAGGCTGGAGTCTGGCGCCTCGAGAGGCAAGGTGAGGTTCTGAGGGATGGTAGGCTTGAAGAATTGTGATTCGGAAGAAGGTGCGGCAGGGTGCTCGAGGTTGCTCAGGCGACGCTTGCGTTGCCGCGATGGTCGTGTCGCGGCTTCGGCATCGGTTCGAGGCGCAGGCATACCGGCATATCCTGGCTCCTCTCCGATGGCACGCATGTATGTGCTGAATGCGCCACGCTCATGCTCGCTCAGCTGGTGCACCAGGACGCCAAGCTCACGGGCAATGCGGTCGAGAAGCTTCACCTCCCAAGTGGGTGTTTGGTTTTGAAGTGTGGCTCTGGATTCCTGCGCGGCCTGCTGTGCAATCGGTGAAGGTTGTGTTGGAGTCGGTGATGGATCCTCGACGAGCTGTTCGCCGAAGATGACCGATAATGTGGTGTCGTCCAGACCGATGAGATCCTGTATGACCCTCTTCGTAATCCTCTGCCAGAAGCTCTCCTGTGCTGGTTCCTGCTCCGGCCCTACCGTCTCGACAGCAGCAGGTTGCTCCTCCTGAACCGGCGTATCAGACCTCTGCTCAGCAATGGCCTCGAGAGGAGCCTGGGAATCATCATCATCTGTAGTCGCGCTGACGCCGCTCGCACGGCTCATACGCCGTTGCCGTCTCTTGGTCTCTCGCTCGATCTCCTCCAGTACGGCCCTGCTCTGCTCCAGCCTCCACTTCTCTATCCTAGCAGTCCTCTCGCCTTCCGGGTGGAGCTCATGTTCCTCCTCCAGCTCATCGATGCGTCGCTGTATACTGCTCTTTCTCCTCACGTGGCTCCTCCTTCGGTGCGGATTGTACCTCTCAAACTGCCAGAGCTGTTCCTGCAGTCCCGCGGATGAGGGGAACGTCCCGAGCCCGTCATGTGTAGGCAGAACAGTGCCGCCACTCATGTCCAAGTGGTTCGACGACGTGGAGAAAGGGTGGTGGAAGGCGTGCAGGCCATCATCGAGGCTGTCGAGCGACACGTCATCATCGATGTCCGTCCCCAGCGCGTTCGAGGCATCGCCGGCATCTTCGCTGCTGGCGAAAGGCTGTGATCGTACATGGGTCTCGAGCGACCCTACGTCCGAGAGGTGTGTTGCAGTCCGTGGCGTCTGCGAGGTGGTCGAGAGGAGGTCGCCGTTGTTGGCTGGCGAGAACAGTATCCACTCCTGCGACTCCTCGATCGTCCTCCTCCGGCCAGGCGATGGTTGTTGCGCCGCCTGCAAGGCATTGCCCTGGTTTACAGGCGACGAGGGGCGTTGTGTCTGAGGCCGCTGCTGGGGCTGCTGGAACGCCATGGTCGCGGATGCTATGTCAAGGAATGGGGTGGAAAGGGTGACCAGCGAGACGCCCTGACAAAGGCGGCCGCGGCGTTATTGATGGTTGGTTGGCAGCGATGTCGATGCGAGGTCAGAGACCAATCCGAAGTTCCCCGTGTCACAGGACCCTCTGTGTGGCGTGTCGAAGCTTAAAGGTGAGCAGCAAGCAGCAGCTAGCGAACGCGAACGCGGCGAAATCCAAGAGCCGATAACAATGACGTCGGGAGCTGGTCGGTCAGGATCGAAAGAATGTCGTCGGCGCAGAGACGAGACAGAGTGAGCGAGCTGTGAAATACTCGAACAGTGGGAGGGATGGAGATGGGGAAGCGTTGGCCTGGTGTTTGCTGTAGCCACTGACTAGCTCGGTGGTTTAGACCGCCTCACAGAAGCAAGAAGCAGTGAGCAGTGCGGTGGTGACGGTAGTGGTGATGGTGGTGGTGTCGATCCTAGTGAGCAGGAAGGGCCGAACCTTGTAAGCTCTGGCTGTACTTGATGGTGCCGCTTTCAAGAGATGAGACTACTACAGTAACACTTTCTACAGCGACTGGAGACACGATGGCTGCAGCAGTACTTTTAGAATAGACCGTGAGGAAACCCCAGGAAACACAGCACCGAACACTCCCTCAAGATCCGCAGGAGAAATGGACGACGCAGCCCAGCGAAACCCGGTGAGACAGATCTGCTCGCCCACTCGCGTAGCCCATTTGCCTTCGCAGAGAGTTGGGGGGAGAGAGAGGAGAGGATAACGCGTGTGCCCGCGCGCCGGAAATCCTTCGTCCACCCAATCTGGGGAGGTCGCAGGCCCTACTATCGATTATCTTCGCGCACGATAAGGGAGCAGACGGGTCCTCTCTCCTGGGGGACGCGGCACGGTCTGCACCTACCGGATGTGTTATAGGTGTGTGTGTGTGTGTGTGTGTGTGTGTGTGTGTGTGTGTGTCTGCGTATGTGTGCGTATGTGTGCATATGTGTGCATATGTGTGTGTGTGTGTGTGTGTGTGTGTGCGCGCGTGTGTCCTGAGCACCCCCATCTCCCCTCGACGCTACGTGGGATCCAGCATGTCCAGCCCTGCCGGGCTCAGCGGTATGCGCCATGCATGGACGTGGAGGGAGAGAGAGCGAGAGGAGGGCAAGCAGCAGATAGCGAGTACCGTCATCCTCTGCCTCGTTCCCAACCCTTTGCCTGGTGCCTGACGATATCCAATGACAGGTGCGAGGGGCATGCACAGCATCTGCCTCTTGAGGCGGTGGTGGTTATGGCAGCAGGTAGGGGGTTTGCATTATAAAGCATATCTGGACACGGCCCTTTCACATCGTAGTAGAGCTGACGGCCTGGTCAGCAGCCAGAGCGCCATCGTCGTTATCACTGTTGTCACTTGTTCCTGATGGGAGGGCGCTTGCATATTCCCCTCCTGTGGTCGGTGGTAGGCAGTACCCAGTGGCGACAAAGCTGTATGTACTGTGCTGCCGCAGCAATCCCACTCCTCCTCCTGCTCGTCCGATGTGTTGGTACGTGAAACCGCATGCAGGGACCGCCGTCTGCCAGCCTCCGCCGAGCACGTGTTTTCGCGTCGCTCTGTCATCATTCCTCGACCGAGAGATGTGGCCATGTGCATCTGGAATTGTGGATTACTCTTCTCCAAGGCCTCGATTCGGTGTTTTGCCCTTGCTGTGCCAGTACCGCGCACTTTCTCCGTTCGGCAGCTTTCGCTAATCCGCCGTTCTGGCCTTAGGGTTCATCCCGTGGGAGGGGAGGGTGACAGACATCAGGTAGTAGGACGCAAAAATGATCGATTGCTTGCCTTCCCACGGCGTGTAATCTATCTACCTATCTCGTTTCGTTTCGTTCCATTTCATCTCGCTACGCCCGGCGTGTCCTTTGTGTATGTCTCGTAGAGCAACCATTTGAAGGATGTTTCGAAAATGCCATCCACTGTTACCACACCATCCAATGAATCCACATACTCTGAATGCTTCAATCCCTCCCGAAACCCAAAAGCGCCATCGCAATCATCGCACGTTGTAAGAGCGGGAAAAAAAAAAGGGTATCATAGTCGCTGTGCGCAAATGCATGTTTCCCCTTCCCTTCTCCGAATCAAAAAACCAAACAAACAGACAAGCAAACAACCAAAAAAGCAGAGGTTGAGAGCGCAGTGAAGGAGAGTGGTGACTATCATGCGAGATACCGATTTAAGGAGATTGTGGGGAATCGAAGACGAGATACTGCCTGTCGTCCACGTCGGTCAGGTTGCCACCCGGCAGCCCTCCATCTTCGACGTCTTCCTCGAGCGGGAGGCGGTGCGTTTTCCCACCACCGCCGAGCCAACTCTTGATGTGGCATTCGCCATTACCCTGGCACACCTCTTTCCTGCCTAGGTTCTTGAAGAGGGGACCCGTCGGGCCGTTCACGTAGTGGTACTGTCCGGCAAAGCGATACTGGCGCGGGTCTGACAGGGGGTAGTACTTATCGCCCCAGTGGCCGCCGTACGAGAGCCAGTTGGTTGGCGACTGCGGTGTGTGCGTAGATGCCTTGGCCGTCTTCTTGTGGACGTCGTAGACATATGAGTGCGAGTTCAGGGATGGGTCCCAGAGAGGGCCTCTGTCGGTTTCATCGTGAAGCAGTCCCCATGGCAGGACATACGGGTGGAGGCCGGACGTGGCGTACATGGCGTGGGTGCCTGTTGCGCTGTAGATGACCGGTCGCTTGCCGTGTCTCTGCACCGTCTCGTTGGTCGCGCTACTGATCATACTGCCCGAGCCATCTGGGTTCGGCATGTACTTCTCGATCGCACTCCACGCGTAGGCCTCACCGAAGTTGTGCTCTGAGAGGAACAGGGTCTGTGGCTTGCCGTCTTTGAAGCGGACAACCGTATGCTCCCAATCACCGACATGGTTGCCGAACCGGATGTTGAACACCGTGTTGCCGAGATTGTAGGAATAGAAGAAGAACCAGAATGCATCGACAACCCCATCATCCTTTGGCACAACCACCAGGATTGCTGGGGCACGACTCCTGCCGCCTGCCTGAGGCTTATTCATCGACCCAGACAGTTCTCGTCTCCTGCGTCTACGCAAGTCCAGGTGGATCGGTTTCCTGTCCTTCAGCGGGTCCTCGCACTTGCCGGACAATGGATCGCAGGTCTCGCCACAGTGGCCTGGGGTCGTTCCACAGTACCCAAAGATCGAACAGCAATTGCCAAACAGGGTGCCTTCACAAGTGAAACCGGTGTTGCCACCGCAGGTACCGTCAGTGCTCTTGAGGTGATTCCAAGGATCAACCTCGGCATCCAACCCCTCCTCCTGTTGCGAGTCGATTTCCTTCAGGGTCTGCTGCTTGGCGCCTTCGAGATCGTAATCCCCAAGGTCATCGAGACTGGGCCATGCGCCGTGCATGTCAGGGTCCAATAGGACATCGGGTGTAGAAGGGATGTTCTTGTTTCCGCCGAGCCACCGCGGGCGCTCCTCGACATTATCGTTGCTTTGGAGGTAGATGAACCTGCCATTCTTACCCCCGTCGTAATCATTAAGCTCGTCCAGATTGGTCAGGTTCCTGTCTTCTTTCATTTCTTCTATCACTGTATAGTTGACGCGAGGAGATGTGTGGACCAAGTGCTCTGCAATGTCACAGGGCCAGAAATCCTCGCCTGAGAAGAGATGCACATATGGTGCGTGGTCCAGCACGTACGGAGGGATGGTCCGCTCAGCCCTCTCGGCCTGAGACCAGGACCTCCAATCCTGATCACCAGACGCCCAGAAATCGCTGTGCTCTGCGACCATCGGGCGGATGTCGTCCACAGGAGCAGCCGACCAGGTCCACCTGCTCTTCCGCAGGTGCGCGACACCGCACAGGCCAAACCAGTAGCATGTCTGCCTGTCAAACCAGTTGCGGCTGCTGGCCACCCACTGCTGGTTCTCAGCGGCATAGATGTAACCACCGCCGATGGGGATCTTGGCAGTGACGCCGGAGAGGATGATGTACCCCAGGGCGGCAGAGATGAAGGCGGCAAAGCATTTTGGGCCAGGGCGTTGCATGGAAGTATCGGCAATGCCAGTGCCGTTGGCTACGACAGCGCAGTCAACAGTATCTGCGTCTGTAGGCTGCTGTGATCTGGATGCTTCATGTGCTGCAGCCGAGTCGGATGTATATACAGCGGGTGAGGTTGCACGGGTGGAGTCATGTGAATGCAAGTCAACGACAGATGAAGCAACGACAGGACCCTCCGGCAGCAGAGGTGTTGGAGCGAATGCAAGCGTGGGTGTCGACTGGGAGCAAGAGGCAGGGTATGCAACTAATAATGAAGTCGCAAGTGGTGTCGAGTCGGTAACGGTAGAATCAGGCCCGGACTGCAGCGGTAGCTGACCGCGAAGCAGGTACACTAGACTAGCGGCTAAGCGAGAGATATTAGCGGTGAGTTAGTCAAGGGAACAAGCAAGCAGATAGAGTAAAGCCAGCCAGCCAGCCAGCCAGCCAGCATTGACCGTCCTTGGTGCAGCGATGAGGATGGAGGTACAGGTAGCGAGAGGATGCAGAGAGGGAGGTGACGTCAAAGCGAGGCCGAAAGCGATGTCAAAGCATCGAGATGGGATGCTGTTGACAGCGATGATTACGGTATCATCAGGTCGGATGAGGGCGGAGACATGCCGGACTTATGAAGGTGATATGGCGTATGCGTACGGGTATGGGTATGGGTATGGGTATGGGTATGGGGAGAAGTAGTGCCGGGTGTCACACTCACACGCACTCTCGCTCTCTCGCGCTGTCTCTCTGACAGGCACCAGACACTCGGGGAGGGAGGGAAGAGTAAGCAGCGCTAGGGTGGTGCGCGCCTGAGGTCCCTTTTAACAATCACCAGTTGGAAGTGTAGGTGCAGAGGGCAGAGAGAGCTAAAGTCGGAGAGGCATGCGGGTGACTGGACTAGCGGTGGATCTCACATTTGGTATGCATTGTCGCCGTGTCCCTTAGTGCTCTTCTCGAACACGGGTGTGCGTTCGTAGTGGAGCGGTGGGAGCGGGGACTTTTGGGGCACGTTATCGCATGGATGTATGGTATCGTACGAGGGTGTGTGTGTGCGTGTGTGAGTGAGTGAGTGAGTGAGAGAGATAGAGGGAGAGAGACCGCGCACAGCTACCCTTTCTGTGGCAATAGGCGCCTATCAGTACGGATGCACTGCAGCGGACGGATCAGCCAGGCTGGGGCGTCTGATGGCGGCGACAGAGCGCAGCCAGTGCAGTGTGATGTGTGATGTGTGATGTGTGATGGTCGGAGGGTTGGTGGTGGTGATGGGTGGCGATGGCAGTCTGATCAGACCAGAAGATTTGGAAGGGCCCGCAAGCCCTCAAACCCTCGAGCCCTCATGCGACGGCGCAAGAGAGGGAGAGGATCACGTATCTCGCTCTGGCTCGCTGCACTCTGCACTCTGCACCCACCTCTGTGCAGTAGCATTGTGCCCTGCGTCATCAGCAACAGGTGTCACGGAACTCAACCTGACCACTTTCTGCCCTCTGCCTTGCCTCTGCCTGTCACCGAGCGGAATCCGGCCCCATCCCGAATCCTACACTAATAATAATATCGATCCCACCTAGAACACCACCCAGACACGCACTACCGGACCACCATGTAAGTGGCTGGCCCGGATGCACACACTGCGTACAGTGCATACACTACACACTACGTACGGTGGAGCCATCCCTGCCTGACATGCCTGACGTGCCTGGCGTGCCTGCCTGGCTGCCTGGCTGCCTGAGATCTTCCATTCCTCCTCCTCTTCTCCTTCTCTGCCTTGAAGCCTGAGGTTCACCTGAAGCCCTTGCACGCATAGACGGAATTGGGGAATCTCCCAGAGGCCGAGGCGGATCGTCAACTACCGTGTCCGGCCATTGCGTCACGGGGCCAGACACACACACACACACACACACGCACACACACACACAAGCACCCAAACAACGCACATACGCACCCAAACAACGCACATACGCACCCACCGCCCAGCCATCTACAACAGCTGGACGAACACCAGTACGCGCATCGAGGCGGGAACAAGACCGACAAGGCTAGCCTTTCAATGGCTGCCAGCTGCCTGACTGCTTAGGGTGTGGGGGCCTGGCCTTCACTGTCTGCTGGCGCAATCGTGTGCGGCGCTTGCACAATATCTTGCGTGAAACCCGACTAATGCGGCGCTCGCTGCCTACGTGCCCACGTCACGCCAGTGATCCGGATGCACGTCGGCGGCAGCATGCCAACAGCCCTCGCCGCGCCGCCCGGCGATTCTGACTGGGAGTATGAGTATGACCAATCCGAGACGGAGGATTTCTACTTCACGCTTGACCTTACCACCCATGTTCCAGACGGGCGGAACTTCAACCGCGATGGTAGACTGAAACCTCGAAGGAAGAAGGCTAAGACTCTGACCCAGCCTAGCCAGACTTCAGCTGGTCACGACCACGTCAAGCAGCCAAACCTCGGTATTCCAAACCAGGGCAGTGTTCAGATCTTGGACCTGCACACCGAGCAGCCCATCATCAAATTGGATGATGACTTCTACACCTGTTACTGGATGAACGATCTGGGCACTCAGATATATGTAGCTCGACCTGGCGCGACAGATCGTCCGTTGAAGCCTGGAAATACTCTGGACGTACTTGGAGCATCGCAGGCGAGGCTACTAGGCCGACCCGTCACGCTTGAGAGGCAGCCAGATCTGCCCTCGATCCTAAGCCATGGCAACTCGTCCGTGGACGCGATCCCAATTGATGATGATGACGACGACGAGAAAGATGGTGAGGACGGTGATCAGAACATCGCCGTCTCAGAACCTACCGATTCTAGCCTGCCACCTGAGCCCTTAAAGGTACCTGCTGATAGGTTGAGAAATCCAGCGATGCGTCAGCAGGCCTCGTTCATGGAGCGTCTATCCGCCCTCAAGATCAAGAAAGGCGAGTTCGATAGAGTGCCACTCGTCAGCCTCAAGGGCTACCGGCCACACCTGGTGTCCAACAGAGACGAAATGCAGTCTGCGGCAACTGCAGACGCAGACTTGCCAGCTGATGCACAGAGGCAGGGCAGAAGGAAACGACCAGCTGAAGAGCCCACTAGGGACAATGAGGACGACCACGACGAAAGCCGCAAGAAAAGCAAAGCTGGGAGAAAGTCCACTGCTGCTATGAGAGCAGCACTGGGACTGCCGCCGCTGACTTCCACATTGCACGGTGAGGCCTCACCATCGCCCCAGCCGGCAGACTACATCCATGCTGCAGTACCGGCGGTACCACGAGCAGATATCAACACTTCCGCAAATCCACCGGATGATCTTGTTAGCACAGTGATGCGTGAACAATCCACAGCCGAAGACGATATTCAGAGCACACCACACTCTCAGCATCACGCCACCTGAGCTAGCGATGAGCAACCTGCAGGCCAATCTATCAGATCAGCGCCAGGCGCGACTTTATACAAAATATGTCTGTGGATGATTCACCATCCACATTATCGCATCACGACATCGCAACTGCAGAGTCTAATTGCGAAGCTTAGCTGCCCTAGCACCATCGGGTGAAACGTAAGCTAATCTAGGAGTTTCACCTCACGTTGGTTTAGCAGCTGCGTGCGGAATTCGTCACCTAAGTGCATGCAGCGCAGTTTCCACGTTAGCGATCTATGTTCAGCTATACGTGCTGGCATCATTGTCTAACAAACAATACAAATTCTTCGGTCGCCTCACGCTATAGTCGCATCACGTGAACATACGAGTGTTGATTCTTGGCTGCGCTGAAATGACCACACTTGATCAAAAGGGAATTGCGGCCAAGTGAGAGCCGTGAGTCCAACCGTGGTGGGAAGAAATTGAAGCAAAATGACAAGAGTGTAAACAGGACACCAGTCGCTAGTTTTGCGCTGACGAAGAAGAACTTTTCTATTCCATACGGTGGCTGGAACAGGCTCACCTGTCATGCTTGCCAAATGCAAACCACAAACTCAGCATCCATGCATCCCGACCATAAGAAACCCTGCGCCCACGCTCTCATATACTCCAGCGCTCTCGCGCTTAATGCATATGCAGGTGCCGCCTTGAATTTCACCAAGAATGACCTCGTGTATTCTCTTTCCCATGGCAATCCCATACTGTTTCACACCATCGCCGTTGTCAATAGAAAACCAACCCATTCTGCTTGACGCCCCCCTCTCCGCCTTCTTCCATATAGTACAGATACACCACCTCCACCGCGCCGCCAAAAGGCAGTCCAGCGATCAAGACAGTGTTCTCGACCAGCGCAAGAGGTAGCTCTGCCAGTTCACACCCGTGCCTAAGTACAGCGATGGTCTTGCCTCGAGGAAATCTGTTTGGGTCTGTGGTCAAGGTTGGGTCCGTGAGGAGTGCCTCTTGTGGGATGGCAGGTGTAACTTCTAGGGTGATCTTGGTTGCGGGTGGATCTTGTGGCAAAAGGTTGCGCCGGAGGATTCGCCTTGTGGCGGTGGTAGTCGTGATAGACATTGTCTTGCAGGGTCTAGAAGGCGTTCGCTCAAAGTGCTAGAAGTGTTGCCACGATATTATGAGGCAGGTGTGCGACCAGTGTGTGAGTCCAGCATGTTGTTATCCTGTCCTAGTCGTGAATATTGATAAGGGCCAGCGCGGTGTTTACCGCTAGACACCGTGCCTTCCCTAAATGCCCTTCGCAGATACTGTTGAATGGCCCAACAAGGGTTTTGCACTTGCTGAAGGAAGGAGCGACCTGCTCTTCACATCTGCGGGGTCACATCCACGATCCAAATAGCATTCCAGCGTTCACAACGTCCAGAATGCAGAGTGCATGCATGCATGCCATCGCCACACTCCATCCCCCAAACATCGGAGCGATTCCAGCAGCAACCCAAAAAAAAATCCACGGCCTGAAACTCTATTTGTGCGAATCTGGCATACGGCCTCGCACCCCCTCCCACCTCACAACAGATCGAAATCATCCAGCTGGTCCCTGTACTTCATAATTCCCCTCTTGATCTTCGAGCTGTCCACCCATGTGACAAAGTCCTCCAGGCTCCTCGTAACCAAGAACGCCGGGTCAGTCACGACCTCCGTCCCGGCCCTCACGTGCCCCTGCTCCACGAACCTGTTCGCCGCGGTGACGTTCTCCGCCATCCGCAGCCTGGTCATGACCACGCCGAGCCTCCTGCGGCAGAAAGCAGAGACGGTGATCTTCCTCTCGACGTCGGACAGCTTGCCCTTGCCGTTGCCACCGATGCCTAGCAGGCCCATGTCATGCAGCTTCTCGAGCAGCAGATCCTCCTGCTTGCGCCGGAAGGCCGACTCAGCCGGCAGCAGGGCGATGCGGTGCGCGAGCTGGCGCAGCTGGCCCGCCAGGCGGTTGTAGCTCGTGTAGTCATTCGGGTTCGAGAGCGAGTAGCGTCTGATTATCGTCGCGCCGCGGTGTTCCTTGTCGCCCGGGTACGAGGTGAAGTCTACCTTGCGCAAGAGCTTCTGCTCGTGATGTTTCAATTTGCGCACCATCTTTTGTCTTGCGGTCTGATCACTTGAGATCGCTATGTAGCGGGTGGAAATTGTTGCTAGCTGCAATCCCGAGATCAATAAAAAAGTTCAGAGCTTTACTTCATCAGTCTTGGCGTTTTGCGAGTCATGGATTGACTGTCTGGTAGCATCTTTTTTTCAATAGTGATGCAACCCACATTTATGTATTGCTGTTGAGACTGATAGTAAAGTGGTATTGGTTATTTCGATAGAGAAGAGTTTCCAGAATGCCAACTGTCCACTTGCTTGACTATGCGGCAGGCAACATCCGCTCCCTCGTCAATGCCATTGAGAAGCTTGGCTGGCAGGTAGAGTGGGTGAAGACACCGGAGGATGTTGCAAAGGCAGAAGTAAGTAGTCGATCTAGATCGATCGGATTAATTTCGTTAAAGTATTGTTCATGTCTTGATTTTGTTCCATCTTAGCAAGAATGATAGCTGACAGGCATCATGAACTTCAACAGAAACTGATCCTCCCTGGCGTCGGTCACTTTGGCCACTGTCTATCTCAATTCGCTGCAGCCGGCTACGTAGAGCCAGTCAAGGCGCACATACAATCCGGCAAGCCATTCATGGGCATCTGTGTCGGTCTACAGGCCCTCTTCAACGGTTCTACAGAGTCACCCTCGGTACCCGGACTGGGCGTCATCGACGCTCGATTGCAACGATTCAACGACAACACCAAGAGTGTCCCGCACATTGGCTGGAACTCAGCTAACACGTCATCGGCAAGTGCTACAGACGAGGTTCAGAGCGTGTACGGGCTGCGGCCTGATTCGAAATACTACTACGTCCACTCATATGCTGTTCCCCACGAAGCTGGTGTCCTAGAACAGCAAGGCTGGACGGTCGCCACGGCTGAGTATGGAGATGAGACATTTGTCGGTGCTGTTGCTAAAGACAATGTCTTCGCCACTCAGTTCCATCCTGAAAAGTCTGGCGCGGCTGGTCTACGTGTGGTTAAAGCTTTCCTCAACGACGCGAAATCAAGCCCACTGCCTGCGTCCAGCGAGCCTGCATCGACCAGGCCTGGGCTGACAAGACGAATCATCGCCTGTCTTGACGTCCGCACCAACGATGCTGGCGATCTGGTCGTCACCAAGGGCGATCAATATGACGTGAGAGAAAAGTCTGCCGGTAGCGGCGACGTGCGGAACTTGGGCAAGCCGGTCATGAAGGCGCAACAGTATTATTCCCAAGGCGCGGATGAAGTGACGTTCTTGAACATCACCTCCTTCAGAGAGACGCCACTCAAAGACTTGCCAATGCTGGAAGTCTTACGTCAAACCTCAAGCACGACTTTCGTACCGTTGACCATTGGTGGCGGGATCAGAGACACCTTTGATCCGGAGACGAAGACTACGGTTCCCGCGTTGAAGGTCGCAACGCTCTACTTCCAATCCGGCGCCGACAAGGTGTCGATCGGATCAGATGCCGTCACAGGGGCAGAGGAGTATCACGCTTCAGGCAAAAAGCTGACTGGAAAGACCGCCATCGAGACAATCTCAGAAGCATACGGCGCTCAAGCCGTCGTTGTCAGTGTCGATCCAAAGCGCGTCTACGTCGCCTCGCCTGAAGCCACCTCCCACCACACAATATCCACCAAGGTTCCTGGCCCCAACGGTGAGCAGTATTGCTGGTATGCATGCACGATCAAAGGAGGGCGAGAAACTCGAGACTTCGATGTCATCCAGCTCGTCACTGCCGTCGAAGCGATGGGCGCAGGTGAGATCCTGCTCAATTGCATTGATAAAGACGGCACCAACTCTGGCTTCGATCTGGATTTGATCAGATCGGTCAAAGCCGCCGTCAAGATTCCAGTAATCGCGTCAAGTGGTGCAGGCAATGCAGATCACTTTGCCGAGGTGTTCGACAACACAGATGTCGATGCCGCTCTAGGTGCTGGCATGTTTCATCGCAACGAGTGGACCGTGAAGCAGGTCAAGGAGGCACTGCAGAGTAAAGGCCTCACCGTGAGGAGGTTCGAGGACGATTCAGACATATAGACGTTCTTCTTCCTTTCGCTTTCGCTTTCGCTTTCGCTTTAATCTGAAGTCGGGACCACGGCTTGTGTATTCTGCTATCCCTCTTCCAACTCGCTCAGAGATGAACTCTCGTCGTCTGAAGCTTTTAAGGCCTTTGTCTTCTTGCCCTTCTTTTTTGCACCTTCAGACTGGTCCTTTTCCCTCTTCCTGTCGACCTGCTCCATAATTCTATCCCTTTCAACTTCTCCTTTCTTTGCCAAACTCTTTTCCAAGCTCTTAAACTCATCGCTTTCGACATCCATGCCAACAAGACTTTCCAACAATTTGATTTCCCGAGCCCAGACTCTCTTGTCCTCAATGCTTTTTGTCTTCTTCTGCTTGCCTGCCTTGTCCTTTTCGTCCCCGTTCTCCACTACCTTACTCTCATCAGGAACATCGATTGGCGTCTCTAACACCAGAGGCAAGCCCTCGAATCGTTTATCATTCATCAACGAGTGGAATGCTTTCAGGCCAAGGAAGCCTGTTCCAATATTCGCATGCAGATCTCTGTAGCTCCCCAACGGCGCCTTCGAGTCGTTCATATGTACCGCTCTCAAATACTTCAGCCCAACCACTTCCTCCAGCTTCTTCATAGTCGCCTCAAAAGCCTCCTTGTTCCTCAAGTCGTAACCAGCAGCAAACGCATGGCATGTATCGAGGCATATGCCTACTCTCTTCTTATCGTCCACCAACGCAATGACATCTCTCAAATCCTCAAACCGCCCTCCAATGACATTGCTCCCTTCGCCCGCAGACGCCATGTTCTCCAAGAGCGCGACCACCGCACCCGTCTCGGCATCGCGATGCGCGCGATTGATGTTCCCAGCCAGGTGCTTTATGCTTTCCTCCCTGCCTCTGTCCCCGCAGTTGCCAGGGTGGAAGTTATACAATAGGATCCCTAGCTCACGGCACCTCTTGAGGTCGTCCACGAAGCTCGCATACGCCTGCTCCGTCCTCTCTGCGTCCGTGTGCGCAAGGTTCACCAGGTACGAGCCGTGCGGCACGACGTACCTGGCCTGGTCGTAGCCATGCGCCTTGCATTTCCCGAGGAACTGGTCACGGACGTCGGGCGCGAGGGGAGGGTTCGCCCACTTCCGCTGCGACCGCAGGAAGAGCGCGAACGCGTTGGCGCCGATGTGGAGGCCGTTGGCAACGCAATTGTGCACGCCGCCTGCGCTGGAGACGTGCGCGCCAATATGGAACATGTGGCCAGTGGTGCGGGCGGCGAGGGGCATAGCTTCTGCTTCTTTCTCGGCCTTGGTCTTGCGCTTTTTGCTAGGCTTGGGCGCGGTTGGGACTTTGTTGTGCTGTCCCTTGCCTCTTGCTTGTTGTTGCTGCTCGGATTTGGGTTCAGCCCCATTAGCCTTGGTATCCGTCTCGCTTTTGGTCTTGCGAACGTTGCGGCTCTTCAGAGTCTTTCCTTGCACTCTCTCTTCGTCCTTCTCATCAACCTTGACGGGCCCTTTTGTAACCCCTTTCTCTCGCTTTGCAGTAGTTTCCCTCGTAGACCTCGCACTCAAACCATTGGTAGCTGTGACAAGTTCATTTTTCGCAGCGACTGCTGGGCTACGCGCTCGCGTCTGCCTTCTCTTCGGAGATCGATGTTCCTCCTTTTCAGCTTCAATTCCTAGTGGTGGAGGCGACAATGATGACTCGGTGTCGCTTGGAGCCAGTTTCTGCGCCTTCCTCTTAGCCATAGCTATTTATATGGTGAGTCGTAAGGAGGGCGTAAACGGAGTGCTATTTGGAGAGGCAGGTGCATTCTTGTCTTGGCATGATCTCCAACTCAAGACCCTAGACGTGCAGTGACACGCGATGTACAAGATCGCGCTAATGCAGGT
Source organism: Polychaeton citri CBS 116435 (assembly GCA_010093785.1). Taxonomy (NCBI): domain Eukaryota; kingdom Fungi; phylum Ascomycota; class Dothideomycetes; order Capnodiales; family Capnodiaceae; genus Polychaeton; species Polychaeton citri. The sequence goes on from MU003783.1 coordinate 332,437, forward strand.
ACTTTAGCTCCAAACGATCTACCTGTAGAAGACGCACGGACTGGTGACCACATGACGTTGAACAATAGGCGGATTCATGACCACATGAACCAACTCCCAAGGCCTTCCAGTATACACTGCATGATGGTTTTAAACCCTTTCATATTGAGAAAATGGTCATAACATAATCCATTGATGACAACACGTCGCTTGGGAGAAAACATCATACGCTATAGTGACATCTACAGCAGCAGTCTGACTTCTGTCAAGATCGTCTCCGTTTTAAGAGGTACAAATTCCACGATATTGTTCAAATGGATTCCTATCCAGTGAAATGCCAATCATGCCTGATCCAAGATCGTAAAGCGAGCGTGATACCATCAGCGGTTTCCGTCCAGATGTAAACATGCATCATCTGAATTCCCAACTGCCCCATCCAGCATTTTGCCCGTGAAGCCGCAGCCACTGTGCAGGTGCACTGCCAGGGTCATAATAAAGCCCTTCGACAACGCCATCGGCCCGCCTAAGGCTGCAGTAGTAGAAGCCGGAGATCGTGAGGCCGTGGCCTCTGTCTTGATCGCTACCCCTCTCCTCCATGGTGCAGCCGTAATGCTCGCCTTTGCTGTGAACAAAGCATCTCTCCTTCCACCTCATGAAAATGTATTCACGGTTCACCCGTTCCATGCGTTCAGTGGAGAGAACCAACCTTGCGAAGCTTTCTGGATCAGGTGCGAGTGAAGCAAATGGAGGTAGTTTCCTCCAGTTTTTGTAGTCCGTTTCGGCAGTTGTCATGGGGAAGGGTATATTTGCATTGGACGCTATGTTGTGGATGGTGTTGGATGCAGACGATGTACTAGCTGTGGCCTTGCGAGGTGGCTGTGGAGTGAGAAAGGAGTGTGTGTGCAAGTCAACAATCTCACCTTCAAGGTAAGTCGTTATCGGGTGATGCTTATTGCCTGCTTTCGCCATCGTATGGGAAGTTGAGCCGCTATAGATGATGGATATCGAAGGGGGATGCTGAGGAACGTCATATGCTTCCATGGTACCTTGGACGATCATGTTCTCTTTGTCAACCGTGTGGATAGTAACGCGCACAGGCCAGTGGTCATGGGAAGTGTCTGTTGAGGATGGAGGCGTGTGCCTGGAGGTTGGGGTTGATAGAGTTCTTGCAAGCACATTGGAAGACGAGGAGTTGCTCAAAGATGATGAGCTGGTGGCATTGTCGGAAGATGGTGGTGTCTGCCTCGTAGAAGGCAGCCCGGTCCAGTCTCGATTCAACTCGAGCGGTAGAGGGTGACTCAGACTTGTCGATCCAGGCGGGTGGTCAGAACTGGCGGCGTGCAAGTTGCGGTAATTTGGATTGATCTGTTCCACAACATGTGTAACAGTTCCGGCGGTGTTTGAGTATTGATGTCCCTCAAAGACTACACCAGGCTGTAACCAGGAACAGAAGGGCAACGGATCCAGCTGCTCCAGATCCATCAAGAAGTCATCATGTTTATCGCCAAAGGATTCCTTGGTGGCGAGGCCATGGTCCATAGCGTTGGTCCGAGAATCCTCATAGCATACACAATTACGTAGTTCACTGACGTACTTCAAAGCGTTTTCTGCAAAAGCAGACCCACCAGAGTGGCCTCTGAACGACGGTGTTGATGGGCGTACAGGAACAGGTACAACTGGTGGCGTGGACGTCCTTTGCGGAGGTGGGAGATTCTCGGCCAGATAAGCCCTTCTGAAGGCTTCAACGCGCTCCTGACGTTCCCTTCCTACCGTGCTAGCAACCTGCTCCCGTGCCAAAGCGTTATAAATTGTGGCTTGTGGTGATAGGTGCGTGCCAGGCCGATACCAGCCAGTACCCCTTGCTCTCTCTTCCTCCTCGCTCATGCCACTACGCTCTCGCTCAATGAGATACCTAGTCATCCTTTCGGTGGAACTTGGAGAACTCTCTTGTCTAGCCCTTTGCATCACTGCTCTGCTCCTCAGATTGATGCGTTCCCTTTCACGTCGTCGCCGCTCGCTCAACTGCTCCTGACTCCTGTTGTTTTCCTCAGTGGTGGGTGCCTCTGCCTCCGCCGGCACTCTCTGGCTCTGGGGAGGCCGACTGCTGTTTGACTCTCGTGAAGCATCCGCCGAGTTCTGCCCGAGCACTCTGAGAAGCTCTGGGTGTGTTGCAGGTGTGTCTTGCCGCAATTCGGCGAGGATCGCATCAAGATCCCGACCTTGTTGCCCATGATCATTACGCGATGTGGCAGGTGCCCAGTCATAAAGGCTCTGCCTCGGTGGGCTCGGGGTTCGATTGCCATATGCGGTGGTTGTGGTCGAGGAGGACTCGTTTTGATGCAGTCTGTTAAGCCGAGCTAGGACCCGCTGGAGGCGTTCCCTCCTGCTCACGTCCTCTGTGCCTTCAGGTGCATGAGTTTCCGAGCTTCGATTACTGCTAGCTGTAGGCAATGCCTGGGGCGGCTGGGACTGCTGTGTCGGCTGTATCGGTGCCCGTCTTGGATCGCGTGTAGTATCGACATGTGAACGGCGTTCGAGGCTCTCTATCGAATCTCGGAGGAAAGATGCGTTGGCCTCGTCTGCTTCCTCGACTGCCTGAGTGTGGAGGGTAGCCGCGAGGTCTGGCACAGGTGAGGAGAGGTACGAGAGAGGAGTGAGAGGGCGCTGGTAGTTTGGGGGATTCTATGCGTCAGGCTTTGGGTCAGTCCCAACTGACAGCGAGTGATAGGGAAGGTGGTTACCTCATCAGGAGTTATTCCAGCCGGTGTGTTGATCGCAGTGTTGTTTGGTGGCATGGCCGGCTATTGCATGATGGCTTGGTGAAGAAGGCTGTGAGAACGAGTGGCAGATTGTCGCACTTGGAGCGAGATGGTTTGACAAGCGAATGCGACCACTACGGGATTGAAGCTATATGATTTGACAGGACGTATAGAAGATCGCTCATGCGAAGTATCACCAAGATATTGCTGGTCTAAGAAGAGCGCCTCTGTCAGGCAAAAGTTGGACGAGCTTCGGCGTCCCTCTGGCTGCGCAGTTCGTACCGTCGCATTGCTCCACTTCGTCAGCCAAGAAGTTTATCGTAAGCGTTCATTATCCCACCTTCGCACTACTTGACTTCAATACACCACTGCACGGCGTTAAGGTTTCGTTGGTCCACTGACTTGGAAGGAGGTTGGGAGGTAAGATGAATTGCGAGACAAATTCATTATTTGAAGGCTCTCCAAAACTCTACTTTTCTATATCTTAATCATCTCAGCTCATAGGCGCATTAAGTCTCAGACATCAGGCAGGAAGACTATTAGACCTCCTTCAAGAACCCGATCTCCACCAGTTTTCCAGTCGGTACCTTTAGATTGGCCATCTTGTTTCTGGTGTTCTCTCTCAAGAATAGGAATGTATTCAAAAGCATTTTTCGCCAAAGCGACGTCCCCTGCTTCACATGCATTTCCTCCTTGCCGAGTATGAACAGTACCCTGTGTTCGTACGCTTTTCTTAATTGTGCTAGCTTGACTGGTACCGGATTGCTGTGTGAATGGCCATTGTGTACCAGCTCAGTCGCAGTCGCAGACGGTGCGTTGCCAGGCTTCGTAGCATCACCGCCATCTTTCTCAACATCTTCATCCACATTACTGCTGAAGATTGTGCGGTGGATCGCACGTGGTTCTTCATACTCGTGAAATAGGTATTTTTGGATCTGGCCGAACACCAAAGCCGCCAGATCTGGCGTGACAACTTCATCCATATAACCGTGTCTTACGACGAGGCGGTAGCAATTTGGCAGTGGTAGCTTTGTGACGGTATACCTCTCTTCATCTGCCACGGTAGGGGTTTCAAGTGGCCGCATGTGGAAGAAGACCATGATTTCCGGTGTGCTCACCAGCTTGCCGATAAATTGGGAAAAGACAATGGGTGTGGTCTCTCCGGCTTTGTCGAAGAAGATGCCAAAACCCCTAGTGATGCTGAGAGCTTCACCTCCAAAACGTTCTTTGAGGCGGTAGCTGCCTTCACTATCCTGTGCGACGAAATGTGAGGTTGGGAAGCGATCTTCAGCTTCGGCTGCCCACTGGTTCTCTTTGCCGTATCTCCATAGGATGAAGACTGCAGCAAGGATACCGGAAAGCAGGAGCGTGAACCAAGCGCCATCCGGGACTTTCGTCAAGGCAGAGGAGAGATACGTCCCGTCCACGCATGCGATCGTCAGCCATGGGAGTACGACCCAGTACCAAGGCAGCCGCCAAACAATCAGGGCTACTAGTGTCACCATGCAAGTGTCGAAGAAGGTGACGAACATGACGCAGACGCCGTAAGCGTTGCCCAATGACGTCGTATTGTTGTAAATGGCAGCGACAAGGACAGTGCCAACCATGAGCAGCCAGTTGACAAGCGGGACGTAGAGTTGACCGTGAAAGATCTTCGAAGTGTGCACCACCTTGATCTGAGGGAAGTAAGACAATTTCATGATCTGCGCCAAGAGCTGGAAGGTTGCGGTGATGATGGCTTGTGAGGCAACGATGGCAGCAAGCAGTGCGATGATCAAGCTTGGGATGAGCATGCCAGGTGGTACTGAGTTGAAGAACGGGTTTGAGTAGGCGCCTTCGTTTCTCGCGATGTACGCTGCTTGGCCAACGTATGCAAGGATCAGACATGGGTATGTATAGCATAGCCAAGAGATCTGGATGGCACGCATGCTGAAGGCACCCAGATCAGCGAAGAGCGCCTCGACACCGGTGAAGGCCAACAGCACGCCTCCTAGAGACCGCCACCCTTGCTCTTTGTTGCGGGCAAGGTACATGAAGGCTTCCCCAGGGTTGAACGCTTTAAGAACACGGTATTCAAACATGGTCAAGTTGTAGATGCCGAAGGAGGCATTGAAAGCGAGCCAGATGATGACAATCGGCGCAAACGCCGTTGCGATCTTGGTCGTGCCGAATGGCTGTATCAAGAACAGCAGTATCAGGATACCGCAAGTGGTACCGATCACCGCTGATTTCGAAATATTCGGTGCAGCGACCTCAAGCCCCTGGACAGCACCGAGGACGGACTGAGCTGGTGTGAGGACACCGTCGGACATGACCATCGAGACCGCAAGGACACCAATTGTCTTCAATAAGCCGCGAACAAACCAGCTGCTCTCAATCGAGGAACGGATCTGCCGGTTCGCGGTGGGTATCTCATCAGTATTGTATCGTTGCATTCGCACCAGCGAGGCTTCTCTCGGATCACGGTTCGTGATGTTCGCATATCTTGACAGGAGCGAATAGCAGCTGAAAGTGCCACCTTCGCCTTCGTTGTCGGCATGGAGGATGACAAGGACGTATTTGAGAGTGACCATGATGGTCAAGCTCCATATGACCTGGAACTTGTCAGTCTGTGGAACTAGGTTCGATCGATGTCTTTCATCCTCACCAGCGAGAGCACGCCCACAAGGTCCTCATAACTTGGCTCTTTCTCTCCAAATGTAGACGAGAACACATAGAGCGGCGACGTGCCGATGTCACCGTATATCACGCCGATACTCTGGTATGCAAGGAACAGGAGCTTAGTGCCAGTGAACACCTGTTTGGACTTGTAATCGTTTGCACGATTGATTCCGGAGTCTTGCGCTTCAGCATCCTCATCCTCAAGCTTCCGAGCAGCGCGGTGCTTGTCAGCAGAACGAGATCTTGAACAGCGTCGAACGCCACTTGCGTTCGTTGCAGTCCGTGAGAATACGACGCCAGCATCATTGTAGTGAACACCAGACGCAGACTCGTTTGTTCGGACTGGTCGAATGACATTTTCGTCGTCAAACTGGATCGTCATCTCGTAACGACAGCGTACAGGATTTGGGGACGAACAAGAGTATACGAAAAGATGACGCCCACGAGAGGATTGTGAGACAATGAGAGTGAGGTGGATGGAGAGCGAAGAGGTGAAGGGAGGATTAAATGGCCTACCTCGTCGCTCGATTAGATGACCTGGGTAGCGGTGACATTGTCACGCCGCGGTTGTTCACGTGCTGAACCTACTACTATTTCCTTCAAGCTCCTACAACAGTGATGATGAGCAAGCGCACCACAATATTGGCTGGGAGCAGCGACTGGCTGTCTGATCGGGTGGCTTGATGACAGCTCTACGTGGGACTGGAAAGGGGACCAAAGTGCCAGAAAATCGCTCATAGCATGTGGTGGATGCAGGCTAACGAAGCGCATTACAGCTCATGCATCAAAGTAGACAAGGCCAGGCGGGTAGAGATTGATTAATGTTGTATCGTACCTGCTCAGCCATACCGAGCCGTGCCGCTGAAACACACGCTCGAGAAGTCTCAAAGAGCGCTTGTGGTGCTCATGCAGGATGCTTGTTATGCTTAACTGGAAATTTGTCAGTAACGTACCCCACAAGTCAGCTGGCCACACAAGTCAGCTGGCCATCTTCCATCTCTTCTGTATCTTCAGGATTATTTTCTTGTTTTCAACTTACACATCCAAGATGGATCTCTTAAAAGATGACAGTATGATTAAGGCAATAACAGCTTATCACCAAGGTCAATTCACATCAATTAGAAAAGCTGCTGAGGCCTTTGGAGTCCCTAAAAGTACACTTACCTCTAGACTTAGAGGTACTACTTCACAAAAGAATTCCAATATACAAAAGAGGGTTTTGAATTCTATTGAAGAGGAGGTGCTTATTCAAAGA